>VXBZ01000534.1:612882-758443 GCA_013399135.1 Heliornis fulica
GGGGGAGGGGGGTGTGGTGCGCGGCCGGCCGGGCTGTGCCGGTGCAGGGGGCACAGCGCCCGTGTGAGAGAGGCTCCGCACCGCTCTGATGTCTAATAAACCCTGCTGCTGAACCAGTGTCCTTCCCGTGGAAGGGACATTCCCGTCTCAGCACACAGCGCCAAGTGCTAAAACCACCTGATCCGTCCGGCGGTTCTCTGCAGGATTTCCATGACACCTTTACAATCACATTGCATGTTTTCTTAGGTAGCGGGGCCACAGTATCATGTCGGCCCTATTTAAAACAGTGGTTAAATGCATCTGTTCAGTGTCAAAGTCAGGTTGGTTTGCAGCGCAGGAATGTAGCTCCATCTTCATGGAGGGTACAGCTGGTTTTGTGGGCGTACAGAGAAAGTGGTTATAGACAAATACGGTCTTTAAAATGATTAATTATCAAAACAGTAATAAGGTTTCTGGTTTTACCAGGATTCAAAAAGCTCCTTACGTAAGGAATCCTTTTTTTCTCAGCTGTACTTTTCCTCAGTGCTACCTCTTCATGGCTTTGGTCTGTACCACAAAGTTTTATGTTTATCCGCAATCAACTTTGAATCCTAACAATAAACCCAGTTATTTATATCTCTACTATGTTAAACCGCTTCCTTTCATGAGTATGAAAGAATTCTCCGTGGTGAGAATTTATTTCACAGGTATAATGCCTGGCCTCTGGGTGTCCTTTTTCAGTAAGAGTGATATTATTCACTTTACAGATCCACAGCTCTTAAATTCATGCATCAGTTACCATTTTTTATGGAAAAAGTTCTGCTGTGTAGGGAGTAAAATATTTCCCTGTATGTGCATACTTAGTGACATGCATGAATGGAGTGAAACCACAGCCAAGGGAAAGGGCTTGGTGGAATTAGCAAGGAAAGAAGATGTATGAAGTTGCAACAGAGGAGGTTCAGGTTGATAGGGTGGTTGGGCACTGGAACAGGCTCCCCAGGGAAGTGGTCTTGACTGAGCTCAAGAAGCATCTGGACGATGTACCCAGTCCCATGCTCTGACTTGGCTTGCCCTATGTTGAGTCAAGATTTGAACTTGATCCTTATGGGTCCCTTCCAACTTAGGGTAGTCTATGATTCTATGATTCTATGATTCTGTCTGCAATTCATTATTTTCTTTGCATTTTGGGAATGGATTTCCATCACTAGTTAAGTCTCCTTGATACATTACTGTATCAAGTGTGCATTTATACACACACTTCCACTGAGTGACATAGTAATGTATCTTTCATATATTAGAGTATCACTGTAACATCAGATAAGCGATAGTAGGAAAAGTACAGGGTTGTTTGTACTGGTTTTTTGTTTGGGGTGCAGATGTGGGTGAGATAGTGATAATAACAACAGGTACCTTGAAATACCCACAAAATTTATCTTCAGAAGTGCTCAGCAGTGTTCATACTATTGTAAAAGGGCTATATTTTTTTCTGCGCCTTGGTAGATGGCTTCTGATGTTGAGTCACTCGGGCAAGGCAGCCTTCAGCATTTAGGTGTAGGTTACTGTGAGCAGCTGTTTTCTCTGTTCTTTTGGAGCTCTTGAGAACAAAATTATAAGCAGGAGTGGCGTGCTAACAGATGCATAATCAGGAAATAGGTGGTCCTTCATATTCTTCATACCCAACAGAACAGGGAGGAGAGAGAAAAGAAGCATGTGGGGTATGCTTCCATAACCCAGTCCACATCACAGTTATGCCCAGTGTTACTTTCCTGCACTTTTTTCAGGTCATAGCTCTGTCCAAGATGCCCAGAATACATCAGTGACAGCCGTCTACATTGTGGATTTTGCAGCATCAAGCAGATGATGACTCCCTGATAGATAATTATGAGCTTCCAAAGACCGATCATTTTTCTCACTATCAAAGTATCTTTTTACATTAATGCATCTCTGAAGGAAGGGAAGCACAAACATGGCATTCCTTCCTGGGAAAGCAGTGGTTTCCATTCAGTTCAAGAGCCATTGCAGATCATTGTGACTGAACAACAATGAATGATGGGCAGTTTATATACCCAGTAAGTGCTACCATACTGTGTCCAGTTTATAAATTAATTCCTACAGCAGCCAGCGTTTTTCATTCACCGAGTGTATAGTCCTGAGCACTTCAGTTCCTGCGTTACAGTTACTCTTGTAATTAAAACATTGCAGGTATTGGAGGGAGGGGACAGAACAGAGGAAGCGCAGAGGAGCCCCTAATATGCCGTAATATGCTTGGCCTGGGCTCTTCTGCCAGCGTTTCGTCAAATGAAAAATTGTCACAGTGTAGAGAGCAGATGGTACTAAAAATGAAGGAACAGTGAATGACAGTTGTTATTAATGTCTGTCTTAATTTATTAAGGGAGATCATGAGATAGGAAATTTGATGTTAAGTTACTTGAGATGAGGTTTTTTACAAAATGACCTACAAGACAGAACATGGCAGTTACAGTTTACCCCAGAGTCCTGTGAAAAACTGCAGTGTTTTGTGCATTTTGATATGAGACTGGAAATGTTAAGTCTTCTTGTTGTTTGGATTTGACATATACTCATTTTCTTCTTTATGTATAAATCAAGGAAGCTCCTTGTTCGAACTGACTAAATTTCTGCATCGTTATTCCGGTGGGAGGACTGTGTCAGAACTTCATTGCTTTGATAGTTCATAAGTGCCATCTAATTTCTGACTTGAAATTTATTCATGGCCACTTCATGCCTACTCACACTTCTGTATTATACATTAGCATATAGAACTATAATATTTCTCTAGAATTTGGATGTATTCATAGAAAGCAATATTATCCTGGCAGAGGATTTTGCTAAACTGAATAATGCAATATATCTTAGCATCCTCAAGCAAAACAGGTTTTCCTGTTAATTTTTGGTTTGGTTTTGGTTCACTGGTTGGTTGTTTCGGGTTTGGGGGTTTTTTTGCATCTACTTCAGTTTGAATTAATCTTTCTTGCTGGGATCTTGTACAACTATTTGCTCTTGCTTCTTTTGGGAATACTGTGTTTCTTGCACCACAGGGCTACAAACAACTTTTTAAAGTCTTCATACTGTTTGACTCTTGTAATGTGACAGGGTAACCACTCATGTCTGTCCTTAGTTTCATCAACAGCTTCCACCTTACTGGAGAGGGGATTTTTTATTAGTTCTTCTGTTTAAGGTCTTCTTGTTGTCCACTGTTAAATTGCATGTAATTATCAGTAGGTCATCTAGTTCTTTTTGTGATATGTTTCAATTCTTCCCGCATATATGGTGTTACTTGGTGTTACTGGGAAATTTCACTAGCATGTTTTTTTTTGCTATAAGATTAACTAAGGAAAATTCAAAAGCTTTGACCAAAGACTCATTCTTCTGGAATTCATTAGCAACCTTCTTCTGATTGATAGCTTTCTGTTTGGCATTAACCACTGTTAATCTCTTCCATCTACATATTTGGTTCCTCTCCCATCTTTTTCATCCTGATACAGCACAGTATTGAAAGTCCATATCCCATATGGTATAAAAGGTCCATATAAACTTCCTGCATTTTCCTTTATCTAGAAAAACTATCTCCTTGTCAAAGAAAGGTGTCAAGTGAGTTTGGCACCATGTACTTCTAGTGAATGCATGCGATATCTTCTTTGGTGATCATCTGTTTTCTTCTTTGACTTTTGCAAGCAAGAATAGTTATTCTCAGTAGCATGCTGGCTTTTGATCATATTCATAGGTCTGACATATTTCTGATTGCTTTTATTCTCCTTGTAAATATAGGCACTATGTTTTGCTTTTTTTCTACTTTCGAGTTTGTAGATTTATTAAAAATCCTTCCTTCTGGATCTTTGATCTCCTGTGCCCATTCTTTCAGAATACTGGGATGAAGGTGATCCAGACACAGTTTTTTGAGTGCATTTTCGGCTCCTGATTTCTGCTTCCAGCTAAGTCATTTGTCCTATATTTTAATGAGATGGTGTAAATTTGGTTTTTTACATTTGGACAGATATTAAAGCTGTTGTCATGGTTTAACCCAGCAGGCAACTAAAGCAACACACAGCTATTTGCTCACTCCCCCTCTCCCAGTGGGATGGAGGAAAGAATTCAAAATGGAAAAAGCCCCTAGGGTAATAGGACAGAAAAGGAAGTTAATAACATTAACAACAATAATAAAGAATGTACAAAACAAAGGATGGACAGCACAATTGCTCACCATCCCGAGTCAATGCACAGCAAGATCCTGAGCTGCCCTGCCTCCCAGACCACTCTCAAGTTCACTTGTCATTCTCATGAGCTGGTTCTGAGACTACATACACTCCATCTGCCTGAAGTGTGGGCTGTTGCCAGAAGAGGTGTTTGGGCTTCACTCTTTTCTGGCTTGTTCCCATCCTCTTTTTTAATGCTGGCACCTGTATTTGCGGGTTATGCTCTAAGCTGACTCAGGAGACTGATTAGACTATAAACCCACATGGGTAAGAGAGAGAGAAAAAGATTGATTTCACTTTTTTTACAGTCAGATCAGTTCGTTTTTCCATCTCACCATTTGGCTGTGTAAATTACCATTACTGTTCTAAAGTGGTCCTGCAGCTTTCTGTACCCACTGGTAATGGCAGATTAAATTGACCATATAAATGCAGCCTGGGGATATAGCTCTGCTGCAAATTGCGGTGTAGTGTAGAGGCACCTGGACTAGTGACGGATGGACTATTTCACATATTTTGCTTCTCAGCAGTCTGCTAAGAGGAAAGGGAGGACAGGATGTGCTCCTTCTCATAGCATGACTGGAAGGCAGGTGATACTGGAGAGAAAAGAAGAGAAACTCAAGATTAAAACTGTGTGAAGAACAGTCTAGTTGTTGAGGCCAAGTAAACTCATCAGGCGTTTCTGGATAACATTTATGTTTATTCTGAATGGAGAAAGTATTATATGGACTATATGGTGTTTGTGTGAACCAATGCTGCCTGTATTATTTCTAATAGAAACTTTGAAGAAAAAATGTGATATTCCATAGGAAGTGTTGACATCTGTTGGTCCTTTTTTTTTTTTTTTTTTTTTAATTCTCTGTAATAATTACACCAGGGTCATGGTTACAGGGGGGTTAATACTGCAACTGCAGGACTGCTCTCTAAACTTGAAGTCATGAATCAACTTCCTTGAAACACTTTAAATAAGTAACTCACTGTACTTTTCTTTTAGTCTTTATAATGTGACTGTCTCTTTTGTTTCTTGGATGCTTTACACTTGAGTAAAGATGTTTGCTTACAGTGTATTGTCAGTAGGAGTCAGAATTAACATGATTTATGTAGTGGGTAACCTAGTCAGTTCTTTGGAGCTAGTGTTTTAAAGAGGTTTCCAAAATGTTTCAGAAATGCTCCACCAGTTTGTCAGACACATTAATTTCGTTAATTTAGTTTTGAATACAAGTGAAGTGCAAAATCTGTGAGTTGTTAGTAACTGGTGTAAACCAAACTGGTTATCCTGTATCAGCCTAGTCTGATGACCTCAATGGTCAGTAACTTCCCACACAGAGCTCTGGGTACACAGCCTGGCTGGCATGGTACCATCTCTTACAGGGAAAGTTATGTTCACCAACTGTACTTTGCATTTTTTGGCGATTTTTCATCTCTGTCCTTGTCAGAAAGATCCTGCTCAGCTTTTCACCTGTATTCACGGGTCCTTTTGAATGGGTAAATAATCTAGAGCTCCCAGTGAGTTTCAGGGCTTAGTCTGATATGTGTACTATTTCTTTTTGAGACTTTTCAATGACAGCAGCAGTGTGCAACCACCTGCTGAAAATGCAAAGGAAAGTGATACAGAACTATTCACAGGCTAAAAAACTTTCCTAACTCTTCAGGACACATGAGTGCATGCAGAAGTAGATATATGTTGTGCATCAGAAAATACCTGAGAACAGTCCTAGATTAATGGCTTCAAAGTGTTTCTTGGAGCCCGTTACTGAATCCGATGATACAGTGGTGTGGGAGAAGCCAAGGTCTACACTCCTGTGGCGGTGAAAAGAGAATAGGAAATTTAAATGATTCTTTCACTGCCTTGAAGTCATTGTCTAATATTAGCCCTGTCAGTGCCCGGCTCTTTGTCAGTCGGAGCACAGGAGGAGGTGGTTACCAGCCAGGAGAATATGACCAAGGCTTTTAAATACGGTTGGTTGGGAAGTCTTATTAGTGGCTGCATAGAAGATCGATGCACAGTAATTCTTTCAAGCAGTATCTTTTTAAAAGCCTTTAGCAATCTGTCATCCTTGTTTCCCTCCCCCCAGTTAGAAAGCTACATTAGTCAGGAGAAATCGCATGGTCCTGGGAAGTTGCAAACAGCATCCGCTGATGCCGTTAGGAAAATGCTACTGTGCAGGGGCACAGACGCAATTGCACTGACGGCTCCTTCTCATCCTCGGCTCGGGTCATCCTGGAGGGACAAGCAGAAAGAAACAGGGAGGCGGGCGAGATTCTGTCAGGTGCATGGGAGCAGTACCGAAGAGAAAAATGGAATGCCCTCTTCCAGGAGACAAAGATCGCACTGTCTGTGAGTGTTAGCTCAACTTCTTCACATCTGCGGGGTGTTGGGTTTTTGTTTGGTGGTGGGGAGGTTTCTCAAGCCTAATTATTTTGCTGAGTTTAACCACCTGTTCAGCATATCTTAGCCTTTGCTATCGCTGTGGTAGAAATGGTTTTGGTTTGGGTTTCTTTTTTAAGCTGATAATTCATAACTTGTGGTTATTTTGGAGGTGATTTAAGTTCCCACAGTGTTTTGGGCATTTTGATAACCTCAGCTTTGGAAAAATATGTCTATATTTTAGGAAAAGATCTTTAAACCTCTTCTTATCTGCAGTGGCATTAAGTATTACTTTTATGGTTTAACCTAATGCTTTAGCTATGGTTGGAAACTAGAGCAGGGAGTTTACTAAGTAGTCGGTTTTATCATAGTAAATAACATTGGGTGTGGAAAGCCCCTGTCTCTAATGGAGAATTCCTGAGTCATTTACTTCATGATGCATCAGCAAAAATACTTTGGGTGTGGCTTTGATGTTCAGCTGTTATTCTAATAGGGCAATGAAAGCTAACAGTGCCTTCATCTGAGTCGTGAATGCAAAGGTTTTCCACAGAAGGTGCGCAAAATGCCTCACATATTAAAGTGCACTGGCATGGCTGCAATAGATGTAAATATTTGAGTAGAAAGCTATCAAAACTACTCTCTTTTCTGAAGCTAGGGACTTCTCTACTATAACAACCTACCCATCACATAGCAGTAGGCAATGTTATATATGTTTGATTATCCTTCAGTGTTTGGCTTAGTTCTGATTATTATTTATTTATTTTACTGTAGCTTAGAGTTGCAGACACGATGTTTAGTCTTCAGGTGATTTTTTTCTAATCAGGTCAGTGCTGTATGGCAAGTGGCATTGAAGTCAGCATTGGGAAAGGGTTAAATAGCAAAACTACAACTGTTATTTAAACCTGCATAACATATCTCAGGTTTAGAATGAGACTCAACCACTCTCAACAATGAAAAAAGGAGAGTTGTAATTGAACATATGTGTGTGAGTTCAATAATTTTAGAAGTATGGATCTAAAACAAATGCGCTTAGGCAGTTCTGAATGAGGAGGAGAGGATTTTCTTTCTTGATTGTGGAAATGGGAACTTGTATAAACCTATGCTCTACTACAAATGTCTACTTACAATTGAATGGCTTTGAAGTATGACTGACTAGTGAATTAGAAAAATCATAGAAAAATAAATGGTTTTTTGGCTGTCCATCTCTACTGAGTACCCAGAAAACCGTAATTATTAAAATTTTCAAAAGTACTTACTCCGTAAATTGACTGTTTCTGATTACCTTGCTTCACTTATTAATGAGCTTTTCCATGCATAATCTGTATGAAGTACAGCAAAACCTAGTGGCATTTTCTCTTTTCTCTGTCCTAGAATTGTTTTCCATTTGCAGAACATATTTTGACAAGTAGTATGATGAAAAAATGTATATGTAATGCCTGTCTCTTGTATCTAGGTGGTGTCAGAAAGTAACTTAGAAGAAACTCAGAAGAAACTTCAGAAATAAATACAGCATATGGCTGAAAAATTCTGTCTTGGTTTCCTCGCTTACTTTAGATAATATTTCCCATCAGTAACTGGTAGTATGATGGTAATATAACAATTAACTGAATTATTAATATTTTTTCTTCCATACTTCATAAAAGATTCATTACTATGTCATTCTACCAGACATAAATAAACAAACCTGACTGTCAACATGTGTAATGCTAACTATTCTAGTCATTATCTTGGTTGGTTATGGTTGAAAGTGAAGATTCGAAAATAAAGGGAAATAAATTGCTCTAGAATAATATGATGCTGTATTAATTTGAAGATTAAATTTTATATTTAAATTTCCTTTTCAAGCTGTCCACTGAAACTACCTTGCTGTCACCAGACATAACATTCTAACTTTCTCTCATGCCTAAATTGTTTATTTTTTTAAATTACAACATATTACTGCTTATGGATATTATTACTGATATGTCCTGAACTAAAAGAGTAGTATCTGTAATATATGCAGAAAAGCAAACTTAGAATCATAGAATCCTTCACACGTTGGAAGAGAACTCAAAGCCTATTTAATTCCAACCTGCTCCCATAGGCAGGGACACCTTCACTCAACCCATCCAACCTGGCCTTAAACACTTACAGGGAGGGCACTTCCACGACCTCTCTGGGAAACCTGTTCCTCTGAGGTTTTGTTTTGTGGTTATTGTTTTGTTGTGGGGTTGTGGTTTTTTAAACGTTGGACTGTTGCAAAAAGGATTGCATTAACTTAGGGCAAAGAAAGTTAGGAGGTCAGAAGGCAAATCCCTCCTATTTTCCCCATTCAAGAAATACATTATTTAAATAGTCATAGCATTTGCAGGTGAAAACAGCTGAACTTGACACTGCTGATGACAGACAGGGTTAATTGAAATCGAGTAGGTTTTCTCACAGCTAGAAGTACATGTGCAGGAATATGTGGATATCTGTGATCTTTTTTTATGGGAATGAAGGCATTTAGGAGTGAGAGATTTGGGTAAGAGTGTAAGCTAGAAGTTCAGAGCCCATATTTGTGGGACACCAGATAAATGATGAGTTTCATTATTGTTTTTAAAGCTTTGTGAAGATGAAAAAAAAGCTTTGAAAGCGTTTAATACTTCTCTCTCCTCTTCTGAAACAAGCATATTTTAATGATACTGCAATTCTGTAGTTGCATAGTTAATAATTTTCTGATTCTTCAATAATACTGGAATTTTTTTAATATTCATATAAATACAGTCTACCCTTTGACTTTTAAAAATTTCTTTACTAGCCATAAAATTAATTATCTAGCCATTACTTACATCATCGGAGAAATTTGCTATAGATTGTTGGATGCGTCCTCAGTGGATGCACAGTGAGATGCACACAGACTACACAGCTTTACAAGTGACAGACTTGTCAGTGTCATTTAAACTTGAGCAGTATCTAGGGCATGGAATATAATAAATAAATAGTGTGCATTTTTCTGTTAGCATAGGCCAATATATGTATGCCATCAGCGATAGATCTAATAGAAGAGTGTAATCTTCAGACTTTCTGAGCAATATGTAATGCTCCGTGTGCTTCCTAAGAGATCTCGCTCTTAATGGAAGAATTGTATCATCATTAAGAACATTAGAGTTCTTAATAATCTGATTTCACAAGAGTCTCAACCTACTTCTTATTCAGGGTTTTCTTTACCCACATCTTACATGCTTCTAATGGATTCAGAAAGGGGAACAATGGTGGGTTTACTTACAGCATAGGGATTTTAGCCACAGCAGAGCTCTTGGTCAAATTTTTAATTTGCTAAAAGCTGAGATTTTTCCAATGCGTATTTAAATTTCACTAATAATATTTTATGGAAAAAAATGGGAAAGAGTAGGCATGTGGAACCTGCAGAATGTGTTAGAGGAGGACCATTGTAGCCTGAGAAACTGAAAGAGGAGAACACTTATCTCTACTTGAAGGAGTACATGATAAACATTCGAGTGAAATTTTAATCAGTTATCATTTAGTAACTCAGCAGTTAGTAAACTGGTTTCCAGTTCAGAGCAGTGATAAAAAAATTCAAAGCTACCTGTAATGAGACCCTGTAAAGTCCTCAAAAAGTTAATCAGAAGGAGTTTATGTAAAACTAGTAAGGTGTCTGTATTCTACTTTGATTACAAGAGCTAATAAAATTGTTCATCCTAGCTAGCAGCTAAAGCGTTATTAATATTTGGAGAGATGGTGTGTTTTTATTACTATTTCTGTAGAGTAGAAAATGTACTAATTACAGTTAGATGGGAGGTTTTCATTTTGCCAGCTACTCAGTAAGAGGGAAGAACTGGACATTCTTAGATCTGTGCAATAGTTCATTTACTAAACAGGACATTAGCTAATTCTCTGTCTTCGGTGGATAGAGTCTCTGTCTCTCTGCCTTCCTGCATCCATTTCTGTGAAGAAATAGAACAAATCTACACACCATTAGACAAGTTTTCTTGTTCAGCCTTTAGAAAATTATCTCGTCATATGCACCCTGAGATACTGACGGAAATACTCCTTGGTATATCAGGTTATTTTACCATCTGTATGTAGCTGAGTACCAATAAGGTAAAAGAATAGTCATGTGTCACATGATGACTGGCCATGCTTGTGACAACTCGGATAGAGGCGATGGTCAAGATGATGGACAGGTCTGCCAAGAGCCTAGATACAATCTGGCCTAGAGCGAGCATCAAAACTATGATGTTGAATGAAACGTCTGTTCACCCACTGTTTTGTCTATGTGTCTTCATTTAAATGGGGAAAATTCTGTCTGGTTCTGACTGAAACCCTTGTGCTGCTGTAAAGCCTCTGGTGTGGAGATGTTTGGGTCGTCCCAGGGGTGGTGGCAGTGTGTAGCCGGGTTCTATATGAAAGCTGTTTTAAGAAGATAAAGGTTATACGTGTTCATTGGTATTCCAAGGTTTGTTCTGAAGTTATTAAGGGAATTTAACAGTGTTTTAAGTAACGTTATGTAAGAAAAGTATTCTAGTCTATTATGTTTTCTTTTCCATTTTAATTAAATAATTCTGGTAAAGAAACACTTCTTTCCAGCCAATCCAGAACAGTGCTTTGTTTAATTAGAGTTGGATGTATTTGAAAAAATACTCGGTCATGGAAGAAAAAGATAGGATTGAGTTGTCACTCTGGAAAAATTCCCACGAGGAAGTGAGTCATTAACGTATTGGAGTAGTTTGTCTAATTGTTGTCACTGTGGGTGAGGGGGATTGTCAGTACCTGCACAGAGCTGTGAGTTGGTAAGGATGTTGGAGTTTCGGGTCATGACTGGACACCGAATCTGTTCTGAGTCACTCAAGGAGAGTTTGCAGAAGTATGAGTTTACATGCTTTAAATAGGTAAAAGGGATCAAAACAGCACTTCAGTGATGGGGTTAAAAAAAAATCCCTAGAGGTAACAAGTTTATTTGTTCAGCTAGTATGAGTGATTGCTTCCAGGTTTTACTGTGTGGCAAGCAGTCATTTGAGGTTTGCCCATGTTGGTACAGGGTCGTAGTACGTACGCTGCCTTCACAACTTGCACCAGCAGGTTAATGACAGTTAACGTAACTATTTGTAGTAGGTCATCTGTTGATCGTCCACAACTGTGCATTATTTACCGTAAAGTTTTTACATTTTTGTTTACTGTATTTTTGTTCTCTCTCTGATTGTATGTTACAGTTCCTAAAATGGTGTGTGTTTTTCCTATGCATTTGCTAGTGTACACATACTAGTGTGTACACTGTTGATACGCTGTACACTGTTGATAAAATTCTTCGAGGGTCAAAATTAATCCTTAATCAATTAGGCTATTTAAGACTGATTGCTGAGAGGTTTTCTTAAAAAGGGAATCTCTTTTTATGGCCTGAGTAGAACTGGAGTTAGCATAAACATCCTTTCAATCAAATATATGCTAGATACTGACATACATACATACAATCAGGAAAATAAGATTTAAGAAAATTGATGTCAGATACAGTTGACTTCAAGAGGTTTCAGAAGTCTATGTAGATAAATACCTGAACAGTAAAAACCCACCCTCTGGTGATCAGAATTCCATACTTCCACTAAAAAGTTTTATTAAAGACTTTTTGTAAAGGAGTAGTTTTGCCAGCAGCTTAAATATGTTGGAGTGGAAGTTTGTTGTTTTGTTGCTGTTTGTTTTGGTTTTTTTTAATAACCGTGATACTCCTTTGCCAGAAGTGCTAGTGCTATTCTTAGAGAGAGCAGAAGTATTTTTTTAATTTATTTTTCTGTTTCGGTAAAGCACTCCATAGATAGCTCATTGGGTTACACCAAGTCTTCATTTATTGAAGTTTGAAAAGTGCTCTTGTTTTAAAGTTTGTTTCACTAGAAGTGATACAAAGTGTGATCTAATAAATTTTTATAAACTTTTGGATCACAGTATCATTAAATGTTCCAGAGTCACACAAGAATACTGGAAAATATATTATGAATTCCGTGTTTATTTATTGAAAATAGGTAAGATATAAGCAAAAGAACCCTAACAAGTAACCTAGAAAAAAACACTGCTGTATGAACAGTTGATTGGTTGCATGCTTTTCTCTCATATTGTTTATGATGTTGACTGTCTTGCAGCTTTTCACTGTGGTCAGAAAAAACTTAAGGGAAATAGTTAAAGCAAAGTTTTGGATTCTTTGCTGTTAAATGTGTTTATTTTCCTGTTGCATAGAATCCCATATTGGTTTGAGTTGGGAGGGACCACAAAGCCCATCTAGCCCCAACTCCCTGCCAGGGCCTCACCACCCTCACGGGGAACAATTTCTTCCAAATAACTCATCTAAATCTCCTCTCTTTCAGTTTAAAACCTTTACCTCTTGCCCAGTCACTACAGACCTTGCTAAAAAGTCTTTTATAGTCTCCTATCAGGTACTAGAAGGCTGCTATAAGGTCTCCCCAGAGCCTTCTTTTCACAGCCTGTCTTCATAAGAGAGATGCTCCAGCTATCTGATCATCTTTCAGTCCCTCATCTTGACTCACTCCAACAGGTCTTTCTCATACTGGGGACCCTAGAGCTGGACAGTCCGATGTGGGGTCTCATGAGAGTGGAGTTGAGGGGCAGAATCACCTCCCTCAACCTGCTGTAGTTACAGTTGAGCTTTGTGTGAAATAGAGAATGTTTATTACCTTTTGTGGTTTTGGGGGGTTGTTTGTTTTAATTTTTTTATTTTACTCTCTTTCAGAATTCCCCACTCTACCAATATCTGCAGGATTTGGGACACACAGATTTTGAAGTATGTTCATCTGTGTCGCAGAAGGCAGAGCAATGTGCAGCAGCAGAAAGCCAAAAAGAGCGGACTGCGCATACTGCCCAGAAAGTGAGTGCTTTCCTCTTCCTGAGTATTTATCTTCTTGAAAGAGAACCACATTTCTTTACAAATAGGCAAAATCAGAGAGGATAAAGACAAATCTCTTAATATATTTTAAAAATAAACCAAACAAAACAACAAACACCAACCAGTTGTCATATTTTGTTTGCAGCTGTGTTTGGAAATGTATGGTTTACCAACAGAGTTTGAAGTGTTTCTTTGCACTTATGCGAGCTAGGGAAGCAGGAGACTTTGTTAGTGAGTTTTTCAGTGTTGTAAATTGCTTCATTTACTCAATATTATCATTTTAGCTTACCGTGACATTCTGGAAACAAAACCTGTAATTTTCTGCAACAGAGTATTTGTAGTTCTGAGCACTTCCCAGGGATTCACTTGCTAAATATTGCTTACTCTGTGACAGAGCATTAAGAAAGAGGTTTTCTGGGAAGTATAAATACCAATCTGAAAGAGATAGTAGGACCATGCTTAATTTATGGCAATATTCTAACAGGAGTGGCTGAAAGGGGGCATCAGCTGATAGGCTCAGACTTCTCACTTCTGTGTCATATTAAGTAAAAACCTGTGAAGTCTTTAAAAACTTTTATGCATGAAAGTTATGCTTGAGAATTTCATGATTTAACACCTACTGTGGCCCGTGCATTTTTTATTTTCTTATTAAAATTTCATAGTATTTTACTGTTATTTGTAGTGTATAGTCCACGTGACCCAGTGAGAACCTGTAGTGTGAAAATTCCTCTTTTGAGGCAGCTAATGCAGGAATCTCTTTGCAACAAGTATATTGAAAACTCAGTAGGCCATCTGTCTTCTTCTTAGCACCTAGATGGAGCATGCAAGGAACAGAGGTTTTCTGCCTACCTCTTCCACTTCCATGGCAGAGAGCTCAGATTTCAGTGCACATGCTCCAGCTATGTGCTAAGCCAAGAAAAAAAAAAAAGAAGCCTCCATGGAGACTCATCTGTCCTGGCCACTGTAGGCAGAGGTGGGAAGCACCTCACAGGTAAGATCTTTTCTCAATCTGCTGGTCAGTTCTCAAGATGTCTTGAGGAGTTGGCCAAGTAATAGTTACAGGCTTTCTTTCAACAAAGTGGGGTTTTTTCGGTTTTGGGTGTCTCACTCTTGTTCCTCTTTTGGCTTAGATCAGGGTTTTTTTTTCTCACGTGATTTTTAATCTGTTCTGCTCTCTGTAGGATCTTGGATGGGTAGTATTCAGAAGTATATGAATTGATGTCGATAACCTCAGTCAGTTGGGGTGTTTTCTGATCTGGGGGAAGAATGTGCAGTTTTTGAAATGTTTACAACAGTATGGTCTGCTTGCAAGGACTGGCATGCACAGTCTTTGAAGTTGAAATGTAGAAATTACAGTGTGAAGCTTGTTCATATAGCAGGTAATTTAATGAATAAATTGATTTCAAGTTACTCTTGATATGGATAGCTATTGTATTTCTAACGATGATTGTAAATAGCCTTCTATGCATCTAAATAGCCTTTTCCAACCTAGTGATTCTGTGACTGTGATATTTCACTGTCTGTTCATTACTAGCAGATAATGTATGAACTATCGCTTGTTAGCTGCATTGCTTTATTTTGCATAGTTTTGTGGAAGTCAGTAAAGCAGTATGATACTGTGCTCATATATATAATTTCCACTTAATACGGAAATGCTGTGGTGTTAAGAACCTCGAAATACTGTTTTTAAAAGCCTCAAATATTCTGGATTTTTTTCTCCTCCCTTCACCTCAAGCATTTTACACTTAATTTTATTGTGTTGGGAGTAAGATATAGAAGTAATTCATCAAGGTTTGCCTTGCAGTTTGAAAGGATTGGGTGTGTGAAAATGGGCTGTCCATTTCTCACAAATACTAGGATGACCTTCATACCATCTCACCTCTGTCTAGACGGGGAGACATAGTGGAAATAAGGAAGCAACCTCTGTGGTGTGTAATTTTTATTGATAAAATGTCATAGCTTCTTCCTGCTGCTGTTCCAGTACCAGCAGGGGAGTGTTAACCCTTTCCTTTTGCAGTCTGATATCAGAAAGTCTGGTTTTGTCTCAAAAGGAAAGAGAGTGAGGGAGAGGCAGCTGGCCACACATTTGAAGTAGTCTGGATCAGAAGAGTCTGGGACTTAATTGCAGCTTATTTACAAGAAAATACTTTACATTTCCATGCAATCATTTCATCATTTTTTCATGAGATTATTATAACTTCCCTTCTGTCAAACTTTGCTGGCCCAGTTTACTGAAGTTATAAAATATCTGGGAAACAAATGGTTTCAGATTTCTACCTACAGTCTTAATATAAAATGATCTTAGTTGAGGCTTAATGTAATCAAAATATAATCGCAGGGAGAGTTGATGATGTTCCTTACTGAGTCACGCCTAGTATTTGTGTATCATCTTCCTTCTGTTCTGAAAAGCAAGTTTACAAATGCTTTAAACACTTTATTAAAATAAAAATAGAGAAGCTGAGACTGTGTAGTCCTCTTGTATTTTATCAAGTAGGAACCCTGTGTAGATACAATCTGATGACATGTAGCAAGATTTTGGCAAGGCAAAGATCTTGTTTGGGATCTTCAGGGACTGAAAAAACAAATCTGGGTAGAAAAAAAAAAAAAGAGGTTTACCGTGACTGATGCAAATGTTGCTGCTGTGTCTTGCTGTCCTGCCAAGTGGAGCATATGGTTCAGGCCTAATGAAAGGCAGAGACATCAGTTGAATTTGAAGCACATCTGAAATAGTTCTCTCTGTGTGTGGTTTCAGTGGGATTTTTAATCGCAACATGGTCTTAATGAACACTGAGATGAAAAGCTGTAAAGCTGCTTCAAGGTTGTGTTCTGAGGGCCGATGAAATGCTAAGCTCCCATCTGAGGGAGCAGAGATGGAGAGCTGTGATTTAGCATGGTAATTATAGGTGTAGTATGCCTGGCCGTGCTAATTTCTGAAGAAAGTTACAGCTGAAGTTCTGGTCGAATCATCACCTGATACTCAAAATCATGTTTGCAAGAGCTTCTAAACCTGTTTTCTGGAATTAAATCCTATTTGGGTCATTCTGCTTGATCTTACAGGAATGTTTATTTATTTATTTACATTTTTCCTTTCTCAGTCATTTTCCTAGACTGCTGTGCGTCTTCGAATGGTTAAATTGATTATACTCTCACGCCTTATCCCATCTGAGATGAGATACTGTTTCATCACTAGAACAGGGCTGGTGCTGGAGGCAGCTACCAAGGGTTGTGTTGGGGCTAGCCTTCACTAGCTGTGCAGGTGACCTGATGTGGAAAGGCAGAGACACCAGTCCTTTGCCTTTGTCTCGAGCTCCCACCCACGTAATGCTAGCTCTGGGAAGCTAGAAGGTGTTTAATGCATCTCCTTTCTGAAGTGCAGACAATTGAAAAGTGCTTATGTGGATGATAGTATTTTAGATACTTGCTTATTTGCTATTTCAGGTTCATCCTGTACAAAAGAAAAATAGTCCCCAGAATTTTGTTTTTTATTCAAATTAATGTACCTAAAATGTTTATGTCCCAAGCTTTTTTCTTCTTTTTTTTTAATTTTTTTTTAATCTTAGGAGTTGTACATCTTTTTTACTCAGTTTACAGAGAGTTTGACTGAGTAGTGTTCTAAAGATGTAAGAAGAATACTCCAGAAGCATTGGCAACATGACCTAACTTGTGTGTTGATGCAAGTTGTTTTACTTGTCAGTAACACTCCCAATGGGAATGCAAACTGTGAGACACTGTTCCAAGGATCTGAGTAATTTAATGTGTTACTGTACTCTTCTGGGTCACAGCCCAAGACAGTGGGTTGTCTAGCTTTGTGTTTTCAAGCACTGACATGCCTGTTGAGTGTTTATGCAAACTCTGGTTTTTATTTTTAAACTAAAACTAAAACATGGAAAATAAACCAAAGATTACTTACATAGCACATTTATATGGTTGGGGTTTTTGTTTTGTTTTGTTTTGTTTTGTTTTGTTTTGTTTTGCTTTTTCGGTAATTCCACAGGCTAGTTTAGTCAACTGGTAGCAGGTTAAAATTATCCTTGGTGTAGTTTTAAGCATTCATGCTAAAAACCCAGAGCTATGAAGGCTAAGCAGTTGAAAATGGTAGGCTCCAAGAGGCATAATTTTGAATAGTAAATGGACAGTTCTTTGATCAGTCTGCTTTCAGGAAAAGCACTTCTGAGTGAAGTATCTGTTTGCAACCCAAATGCAGAGGAAGGTCCTTGGTTTATTTAATCTCAATTTTCTACAGATTTTAATTGGAAAAATTGTTTTATTTTGCACCACTTTACAAGAAATATGGGGGATAATCTACTGCTGCAGTGTACTCTTATCATCTTCCAACTTACGTCAGTGCTCTTGAGCAGCATGAAAATACAATCACTTGGATTTATTCCATAATGTAACACATGTGGATTGCTGGCCAAGGGGGAAGGGTCTAGTCTCCTCACAGAGCTGGAGAAGCAGCTCCCGATTCTGAGACCAAATCTGAGGGTTTTTATTTCATTGATCTATGTGACAGCGGGCAGGACGGTGCCTGAGTGGGCAATACCTCCTTCCATGTTTGTTATTAGCAGTGTTCCCCCTTATTTATGGGTGAAGTTCCCTTTGGTGTACATAGCTTTGTATTGTCTGGGCCCATTGAAGCCAAATGGGCACCCTGAGGCTTGTATTTATCTTACAAAGCTTGTCATTATCTTTTAGGCATCTGAATAGGATTCAGGGCATATTGTTTCTTGAAGGAATACAAGGCTCAATCCAGGTTTCCATTCTTTGATTTATGAAGCACTGCCCTGTTTAGTCTCAGTTTACAGAGCAACTCAGGCTTGGGCTATCTACACAACTCCCCATGAGTTGTCTCTGAAGAGATGGGGCTTCGAGGCTGAGTTGCTTTTACAACCCCCCATGAGTCGCCTGGTGTGCTAGACATTACCGAATTGGGGAACTCAGAGCCAGACCATCCTTAGAGTTGCAGGGGAAACAGGATGGAAACAAAGTACCTGGCAGCACACTCTGGTTGGGACAGGGAGTTCCTGGGGCGGTTCCTCTTCTTACAGTCACATCCCTGTCTGCTCACAACTCCTCCTGTGCCTTGTCTTCAAGCTGCAGTGGTCTGCCAAGGAGAGGTTGGTTGTTCCTCTCCTGGTCTTTTGCTTTTCTTCAGTCCCTGTCAGCCATTTAACTTTATTGGGTTTTTTGTCCTCAAAGAAAAAGAAAGTGTTTCTTATTGATGCAGTAGTCATCAGCTTCAGATCAAACTAATCCTGGCTGTAGTTATTTTTTAACAGTACAATATAAAAATCCATTATGCTCCAAATAGGTGGAGTTACTGAAAGCTTTATTCCATGCTGTTGTGTACAGGCAAACTGACAGGAAGCAGATGTTCCTTAGCGTACTCTGAAGTTAGGCCAGGCACAGTCAGCAAAACTTCCTCACAGGTACTTGGGGCTGAGATAACAAGAAAGGCAAATGCAGAAATAAAAGAATTGCTTGTTGTTACTTATTTATTTTTCTGCTTTTTTTTTAATTGGAATAATTTCTGTCCCCCTCAGCAAGGCATCCTGTCAAAACTAGTTGAGTTCTTTAGAAGTTGGTTTCCTTTTCCACAGTATAAGAAAAACGATGACATACTTCACCGACTGGTAAGTGATCTTTCTTTTTTTTTTTTTTTAATTTCCTCATCAACAAGTCTTCCTCTCCTCTGCACCTCATCCTCTAAGCATCATCTTTGTTGTTTACTGTTGGTTTTGGCTCTAAGAGCTTTACTTCTTCGGATAATATTGACTCTGGTTTTCAGAGCTACTGCCCCAGGCAAATTTGGGACACAAGAACAGGAAAAAATATCAGTAGCCAGTTTGAGGATGTTAAAAACATTGAAGAGAAATTAAAATAAAATGTGTGAGAAATTAAGGTGATTACTGAAATCTGAAAAGAATTAACCTACAGTGTAGCTACCCTGTTGGATGGCAGGGGGCATGGAGATGCTGAATGAGAACGTCCATATGTTGCAGCCTTACAGACAGCTCAAGCCTCTAGAGCTCCATCTGAGTATTGGATCACTCCCATTTTAGCGTGATAGCTCAGGCGTAGCACAAACACGATGCAGGTATATGAGCCTTGGTCCCATCCTGACCTGTTTGTTTCTTCACTGCTCTCCATGGTGCTTGTGCATTTGAGAAAAGCAAAGTAAATGAACGCACCTCCTTTATAACATTTCAGAACAGCTTTAAGAGAAAATGACACCCACACAGCGGCCTGCTCGTGGGGAGAGGCAAGAACAGGTCTTTGTACTGCCTGTGTGCTCTCATCCCAGCAGTTCAGAGCCAGGTTGGATGTGGGTCTGCCTCACCAAAAGTTGTGTTCTCCTTATGCTGGAGCCTGCAGGAACTTCTAGGGTCCATCAGCCTGTGTTGGGTAGACCTGAAGGGTGATAGTTTGACCCCCATAGTTAAAAACAGTTTTATGCTGCTTTTACACATGTTTTCTGCAATGCCGCTTTCCAGCCAGGTCTGTCTAGCCTGGGCTTGTCTGAAATCTGCTTTAACTTGCACCCAGTTGCTTCAGGTTCCTAGTTTGGCTTGCACATGTAACGTTTGTCGGACTGTTCTGGAATCTAAAAGTTAGAATTTAGATTTTTTTTTTTTGCTATGGTACAAAGAAGATGACTTCAAATGTTACAGAAAAAAAAAAGTTGAGCATCATGAGAAGTTAGGAGGTTCCATTTCTCAGAGAGTTCTGCAAAGTTCTTGTGCCTTATCTCAGGAGGACAAAAATTCCACTGAAACCTCTCATTAGTGATCTTTGGTTGCCTTTTTAATTCCTCCCTCTTTCTATATGAATCAAAGGTATTACCTTCAGAGCTTTTTTTAGTCTTAATTTCTTGAGATGGAGACACATCCAAAGAATATGGAAAACATGTTTCTTCTCCTGCATGCTACAGCAGAGTATTGAGATGACACAGGATGCATCAGAGGAGAGCAGAGTTTCCTCTTGCACACAGTCCCGAAACAAATGCTTTCCATTAAAAGTAGGATGCAAGTTAGCGCAAGTGACATCAATGTATGGAATTAAACTTTTGACTATCTATCTTATGGTTCCATTAAAGAATCTCATTTTGTCAATGACAGAACTAAACAGATTCTGTACTGTGCAATGTTACGCTGCTGTTAAACTCTCTTAGAGGGTTTTACAAATACTCTCCCTCCTGTAATCTAGCTAGATAGAAAGATGCCTGTGTTCAGTGTTTGGTGCATTTTGTTAAGACTTTCTTAACTTGAAGTGTTTTGTAATGATAGTTTGGTGGAGTATACAGATTAAATTTTCAGGGGGCTTCTCTGTTAGATACATTTGTCTTTAAGAGCTGTGTACTTGACTTGAAGAGCTATAGTGGTACAGGAAAAAAATAATAGCATGGCATCAAATCCACAAGTAACAAACTCCCTGAAGCCTGCCTGGAGTTTTGCAAGTGTGAGGCCTTCAGAGTCCAGTGCTGTTTCATGTTTGGACCAAGTTTCCTCAGGAAGAGCACAGAATATTGCAGGAGAGGACCATGTTGCCTTGTCTGGGGGCTTGAGTCCCATGCATTGATCCTACTGTTATTAAGTGTCCACAGATGAATTTTTGTTAACTCATTTATAATGTCTCTCTTTTTTGTTTGTTAGTTAATGATGTGAATTATGTCATGACATTAAAAAAAAAAGTTTGCTGTTTTATTAGTGATCTTTAATACCTATAAATTATTTTTAATACCTGTAGTACCAATGATTCTGACGCAAATATATTGGCATCATCTGTGGCATGTTTCCAGGTATTGTTACTATCTAAGTCAGATTACAAAGTCAGTGCAAGGCGTCCTGCAAGTCTGAACTGATAGGCAGCGTGTGAACTTTTAAAGTTAAGAAGTTTAATAAAGGCGAAGCAGCTACTTGTGCTATACCTGAAACACTCCCATAGTCCTTGGGAACAGACTGGTTTCAGTGAAGTGTAGAGTGTGCGGGCGTTTTCCTTGTTCTGCTAACCTAATTTCAAGCATTTGCATATTCTTCACTAATGACTGAAGTTTTTTCTTCCTCTTGTTTGTGGTAAGGATGTTGGATTTCGGTTTGACACGCTCCGTACCATCCTGCAACAGGAAGTTCTGCTGCAGGAGGATGTGGAACTGATCGAGTTCCTTGACCCCAGTATCCTGTCTGCAGGGCAGTGTAAGCAACAGGAAAACAGACAGCTTCCAACGCTACGCTCCCTAGCAACTCCTAATATTTGGTATTGTACAGAGAATATCTATTATTGTATTCACTGAGAAACAAGCAAAAGATATATTGTGTGTTCTTTATATAAAATGCAGCAATAAAGTAACTATTTTTTTACTCAGCTCTTTGAGTCTTTGGTCCACTAGTCCCCAATGTTTTTTATTTTTTAAAAATATATTTTATATTTTAAAATACTATTTTTACAATTATCTATAATAAATAATTTGATACTTTTATATCAATAAAATATTTTAATAAATAAGATTTTCTTAATAAGCCATTTTATTGAAAGAGTGTTTTAATCTGAGATACAGCTACATGAACACGAATGTATACTTCCAAACCCTGATATGTGCAATAAAGAACTAACATGGTTGATTAGCTTTATAAAATCAGAAATGATGATGTTGCTAAATCAGACATAATTGTGAAGACTGAATTGAAAAGTGTTTTCTTTGCTATGGTCTTCATAAAATACGTTGGGATGGAGTGTGCAGTTAATTTTCAGACTTAGAATAGCAGAAGAACAGACTAAAGAATATTTAAATAAGATGCATTCAAGTCAGCAGATCTGGTGAAATTCACTCTAAAATACTGAAGGAGCTAACTGCAATGGAGTCTGAACAGCCACCACCTGTGTTTGAAAAATAACAAGGATGATGGGAGTTCTGACAGAGTCACTTGATCAGAAATGGACAGGAACCAGTAGGTGAAAACACCTCTTAACACAGCCCAGTGCGATGTTTTCATATGTTAGAAAAATAGATAAAACTGTTAGAGAGCAGCAGCAGGTTAAAAACCCCAACTATTTTTAAATTGGAATATGTCAGTATTGATGCAATGTTAAACATGAGAACTTTTGGACCAGACTTTTCTAGCGGTTTGTCCTGGTCCGAGCAGTATTCGTTGGTTTTTTGGGTTTTTTTTTAATTGTTCTGCAACAAGATGATAAAGTACACTTAAGGAATTTGTGAATGTTACCTTATAGATGACACCAAGCTTGTAAGTATTTTGGCAGAACAGAGCTCAAAAGTATCATGGAGAAATACCTTGACATCAGTAGAAAAATCAATAAAGACAAAAGTCCAGTGCTACACTTGGGAAGGAATAATCAAATTAACAAATACAAAGTGGCAAATAATTGTGTAGGCAGTACTACTTCATTCAAAAATTGGTAAATCTTATCTAATTATATGCAGGACGCAGGGGTTTACTTTTGTGTTTCCCTAAACTTTGTTTTAGACTGCAGTATCTGACTCTGGATGCCACACTTGGAGAGGCGTAGGTCATTTCAGATAGGCCAGTGCAGAAAAAAAGAATAATGAGTTTGGAAAATATAATATTTCAAAACATTATAGTCTGCTAGAATTTTTTGGCCAAAATGGAGAAAATTGAGTTGGGAAGGAACTGTATTACAATGTGTAGATAGTAGCTAATAAGTAGAATAAGAATAAACAGTCACAATTTATTTGTTTCAGACGAGGGAAGGATATGAGGAAAAATATTGCAGTTAATTTACCAGTGATTCAGGCTGGACTTGGGGAAAATCTTTTGAACTCTAAGGGTACTTACGAATTGGAATAACTACCTGTCTGAGCTCTGGAGTCTTCGTTGTCCTCTTCAGTCTCTCTGCAAGGATCTGGATTAACCAGAAACTGAGAATGGACGAAGTGAGCTCTTAAATACCTTCCAGTTTTTCATTGTGATTAATTTTCTTTTATTATTTTAATTATTTATTTTTAAAAGTACTAAGGTACTTGCAGACTGTGTGTCTGTTCTTTTTAGTCTTAATTACATATCTTAATTACATATTTTAACCCTGGATCTTTACTGAAATCTTATCAGTAGCCCTAAAGAGTTAACACTTGTAAAGCTTGTTGAAATATGACCACAAAACAGTTCAGAAATGTCTTGTTATAGAAATAGGAAGATACTCCTTGTAAATACTTCCAAAAGTAAATACAGAATGTGCAGTTTTAAGGGGTGAAGAAAGTATTTTTCTTTCAAAAAATTCTATAGAAGATAAAGTTGTTACACACCTTGAAGCCCATATCCCTTCCATCTCTGTGAAGACTGCCATAATTTTGCAAAACTACAACTCGGATGAAACATATAAATGAAACAAAGTCTAATTTTCTCATAGTTACTTGTTTTTGTTGAATTTTTCTAGATTATTTACTTTAGGAAGATTTTTAGAATGTCTTTCAGAAATATCAGATGCTAATAACTCTGGTCTTTAAGGATTTCAAAAGCTGCCAAATGATCTAAAATGAGCATTCAAGACAACCTTGTAAAAAATGTGTTAAAACTGTGTTAAAATATGTGTTTGTGTCCAATTTAAATGAGTCAGACTCTGGAAAAAATAAAGCTGGCATTACTTGAGGATTTTGTTACCAAAAAAAACATGCCCTTCCCTACTGTACTCTTGAACCTGGAAGTACAGATAGTCCAGTTCCTACCCACCCTGGCTTATAATGCTGAGTAGTCAAGTTTTTTTCTTTTTCTGAAAATTTTCTTTCTTTTTTTTTTTTTTTTTTTTTTTTAAGTCATAAGAGAAACAATCCCTTCAACACGGTATATTATTCTCCTACTTATGCCATAAAGAAGCTGGAGAAATGTTTCCTTAGAGTATACCAAGCAAGAAATACCCTGTGTGTAGACATCTAAATCTGCCACTAGAAGTAGGTTATGGTGTTTACAGCTCCCTTCAGGACCAACATAAAAGCCCCGTAATAAAATGTCATCATCGCAGATATAACCGGTAGCTTTGTGATTTTCCCACTTGTCTGATCTCAGGAATCTGCAGTTGATGATGCTTTCTCTGTTTGCAGGGATGTCTCGCTGTTTCTTGCCTTTGTAAGTGCACTGCTTATGCTTCCTTCGTGGTGGAAGGAGTCATCGTGGCTGCCGTGGGGACTCGTTTTGCTTGTTTATGCAGTCTTTCGAGTGTGGGGCACATGGAGGACAGCCAAGCTGCAAATGTCCCTGCAAAAATACTGTATTCAGCTGGAGGAAACGGTGGCGAATAGCCGAGCTTTTACTAATCTTGTGAGGAAAGCTCTACGACTCATTCAAGAGACTGAAGTAATTTCCAGAGGATTTACCCTGTGAGTCTAAATTTCACATTAATATACAGATCCATTCAAGCCAGATGTCTTCTAAAATTGTCTTGATACATTATCTCCCATAACAAGTGGAATTACTGGAAAACATAATACTTCAAGATTTTAATTTACATAACATAGTGTAATTGTCATTCATACTAGAAGTATGAATTCTAACAACTCAGTGTTAAAACCCTGTATCCCAAAGGAGACTTAAGTCTCTCAAAACTCATATGCCTTTGAAATCCTCTGCTCTGCTAGCACAGAAATTCATGAAGAAAAGGATTTTGGATCAGTGTAGTTAATGATTTTGGGGAGTAATTTAGAGGGTTGTTTGTTTGAGGGGGGTTTGTATCTTCCATTACCAAAGCTGTGTAAATAAACTAATCTGTGAGTAATCATTCATATTTTAGAAAACAAGATGACATGAAAATTATTCTATTTTCATATAGCAAATAACAGTCTGAAGTTATGAGAGCACAGCAATCAGAAAAGACCATCAAACATCATTTTCCACCTCAAATAAAGTTTACATTGCTTTTTTTTCTTGTATACAATTGTTGAGATGTTTAGATTTTTAAGTTATTTATTGCTGAATTTCCACTTAAAGTGTCTCTATGAAAATGTTCCTGGTTAGTTAGCTCTTGTAACAATTTGGTCATTTTTCTTTATTTGCCATATGAAAGAACATCGGAACATGTTCAGTGTGTGCAATGGTTCCAAAGCCAACTGACACGATTCTGTGCACTCTCGTTACCATGTATGCTTTTTTGTAGGAACAACCTATGGCTAGATATATACCTATGCCAGTTAAGACTTAAAGGAGGTGGGAAATGCCAACAGCTGAAATTCAGTTGACTTCTTTCTAAAAACAATAAAAAACCTCCTTTATGTGCCCCAAGAATTCGTTTGTGCCAAACCAACTATTCTGCACTCAGGCACATGTTTTTACATGCAAGCTTGAAACTGTAGACTTAACATTTTGAGTTAATTTCCTAGCTTGAGATACCTTCAGTATGCTTTATTGAAGAAATGTTACATTCTCTCTTTGGAATGCAGAAGCATGTCTTCAGTCCGCCTAGCTTTGTGTTTTTTGTTTTGGTTTGGGCTTTTTGCTGAGGAAGCATATAGTTAAGCAATAGGCAGTCTTATCTTTGCAAATGGGTCTTAAAAGAAATTTTGTTAGGGCTTGTCCAAATTACACATGAGAAAAACATTTGGATTTTTTCCTAAGTTTAAGCAAACGAACTTGTGGTCAGTGTCTAAATTGCTGGTGCCTTGTTCTTTTACTACATATCTTAGATAACAGATTAACAAAAAACAAACTGGTCTTTAAACTGATGCTTGATCTAATAACCTCTTTACTTGAAACTTTGGCAAGCTTTTCAAAAGACTTTGGAGTATGGATGGAGTGGGAGAAATCTGACTGTGCCAGCATCCTCATTGAAACAGTTGTCCACTGTGAAGAAGGCAGTGCTGCATGGGTTATAGTTTGGTTTAGCCCAGGGGAAGTTCTAACTCCAAAGTGTCTTCATCTGCATATGCAGGAGGTGCTGCTGCACAGGGCACTACAAAAATCTTTGCTCTTGACCCAAAAAACTAGCTGGCCCTCTTTTCTTCCCAGAATTTTGCTACAATGAACCAACGCAGAACAAGGTTTAGTATTTTCTCCTGTTATAAACTTGACAAAGTCTTGATGCTTCTTCAGAAAGAGTCACAGGGCCAAAGGAATGGATGCATCTGAAAAGTTAAGGAGTATCTTCTCATGTCATTTTGCATCCTCGAAGGAATGGGATTGCAACCAGGTAGCACAGCACCCTGTTCAACAATATATATTCTGCTGTTTCAGTATACTCAGCATAGTTTGGGCTGTGCCTTAACTATGTTGTGATCAGAAAGATACTGAAGCTGACATTCAAATAGTACTGAGTCCAGATTTTGGCTAGCCTGTACTTGGCTAAACTCAGACCTGGCAAGCCCAGGTCTCCAGCTTTAGCCTGAAGTTGCTCATGTTCCACTACTGTTTTTCCACCCTATTGCTATGTTCTTGTAGGATAATTTACATAGGCTTGGAAATATCAATGGCTTTGCTTTATTCTACCCTATTCATCCCTTGTTAATTGAGATCCAACCGTCTCTGCAAATGTTAAATTATTCTTGATGAGGTTTTGGTCAGTTCTCCACTGATTTCTTGGTTTACTACTGTGTGGTAGCGATTGCTCTGTGCTTAACTAATTCAAGCATTGTTTGACCTCCATTCCCCTCCCCACCAAAAAGACCTACAGCAGCCAATTAGAAAAGGAACTAAGAACCTTGTCAGGCCTTTCTTATATTGGCTGCTTTCAAAGGCAACTGGATTTCCTGACTCCAGAATGGCCTTCGGAAGGGTTTTAATGCTGCTGTGGGCATTTCAGGTATGTCTGCATGGTATAAGCTCTGCGATGCAGAGGTAGCCGAGACCTCATCAGTTCGGATTACAGAAATTGTGTAGCCAAGATAGAGCAGTGCTCTACTCAGTCAGAATGGTAGTATTTCTGTCTAATTGCTTCATTTGCAATTAGACAAATGAAGTGTGATTACAGGTTGCAGGCTGGAATTTCTGCTGGTTTTTGAAAGTATGTCCATTGTCTTGCACATTGTAAAATGAAAACCTTAGGAATATACAGTGAAAGGCTGCAACAGTGAGATGCAAGTAGTTATTTCCTTGTCTGTCACTGAAATAAACCCCTTTTTTCCCAAATGCTCCCTACCTACTGTATTTTAAACTAGAGACAAGCTCTATGAGCCCATGTTGGTGTATATAGGGTCTGTATATAGGGTATATAGAACTGCTTTCATGTTGGAGTGCAGTGAGAGTTTTTTGTAATTTGCCTATACAAGTTCATTGGAAGTTGAGAGCCCATTTAAAATTTGGCTTCTGAAATTAATGGGGAAATAAGTCACTCTTCTTTACAAGTAAAATGGATTTTAAGCAGTAGGAAAGAGGAAATTCACACTTAACCTTTTCTTTTCTTCTTGCTGTTTGTGGCTGATATGCAAAGCTGACAACATTTTAAAATATTTAGAAGATTAATGGGACATTAGAAAGTTAGGGATGTCACATGTCTGGCACATAGACATTTATAGCAAGTTATACTAATTTAAGATTACTGGAATAAAGAAGAAATATTTTCTAAAAAACAGTGAAATAAGCCTTTCCAGAAGGAAAGCAGTTCTGCTGAATGCATGCTGTGCATGAGTTGTGCTTTATTTGTTCTGCACGGGAGCTGGAAGTGCTTACATTGCTGCAGCGGAACACAGATATCTCTTTTTTTTTTACAGTAGAAGAATTTTGCTCCTTTTCTTTGAGCCTGCTTCTGGCAATTCACCCAGGGCTTGAGTCTACAAACTGATGGGAGAGTTCCTCTATGAACACTTCCAGTTGTTACCTTCAAAAGCTAGGGAAACGTTGGAGATCGGATGTATAATCTGTCTTCCTTAGTGAAATTCATGGCAAGACCAGCATTTGAAATTTACATTTAGAAATTGAAATTATCACAGTTTGGTTGTATTTTATTCAGATTTTAAAGTACTTTATGAGGTGTTATATAAACCATTTTAATATCGCTCACATAATATGGTGTGCCAATATTTTAAAATGGATTTTCAGCCAGTGTATTCAATATATAATACAGGATTTGCAATGAATCTCCCTGTGTTATGTGTAATATACCGCTATGAGCCCAGCTTTGCTCTCTGGGTGGGCTGCACTGCATTTCATGTTTGACAGTGAAGGCAATAATCTGTTTCCCCTCCTGCTCATTGTGCAGCATGGTCCAGCTAAGCACACACGTCAGGATGAACATTTTTCTAGCAGGATACGCTCTGCTGGTGTAGTCATATCTTCAGTCAGATGGCCTGTAGAAACAGTTACCGGTGCAGCAACACACCTGTGTCTGCTCTTCTTTTTTGAGTGACTGCAGGCATGGAATCACCTCCTCACTGTGCCCTGGGAAAGGGGACAGCACCAGCAGAGTCCCAGTCCCAAAACAATTCAGCAAGATTCATCGACCTGTTGTTCATACTAGGTCCGTTCCCGAGATGGTTCTGATAAAAGCAGTCCCAGCAAATAGAGTACAACTAGCCTGTTGTCAGTGTCTCATGCATAGGTTTGGCATCAGACTGTATATGGCTAGATACAACTGGATATTTATTTTATTTTCCTTTTCTACAGCTTCATGTTAGACAGGCATGTTTGACATTCACCCAGTTTACAATTCATTTCCAGATGAGGCAATTTCTTACAGTTCTAAAGCCATTTTAAAGTTTATTCTAATCAGCAGATGACACGGTTTCTTTTAAATTCATCTGAATGTGTGGGACACCAAAATGTATTTTCGAATATTCGTGTATAATTGCATACATTTCACGTGTGTGCCTGTCAGACTCCTACAACTTCAGCTGCCATTCACTGCAAGATGATAAACTCTATGTCGCCACTCAAATAACACTTCTGTTGTCCTAGACATGATTGTGCATAGAGAAAGTTGAAAGAGTATGATATTTTGCACATAAAATATGTAGTAGCACATTATTTTCTGCCAAAAAAAAAAAGATTAAAGAACAGATTTACATCTAAAGAAGTGTATGAAGGGTATCTCTGTGTTAAAACTTCCAAATCTAGAGTGGGCTCACGATAGTTTTGCATCAGAGATAATGTTATGGCCTGTCTACTTTTAGTGTGTTGTTCTTGGAAAACTTTAGAGAAAACAAATATCCTCAGGAGTTTTTTCATGGCTCAGGTGAGAATAGAATCAGACTGACTACAGGGGAGTCCTAGCTGTTTATCTAAAACATTTATTAAATATATCATTGATACGATGGGAAAAATTTTGCCGTCATATGGCTTGAAAAAGTTTGAAAAAGTTATCCGAATAATAGACATAGAAGCAAGAAACTGATGTACTGTCTTTTAAAAATACTTTAGGACATCTGTACAGTTGTATCACATTTTACTTTTCAAGTTTGCTTGACAGGGTCAGTGCCGCTTGCCCATTTAATAAAGCTGGACAGCATCCTAGTCAGCATCTTATTGGTCTCCGGAAAGCTGTTTATCGATCTGTCAGAGCCAACTTTCGAGCTTCAAGACTGGCTACTCTATACATGCTGAAAAAATATCCTTTTTTTTTTGTAAAAAAAGTCCAACAGTTTGTATATTCCATTAATGTTACTACTGCCTGTAATTGTGCCAGTGTTAAGAGTTAGCATGTCTAGAACATCTAATTACGTGTCTAAAAAAGTTAGCCTAGTAAATTGGGGCTTATGCTTGGTTTGGAACACCCTTTAAAATTTTGGTTTTTTATGTACTGTGCAGTGTTTGATAAGATTCTGTGTGCTGAAAGAATCGTCCCAGTTGCCGAATACACTACCTTTGGTGTGGATTCGGCAACTGGGTGTAAGTACTGATAATGTGCTTCAGTCATTCAGGATTTTGTTTTGTAATTCCTCTCAGCCATCTTTTTCCCCAAAAAACTCTTCTCTGAACACTGTGGCCTTTCACTGACATCCCTGTGTTCAAAGGTAAGTTGATTTCCTGTTTCAGACAAGCTGGTTGAAACTCTGATTACATTAATTAGCTAAAAGGCACATGTAAGAGCAAAGTGGAACTTCATTCAGATTTCATTTTGTGAAGTTTCATCTGTATTGCTTTGGTGAATTGTATACTTTCTTTAGTGTCATTAGCATTTCGAGGGGTTTTCTTTATTTAGTGTGCTATGTAGGAAATAACAATGTCTTCACCCCATATTATAGCAAAAAATAAGAGAGATGTTTCTGATCTGAGAAAAACACTTGCAGGGAAACCAAAGCAAGTGCTGAAAATCTGACGTGATGAATTACTTGCTTTGTCCTCCTTGAACATCATATTTAACTGATAAATCTTGCCTGGCAAGTGGCTGGATCTACTGAGTGATGACAAGTAGACACATGGAGGTGCACACAAAACTACAAGTGCATTGTTCACTTTGAGGGAAATGAGTATTCCTTTGCAAAATGATAACTTGGGTAGGGATGGGCATCCTCATTCTGGGCTCAAAACTCTTAGCTCTGAGGAACAAGGTGTTTTTGCTATGTAAAGAAAGAACAAAATACTCTTACTGGTTCAGACACATTGATAAGAGCAACTGATACCTAGCTTGGAAATAATCGAAAATCACTTCTAAGAACATGAGAAGAGAGATCTGAAAATAGGATCAGTTAACACGGCCTTCCCACATGGCCTCCAGCATAATGAAAGGCAGTCCAGCTGTAGGCATGACAGGTCTGTAGATTGTTGTGGCTGGGGAAATTACAGGTTCAAATAATGTTGGTGTGTATTAGGCTGTCCACTAGTTCTGTAACTACTAAACTTTAAAAATGGCTTTTAAGTTAAGGAATGTGAGAGAAGAAAGTTTTGTTTACTTTAGATAATTTGGCATTTATATCTGTCCTGGAAAAAATATTCAAGTGCCAGTTCCACTATACTGAATTAATTAGGCAGGTGCCACCATAGCAAGGGCTAGGAGAAATAAATGACCAGAAGTGCATTGAAGTTGTGTGTATATGGATAGGTTCTTGACAAATGGAAAGGGAAGTACCATATTGGTGCAGAACGTAGTGGCAAAACCAGCGGCAGCATGTGAGCTGAGATGCAGGCCGGGCCAGTTCTGTAGTGCCTGCAAACTGAAAGTAAGGAATTTGAGTGTAAGGAAGGTGAGTAAAGGATTCCTCCTTCCCACCAAGATAATTAAGAGAAGCTTTAAGCTATTTCCAAGTTGCTTTAGTTTGAATTTTTTCTCTGCGTATCATGAATGCCTGAAAATGTTATGTGTATTACATGGGTATTGATGGCAAGGAGCATCTTTCAAATAACTTCCAGCACCTCATGCAGTCAGACAGTACTTTTATGCTGCAGCCAAGGATTCTTTCATGGCAAAAGCATTCACAGCTGCCACTTGAGAAAACTTGAATGCCCTTGTCCATCATCAGGCTGTTAGCACAGCTTTTTCCTATGGCAAGAAGAAAGAGGAACTGGAGAGATTAAATGAAGGATTGAAGTAACAAATTGAGAAAAAGCATGTTGATAAATTAAAGGAAAAAAAAACTCCTATACAAAATCTGGAAATGAGAATCGCAATTCTACCTTTTACAGTTCTTTTTAGTAAGTTTTGCTTTGCACAGGAAGATTTTCTTGACTTTAACTTCTCTAGTTTGCTTGAATATGAATTATAATTGCTATGTGAAATTTGCTTTTTCTGAACATTGAGAGTATCATATATCCAGCAACACTATTAGTGAATTACACTGGCAGTAGCTAAACAAATATTTTTATTAGATAAATATTCCAAACATTTTAAATTTCTGTTAATATTAAAAAATAACATTAAAAAACATATTCTCTGATAAGTCTTAATGCTGTTTAAATAAACTTTTTTTTTTGTTTACTGGTTATTGTTTGGTGGTTTTGTTGTAGAACAGATATAACTGAATTTAGGCAAGTGAAAAACTAATTTATTTTTGCTTGGAACATTCTTCAATAGGAATTTAATATGTGAAACTCCTCCTGTTATCAAGGGGAGCAAAAATTTAATCTCCCCAGTTAATGCACTAAAGATAAAATCTTCCATTTTAACTGGTGGCGAATCATTCTTCAGATTGATATCAAAGAGTAAGGAACTAATAATTTCTTAAACCATGAACAAATATATAGGACAAGAACTGTTCTGGACTATGGAGCATGCATTTCATGGAAACATTTATGAACATTATAAGCATGTATAAATGGGAAATAAATTCCCATATTACAGTTTGCTTTCCTTGGCTGCCAGTATTTAGTTAATCGAATCATAATTCTAAAGATTGATCATAAAGATCAATGATCTTTAAGATCATTGAGTCCAACCATAGCCTGACCCTGCCTAGTCCACCTCTAGATCATGTCCTTCAATACCTCATCTATTCACCTTTTAAATACCTCCAGGGATGGTGATATTATTAAATATAATGGTTAAAGTATTGTTGAAAATGGTATTAAATTTACTAATGTATTAAAAATTAAGCTTTGATATAAGCTTTCATTTTAAACTTCTTAGGTATTCAGAGCTTAGGAAAAACACATGTATCTGAATTACTTTTCAATCTTACTATGTCAGAATATCCATTCCAAAAATTATTTGCTGCAAGATCAGTTTGCTTCTTTATGGCTTACTAGGGACTGACTTGACTGTGATTTATATTTACTTAATGCATTTATATTTACTTTACAAAATCAGCCCAGCAGTCTCTTAGTGAAGCTGTTTTATAAGACAGATTGCATGTATGTAAAGTCAAAAAAGTGTTCAGAAATAGGTAAAATCTATTCCAGTGGGGTTTTTCCCAGAAAAAGACATTTCAGTGAATGATGTACAGAAATACATCTGAACTAAGTGCTACTGTGAATTTTCATGCCTACATTTTTTTAAATCTAAATCTTTAAAACTAGACAATAATGTTTCATTTTAAGAACATGTATAGATTCATATCTTATTTTGTCAGCAAATGCACACTGAAAAGATTTTTGTTTCTTTATTCTGTGCTGCCTTGAGAGATTTTTTTGTTGGTAATGTTAAGAGGTTGCTAAACATATACACCTTAATGTATTTGATTGTTCCTGAGATAAGTATAAAAATTCATACTTCGAGTCAGTAGGACATCCTACTGGAAGCCAAAGGGAAAATGCTTTGAACCTAAGCCGCTTGCTTTGTGTTTTAACTTCAAGAGAGACAAGGAAGAAAATAGACTTGAGGGGCTGAGCTGGTAGCTGTTGGACTGAGTCTTAAAAAATGGCTAATCTAAGTATTAATCATAGGCATAATTGAGTGAATAACTAAAAATAAATTAGCGCAAATATAAAAAATATTCAGGGATATATTGAACTACACTAGTCCATTAGTCTTAAATTTTTATAGCCATCAGTATTAATTCTCCTGCCAAAATATCTGCAACAATTTAGACTTTTATGTTAATGTAATGTCTGTCTCAGATGTGCTAGAGGGGCATCTGTCTGATCAGATTCCCTGTTACAGAGAATTAAAAATCTTAGTCACAGTTTTAGTCATGGCAATACAAGTCATGTAAACTGGATATGTTATTATTACTCTCTTCAGTAAAACACAAAGTTTAGCAATATGTGCATGTGTCTGGTGTGCCCCCTTTTAGCCAGGCAGCTGCCTTCAGAGAGTAAAATAAATACTGTCCTGATTAAAATTTGTTCCCATATAAAATAGAAAAAAATGCCATTATACTTTAGCCTTATACCAAATGTTTGTATCAAAATTGATGGACTGGTAATTTAAAGAGATGGAGAGCCTTATTCCTTATATTTTATATGAAGGGTCAGTTGGGTACTTGCAGAAACAACCCAGCATTTCCTCAAGCCATTTTTACTCTGATTTGTTCGTATCAGCCTGAGTACATTGCTCAAAATCATAGAAGGGAGAATCAGAAGGGAGAAAAAAAGAAGAGTATTTCTTTTTTGTCTGGAAGGTGAGGGTATAGCAGGATGCAATGGCTGAAAGCTTAATCTAGAAGCTGAGCATTTTGTGTTAAGTATTTAAGGGTTGTTGTGCAGATCAGTCTCTACTGGTTAACAGATCTCTGCACTACACTCCACTGAGTTGTGTAATAACTTGGGCAGTGCTTCAGTCAGCGTGGTAGTTGCTTAATATTTTTATACTTAAGAGCCTTGTCGGTTCTGCGTCAATCGATGGTTTGTTCACTCATTTAATTACATGCAAATTGGATGGAGGAAATTTTGTAGCTTATGTTACTGGGTGATATTAGTAGTCTCACCCTCAGCTGGTGTGAGGTGGTGTGATACTCCATTTCCATTCAGCTGTATCGATAGTTAGGGCCAGGGCATTGGAGCTTTTTAACTGAAAAAGCTTTAATTTTGTTGTAAGCGTTAGGTGTCGTTCTCTTGTGGCAAGGCATAAAGAGTGTTATAAAATCAGACACTGGGTTAGCAGCATTTTAAACAAAATCATAAGTTCATATCTTACCCCATTAATGTGGAATGGATATAAAGTGCCTTTGGTGTCTTTGAGATGCACTGAGCACAGGGAAGCTTGCAAATTTCCTCTAGTAAATCTAGTGAAAACCCATTCCTTCTCTGTACAAATTTAGTTACCAGATCACAAAATGTTGGGAAAACACACCTTTTAACTTGGGAAAAAGAAAGCTCACACTGGAAAACAGCAAGCTGAACAGAAAGTCGTACCCTCTTTGGGTCACAAAAGCCTAGGTCAGAAATCTGTTGATGTTGGAAGGTCTGAGTAAAGATGCTTGGGCATTTGTCAGTGCCATGTTTCTTTCTTGATCAGCCAGTTCACCACATGCTTAGCTCATCCTTTCCCTCCTGGTCAACCAGGCAGAGTTTTATAAAGGAGCAGCTTGGGTTTCTCAGGGATATAGTGAGGCCCTCTGGTCAGATCTTTAGTTGGGAGTGTGCTTTTGAAGAGCAAAGTATGAATATTAAATTGATACATACAGAGGTGCAATAGAGTTTCTGCTTTTCACTGGGAATCCCTAGCTGAGGTGTATCAGTAAGTGGCTCCTTTGGTCAAATCACACATTTGAGGGGCTCCTTGGAAATTATTGTACAGCATGACATAGAAATTCATGTGTGTTCAAACTGCACTTGTGGTGTTTGTGCTGTTGGAGATTTCTTGTTGTGAGAAAAGAATAATGAGGAATATATTCAGTCTCTGAGACACCTGGTCCTTTAAGGATTTGACCTTACTTTTCAACCTCTGGTGGAGTTACCATGAATATGGCAACAAGCTGCACCCGGGCAGGTTCAGATTAGACATCAGAAAGTTCAGCACCAAAAGAGTTGTTAGGATGTGGAACAGGCTGCCCAGGGAAGTGGCTGAGTTACCATCCCTGGATGTATTTAAAAGACTGAGAGATGAGGACCTCAGGGATATGGTTTAGGAGAGGACAGGTACAGTTGGACTCGATGATCTTAAATGTCTTTTCCAACCTTGTCATTCTGTGATACTGTGATCTTCATCCCATGTACTCCACCTGCTGGATGTGCTGTCAGGTTATGTTAGAAGACACTATTTATGTGAGGCAGCAGCTGGTGGCAACAGGATTTTGTGTTTCTGAGTCATTTGCATTGCAGGTTTTCTGGAGGACACTTAATCAGCTTCTTTGTTCCTGGACTTAGGGTAAAAATCATGGAGAAATGTAATTGTTTAGAGCCTGGACACTTAGTATCACTGTCTCCTGGGACACAGAAATTTTCTTTTATGCAATGTTCTTCTACTCAAGTGGTAAAAATTGTAAGTTTAATCCTATGAAGATTTGGCAGGTGGGGAAAATTGGGATTGAAAGCAGGTGGAATTTGAAACTTTCCCACAAAACATATTAGTTGGACAGGAGACATGTGCTTCTAATTGGCTTTACGTGTCCCAAGAGTTCAGGGTGTTCAGAATATAAATGAAAAAACCCCATAGTTTAAATTAAGGCCTTATTTTCATAAGTGCTTCATACCATTCTTTTTAATACCATTCTGTGGTGCTTATGACCGTAAGTTGTAAGTTTCTGGTTTCAAGGAGATTTTACTATTTTGTGACAAGGTAACTATTCAAAAATAGTTATAGCAGAAATTTTGAACTCTTCCTCCTCCCCCTTCGTCAGCGTGAAATTAGCTTAAAATTAGTCCTATTTAAAAATAAAAGCTGCCTACTCTATGATTTATTTTTTATCTGTCCTCTGGTATCACTTATGCTGTGCTTGCTTCCTACTTTTTAAGCATTTCTGAGGACTGGACATGTACGTTTTCATATTCAGAATTTAAATGTGAGGAATAGAGCTGGTAGATAACCATTCCTGCCAAGATCATGGTGGCTTTACAGTCAAGTTATCAATTAAATTAATGGTACAGCAGTCCAGGAGCTCCTGTTCTTCACAGTACTGTCTGAAATGTCAGAGAGGAGTTACTGTAGAGATCTCTGAACCATCCCTCCACACACCGAAGTCACAGGGAATGTCCATCACCCTGAGTTTGGTCTATAGCATAGGCTACCTCTGAAACTTAAAATGGCACAAGAATTGTACTCCTCTTTCCTCTGGTAAATATATGATCTGGTTTAATGTTGACATGAGGTACTTCTTAGAAACTTGAGATTGAAAGATGTTTTCCTCACTTGAAAGGGATGGAGGGATTGTTCGTCATCTGTTTTGTTTCTATCCCTGTGTCATTAGACACAGGTGGTTTGTCAATATCTTGTATCTCATCCTTCTAGGAGCCTTTAAAACTTGTGATTTGAATAAGGATTGCAAAATTAAACAGGAATTGGGTGGAATTTTCTGTAATGAATGTTTTTTTCCTATCATTGCCAGAAATACAGAACTTTATTGCCATGGCTTATTTTTTTTTCCTTTTTTGTGTGCTTAATGCAAAAGTTGCTTTGTTACCCACCTTAACTCCAGCTAAACCTACCCTCTGAACTCGGAGAGTGACAACGTGACCAGCTACATCTGTGTAGTGCCCTTTAAGGAGCTTGGTCTTGGACTGAGCGAAGAGCAAGTCTCTGAAGAGGAGGCACACAATCTCACTGATGGCTTCAGTTTGCCTGCACTCAAGGTAACCCCTCCTAGAAGGTCCCAGGCAGACTCCTCATCAAAAATCTCACTTCAGTTACTGTGAAGCCCTGTGGCTTGTACATACTGGCCCATAGTAATGTGGTCAACTGAGGGTGAGATGTAATCGGTCTTATATCATGGCTTTCTACATCTGTTGGCATTTAAGTGATTTCTTCTTGCAGGTAGTTGAAAATAAGTTGTGCAATACAACATGAGGATTTTTTTTCTGCAAATCACATAAATTCAAGTCACTGTTTTATCATCAGCTTGATCAGTCACCTAAAACATGATCTTTTGTTCTCATGAGAGAGCTCTCTTTTGATTTCTCATGATCCCAGCTGAGTAAAGTCATTTTACCAGAGTTGTATTTATGTCTTTTTTTTTTTTAGCTAATCTCTTGACTTGAATAAAAAGATAGACATCCAGAGATATAAATTAGCTGTAATTGCCAAAGGGAATAGCTGCCTTTAGTTACACTGGGGGGTAGGACTCATAAGCTCCGACCCCTGCTGCCATGAGGCAACGTGGCTCTTTGATCTTTGAAAAACATTTAACTGAACAGAATGACAACCATATAATGGCCTTTTTATCTGTTTTGTTTTGAGATGTTAAGTACTTATAATTTGCATGAGTAAATGTTTGCAGTTGTAAAGAAGATCTAATTTGAATGCAAGCCTTCTACACTGGGGGGTTCTCTGCCAAGGCAATTCCCTTTTAATATTTTTGGGTTTTTAATGGAAAATTCCACTATTCTGTGACTTCTGTGTTTTTATGGGATTGGCTCATGTTGCATTTTATTCACTTAATTCCTAGACCTTGACTTCTTTTGTTCTGACAGTAAATGTTACCAGTAATAGTGGCTACTAAGCTTTAAGGCTTCGTTTAATTAGTTGTAAGCTAAGAGATAGACAGATGTGAGTTTTGGGGATTTTTTCTTTCTTGCCTTTTCATTAGCTGAAGATCTATTTGCAACCATTCAAGCCCACTTATTTACCCACCTCTTTTTAATCACAAGAAGCCAGCCAGGTTGCCCCAGCTTGTAAACTAAGTCATTGTTTGCCTGCAATTTGCAGTAATTTAGCTGAAATCTGTTTGGGCAGTCGGAATGCTCTCTGGGTAAAGTTAGGTTCACGACTGGTAAACCTGAGTTCACCTGAACTGGTAGCAGGCAGGGATGTAGGCAAAGTGTGGAGAGTTGAGCTAAGCTAAGTTAATGTAACTTGGTCCTAAGTAGATTCCAGCTTAGATAATGAATTTAGATTTAGATAACCTTGGGACAGTTCTGTCGCGAGCCCTGGATTTATAAGCAGTAGTCTTCTTTTAGTGTTGGGTTTATTTTTTTTTATTTGAGGCAACTTGCCATTATATTAAAATGCAGGTAGAATACAGATATGTATTCAGATTAATTTAATATACTAATTTTCACTCAAGGCCCCGTCTAGGCCATATGACAAATGGTGCCCGTGTTTTTTTGATACCTTGTCCTTCATTGTCCTTAAACCAGTTTAAAGAGTGAAATTTTGTAGCTTGAAAACAAGTACTGATCCAAGCTGAGGAGAGCCAGTTGGATGTTTGGGGTGAAGTGTAAATGCCAGTAAAAATCATCAAAGTCATTGGCATTTCATAACCTGAAATAGATTTGGGATTTCCTTTACTGTCAGCATTGCATATTTTCAGGTAGGTTTTGGATTATTACTATCAATTCCTGAAGTTCACTACTTTTGTGTGTTATTTTCTCACTGCTTTTTGTCCCATGTCCAGAGGAAGGGATTTATCTTCTTTTGTATTTATTATAGCATGACCTCATGACTTTCTGTCCAGGCCACCACTTCAGGGACATGGGTGATTGCCGCCCGTTTTTTTGCTTTTTTGTGTTAGCACCCAGCCAAATCACCTTTTTGCATGTGTGCCCCAAACGAGTTTCATGTCATTCTGTGTTCTTTCTTCTTATAACCATCTTTTTTTAAATTGAATTTATTTATTTTTATTTTGGGATATTTTATTAGTTTGCTTATGGACACATATGATGTATTCGCTTTTTCTTATTCGCACACCAGAAAAAACCTGCTACTTGTCCATAGCAGTATGAGTACAAAGATGTAAATATATTATTACAAATCCTATAGATCCAAAAGCTCAGAACAAGTGAATTGTTAGTCCTGCTTGGTAGCTGAAGGGGGCAGAAAAAAGCCTTATGGGTAATTCTCTTCCTTGGTCTGAAGTTCTTGAGAACTGATTTCAGACTACACCTCATACTCACCTACAGTTGATATCTTTTAATGAGGCCATTATTGCAGAGAAAATTGTCATAGCCTTTCATTTTCATTTCAGAAATACAAGGTGCTACTGTTCTGTTGTGGTCTCCTGAGCCAACGGTCTTCTCTGAACTAAGAAAATAGTTCTTTCCATTGCATTGGAAATGAAAGTTCTTGAGAAATCAAAATTGGGGGTTTCTTTGCTCCCAGATGGACTGGGCTCTTTTCTACCATTGTCAAGCCATTCGTTTCTTACAAGCCTTTCCTTCTTAGTGGCATTGGTGGTTTCTCACTTCAGCTGAAAAAAAATATGTTAGCAGTTCAGCTTTCTCCAAGCATGGAATGGTTTTGGTTGAAACAAAAAACCTTTAGGCTCAATGTTTCAAGGTTGGGTGTGGGGCAGTGCAGTAGGTAGTAGATCACAGAAACTATAACCCGGTGTTATAAAGAAAAAAAAAGTCTTTCCTGCCACTAGAATTTTTACATCCCTTTATGAGCTGTAGGGTATGTGGAGATTATAGCAAATCATGAGACTGCCTGATGAGAATATGAATTTTCAGGCCTGTGACAACCGTCTGAGCATAATTGCCCATCATATCCATCATTGGAGAATTAACAGTCACCTAAGGTTCACAAGATCTGAAACTCTCATGGTCTGGAATACCCTTTGTTGTGGTTTAACCCCAGCCAGCTACTAAATACCACACAGCAGCTCACACACACCCCTCCCCCCCACTGGGTTGGGAAAGTGAATCAGAGGGGTAAAATTAAGAAAACTCATGGGTTGAGATTAAGGCAGTTTAGTAACTAAAGCAAAAGCTGCACACAAGCAAAACAAAACAAGGAATTCATTCCCTACCAGCCATGGGCAGGCAGATGTTCAGCCATCTCCAGGAAGACAAATGCCACCACTCCAAATGTTCTTCCCCTTCCTCTTTCTTCCCTCAGCTTTATATGCTGAGTGTGATGTCACATGGTATGGAATGTCCCTTTGGTCGGTTGGGACCAGCTGTTCTAGCCAAAAGAGGCACACACGCACTTCAAAACCATGCAGCAGATTGCCCCAGTTCTTCAGAGTTCTGTGGCTGGCCAGGGAGTGTTTTCCTATGGTGTGTCTATATGTTTACTTTGGAAGCTGACTGTCTTTCCAGGTGCACAGAGCTAACCCTACCCTGTTTTGCAGGTCCTCTTTCAGCTCTGGGTAGGACAGAGCTCAGAATTCTTCAGGAGGCTGGTGCTGCTCCTCTCCCCAGCCCATGCATCACCCAAGACCTTGGTGTCCCCAGAACGGCTGCCTCATCATATCTTGTCTGATGTGACTCAAGGCCTACCTCATACACATGCTGCCTGCTTAGAGGAGCTGAAGCGAAGCTATGAGTTTTATCGGTACTTTGAAACTCAGCATCAGTCAGGTTTTGAACGGCCAGCCAGAACAAAGCAGAAGTCAAGAGAGCTGAACAGTCTTCAGACAGCGGTACGCAGCTTGCAGCTTCATCTCAAGGCACTGCTCAATGAGTAAGTTTACACACGATTTGGAAGAACATGCCTGTAGGCAGAAGGCTTCAGACCTCTTGAGTTGTTTGGGTTGTCAGCTTGTATCCCAGATTAAAACCAAAAAAGGCAGATACAAATGGGCATTGCAGTCACTGGCATGTCTTCACATAGTATGGTGTCAGAGACCCTTGTGCAACATGGAATCTGATACTGTTTCATGGCAATTTGTTAAGTGTCTAGTGAGAATTCAAAGCTAAGCAGTGGATTCACATCTTGCATAGCTTCTGTCATTCCCATGAAAAAATCTGACATCATACCTGTCTTTTGTTGGTATTGCAACATACAAAATGCTTTATAAGAAAGTTTGGCTTGTAGTAACTCTCTAGTAAATATTTAAAGGATCCATCACTGCCTTAGTGAAACGGTTGTTTGGTTTTTTTTTAATGGAAGAATTACTCAGTGAATGCAGGTGAGCAATGTGTCTTGATGTGGAGAAAATTATTTTTAAAATTTTGGGGCATCTTTGAGCAGTTGGCTGAATTAGATTCTTAAATCTTTAAAAAATGACAGTATATTAAATTACAAACTTGAAGGAATGGTGAAGTCAGATATGTATTACTGCTTATTTCTGTTCACCTTATCATCCAGGGTAATAATTCTTGAGGATGAACTTGAAAAACTTGTTAGCACTAAGGAGACACCTGAGTTGACAACAGAAGCCCATCAGGTTCTGGAACAAAAACTAAAGTTTATTCAGCCTCATATCCAGGCAAGCAACAGCTGCTGGGAAGAAGCCATGTCTCAGATGGAAAAAATGAGCGGAAGAAACCCAAATAGAAAAGGTAAACGTGAGAGATTAATTTAGCAACTAAAGACATCCACTTTAGAGGTGGAAGGGTGAAATGTATCAAAGACAGCATTCAACCCATGTCTCAGAATTTTAGCTAAAGAAAATCTTACAGGTATAAACTTTGAAAAACTCTATATGTGTGTCGAGCTTTTTCATTACGATGAACTTGAGCCTTTTGTTTCAGAAAAAAATGTCGGCGTGAACTCAGTCTGACGGACATGTTGGTGTAGATTGTTGCATTCCCAGGTGTACAGTTTTCACCTTTGATTGGTGAATCACATCTGACAGGGTAGGATTTTGTTGAGTTGTCTCTGAGTTTTTAGTGCACTGACTGCAAAAAATGTACATAGTTAACTGAAAAGACAGTGGCGGCGTCATGAAACTTTCTTGACAGTGACATTTCCTGTAACATTCTAAATCACAGAAGATGTATTGAGCATATAATACCCATCTACCAGCTCTCTCAGAGTGAGCTAATCTTATGTGTGCTTGAATGTTGAAGTGTGCAGCACATCCCAAAGCTTTGCAGCCTGTCCCTCTCCATAGTGACCTGTACTGCCATCCTGTTCTCCTTGTGAATCACAATTAGCTTAAATAATGGAAGTGAATTTAGGCTCTTCTGATGTGGAGTTGAACATAAAATAAAACCTTTCTTTTTTTCCAGGAGCTTTTTTTATTGTCCTAGGAAGGCACAGCCCAGCATCTGAGTGATGCTGGTAACAGAGGCTGCATTAAGGAAATTATGGCATGGAATATCAGCAAGTTACGTACAGAATTCCAGCTCTTTAGCGAGCAAAGCTCTTAATGATACATGGATGGGATATCCAGTAGATAGATAAATATTGCTGTGGGCTTAGAGGCGTGCAAGCTGACCTTGTTTGTGCTTACCTTGAAACTGGGAGCACTGGGAAGCCTAATGTGGCTTCCATGCAGGTCCAGACAAGGTATACCAACACTGTACTTTGCCTGATAGTCTGGTCTTCCAATTTCCCCCTCAGTGCTGCTATGAGGATATTCAATCTAGTCTGATACGTTTGCATGTGCTAGTCTCTTGTGTTTTGCTGATGTTTTCCACAACCAGCAGTTCCACAGATCTTTTTTCCCCCTTTCCTTAAATGTTCTTTCTAGACTGCATGCCATAGTATTTTTAGGTATTTTAGTTTTATTTTTACTTTGTGTAGAATTTTCACAGCAGGAGTTTTTATTATAACTTGCTTCCTTTTAAAGCTCAGTACAGAAATATCCGAGTGTGTGGTCTAGAAGGGAGGGATTGCTCAGGAGTTAAAAACCCCCTTCCCTTAGACTTTTGCCCAGTGACTTTCCTGGCAACAGGCTGGGGTTGAATCTCTTATTTTGCAACAAGGTTACTCAATTACTGCACAGAAGCTACTTTTAAATTATGTTGGTCACTGAAAACTATTTTTATCTGACTATATTTGATTTTCTTAATACATTTCTAAGCAGTCCAGCTTCTATGAGTCGACCTTCTCAAGCTGTGCATGACATTGTGTCTAATATTTCTGCTCTCTTTCTACAAATTTTAACAGCTGGTCTGTCACTCATGGTTATGTGAATTACTTAAAATTAAATTATCTCAGGTTTGTTTTTTTCAGTGCTTCCTGAAAGCTCTTTGGAAGAAGATACCTTCTTGCTGGAAATAGAGCAGCTGAGCACATCTTTATGCTGTCTTTATTCACAATTACCCAAACAAAAATGACTCTTACTGACAAGAGTTGCAGTGGGAACCCCATGGTAGTAGAACATTGTGTCTAAGAGGATGATCGACACTTTGGCTGCAGCAGACATTTAGTTCAACTAGACTAGTTCAACCAGTAGAGCCATGGGAATACTGATTTCAAAGTCAGTTAGGAACACTGTTGAAGAGGGAGCTGTTTCTGATGGCTTAGACCCAGTTTTGAGGGGAAATCTTCCATTACGTGAAAGTTGTTGTATGTATTTGCTAAATATTTTTAGCGGTATCTCATAGTTGTTGCTTAGTATTTAAACAAAATAGATCTATGTTTTGCTTCTTCATCTATAAACACAAAATATATCCACTATTTAAATTTTTTGTTTGGGTTCCCTTCTCAGCATGTTTATATACTGAGCAAGAATGTATCTTCCCTTGTCCTTCTTGCCTCCTAGTACTCTCAGCATGCGAAGGTTTCCTTCCATGGGACGTAGAAGCCAGCTCAGCAGTTGCAGCAACAAATGGCCTGTGTTGCTCCACAAAGAGGAAGAACCTGGGGAGCCATTGGTCTGTCCAGCATCAGAGAGCTGGTTTTGAACCAGGAGTGTCAGTATGGGTGTATTTCTGGAACCAGTGCTGTTGCTGATCCTTTCAGATACATACAGAGTAACGCTTGCACCTTGAGGGGAATCCACTTCTACTTAAATTCATTGGGCAATGGTAGACTTATCTGTCATTGATCTACATGTAGATCTTGGCTCATTTCCAACATAGACTTTCAGTCATCTTTTTATTCTTTCACCTTTTTCGTCACCGATAAAATTGATTTACCACTTAAGGCCTCAATGATTTAAGCATGTAGCATCTGCTGCTCATTTTACAGAATCATATACCCTTTACAGCTTGTTAGAGTCTTGTTTTAATATTCTTTGACATAATATTCCTCAAACTGATTAAACTCCATCCTTTATCCTTTTACACTGTCTCTGTCTCTGCAAATCTGTACAACTCTCTCTGTTGTTGCTGTCATCATTATTAAAATGTTTCTATTACAATGTAGAGTTATGCAGTGGACAAGAGGGTGCAATAATTATAAAATAAATACCTCATGTCAATTTTCCACTTCAGATTTCAGTACATGCTTCACCTTTCTTTTAAGCTTTGCATTTAAATACTTCTGGAAGGTCAAATCTTGAGCTCAGCCAGCTAAGGAATTGCTTACTTTCCTTGTCTGCAAAAGCAGGATACTGAGCACCACTGAAATTGTCATTAATGTGAACAGCCTCCTTTCAAAATAATATACCTAAGTATTCAATGTGTAGATTAGACATTGAAAATAGGGATAGGTGGGGCTTGGCGAGGTCATCTAGCCAATTTCCCTTCTCAAGGGTAAATTAGTGTTTGTGAGTAGATGTGGTGTACTTGTTCCTAAAAACCTCTCTATAGAGACATTTTACAGTATTTCCAGGCATCTTTTCCAGCACTTAGTTCCATTACCAGTAGAAAGTTATTACTGAATATAAATATCTCTCCCAGCAATTTGAAAGCAATGCATTTGATCCACCCACAATAGAAATCTATTTCCTCTTTATAGCTCTTAAAATTTTTGAAGACAGTAAGTTTCTATCTTACATGATTCTGTATCCTTCAGATCTTCCCTGATGACTGCTCTGTATTTAGTCCTCTGATGATGACGACTGTTTTCCTCCAGGCTCTCTCTACTTGGTCCACAGTATTACTGAATGAAGGAGCCCCAGGCTGGGCACTGTGTTCCATCCACAGCCTCATCAGTGCTAGAGTAGAAATGTAATTTCAGGTGTGCAACAGTCAGTGCTGTTGTTTATATGTACTAGAATGTAATTGGACATCTTGATTGTAGCAGTTGACTATTAGACTCCTTACATCTTTTTCTCAGTGGTGCTGCCCAGTCAGTTGTCATATATGTGTGCATTTGAATGTTCCAAAGCACAAAAATTGGCAGTCACCATCACCAGACTGCTGCGCCTGAAATCCAGTTCTTCCTGGGCTGTTATCTTTGATTTTTCAGTTTTATTTTCAATTCCAATTATGCCCTTCAATATCCATCCAGTTTATCCCAGTGTCAGCAGATTTAATGAGCTGGAACATGTTTCTTTCACCCTTTGGAGATATGGAAGAGTATTGGACTCGAGACAATTCCTCACTCAGTATGTTGTTCCTATTTGAAAATAGTAACTACAGCCTTGGTTATCCAAGGGACTGTTCTGTGCACCTAAAGGCAGCTTCTTCTGGCCTATGCATTTTGCTTATGAGTATGTCATGACACCGTGTCAAAAGTGACACTGAAAACAAAATGCAGAACATCTTTGGCTTCTTTCTATTCATAAGACCAGTTACTGCATTGGAAAATGAAATTGGAGTGATCTGACATCTTCTGTTAACAAGAAACCCACACTGGCTGCTGCTTAAGTCCTCACCACCCTTCCCTTCACCCCAAGTAGCTTCCTGTAATTTTTTATTATTTCTTCCAATATTTTCCAGTGATGTGAGTGTATTTTTTATGCAATGATTCGCATGTAATTTTACTATTCTACTTTTTTTTTTAAACTTGGGCACCAAGTCTCTTTTCTGGTTTTACCAATTTTTCTTGCCATTTACAGGTTTTCAAAGTCTATATAAATGTTGAGATTTGTTAGTTGAAGTATTTCAAGATGAGTTTCATCTGACCCAGCTTCTATCAGCATAGCTAAGTTTTTTAAGTGCTCTCTAACACAGTGTTTTAATGTTTGATAATCAACCTTCTGATAGTTTTTTTTTGTGTGTGCCTCATTTCATGTGTACCTTTTTGAAAGAACTTCACAGTGAGGGTGACAGAGCACTGGAACAGGCTGCCCAGGGGGGTTGTGGAGTCTCCTTCGCTGGAGACATTCAAGACCCATCTGGACACCTACCTTTGTGACCTGCTCTAGGGAACCTGCTTTGGCAGGGGGGTAGGCTCAATGATCTCACAAGGTCCCTTCCAACCCCTACAATTCTGTGATTCTGTGATTCTAATGAAAATGTCTGGACCCTGACTGACTGAGTCAAAACCGTCATTCAACACCCAATCTTTTTTTCTTTTTTTTTTTTTTAATCCCTTTTCTTTTTTCCCCCTAAAGGCAAACTTGAAGTTTCCTGTGACAACCTACAGCCTACAGTACCTTTAACACAGCCTGCCATATACATAGAAAACAAAGATCCAATCCCTGAAGAGCAGGTAAAAAAAAATATAGGACCATTTAAAATAATAATTGAGGCTTGTTTGCTGTATCCATTCCTTTTTCAGTTGCTTGTGCAGTGACCTTGTCTTGACAAGACAGATCAAGTAGGTAGCCAGTGCCATTTCATAATTTGACTTAATAGGAAAAAAAAATCATGTATATTCCTTCTGCTGTTCCATGGGGAAGTATTCCCCATCCTGAAAAAAAAAAAAAAAAAAGAGCATTTGCATTCACTTCTTCTCATATTATTAGAAACAAGTGAAAAAAGGAGATCAGCAACTCAAGTCAGAGTAACATAGGAAAAAATGTGAATTTCTAAAATGCAGTATATGAAAGAGCCTGCTTGTGTATTGTTAGATGAAGTGACCTGGCTGCAAAAGTCAGAACTTCTGGAACAAACCAGCCTGTCTTCAGTTTGAGTAATCTCCATGGTTTTGGATAAACCAGACTGTGACACAAACAGTTCTGGTTTTTTTGTGTGGTTTGGGAACCTCATGTGTGATGGTTGGGCTGTCTTGAAGATAGGCAGCCTCCTCCATCCCAGAACCGAGTGGCAGATTCTGAAAGCAGATTGAACACTCATGCTCTGCTCTGTCTCTCCCACACCTTCTCCCAAGCCTACCTCACATGTATTCTCTCTAGATTATTTTTCTGTATCAAAGAACTGGTACTAATGACTTCACTGGCTGTCTGTTACAACAGAAATGGAGCTCTGTTTTTTTCATGTTTGTAAGCCAATACAGTTAAAATTTTAATAGGAGTTTGCTATTCACAACATCATCTTATTAAGGATTTACATATGTTGAATTAGCAAGATTCCTGACTGAGGAAGAAATGCTTATGGTGTAAATTAAAAAAAAAAAAAAAAAAGAAAACAACAACAAAACCCCCAATCAAAACCCCCTCTATCAGCATTGCTTATTTTCATCTGTATTTATGGGGAGATGGGCTCCTGTTTTCAAGATAAATCACTTGATTGTACTTGTGTCTGAAAATAAACTTTAGGTGACTGCAGTAACACTAATTTTCAGTGAGCAGACTTGCTCCAAAATAATGCAAACATAAGTGAGACTAGAGTCAGATCCACTGGCGTCGCCCAAACAGGGCTCCATCCTATTGCTGTGGTTGATTTGCTTTGAGACCACTTGGTCATGCATCAGATCATAGGACAGGGTCTGTACTCCCAGTGCAGACCAAATTATTTCTTTTTCTTTCTTTCTTTCTTTAGGAATTGGAAGCATATGTCGATTATTCAGATACAGAGAATGAATACAAAAGGGGCGATTTTTACTGCTTTTCCCAGGAAGAAAGAGAGAGACAAGAACGAGAGAGACAGGAATCTAAGAGGGTGTTACAAGAACTGAAATCTGTCCTGGGATTTAAAGCTTCAGAAATAGAAAGACAGAAATGGAAACAGCTGCTATTCAGTGACCATGGTAAGCATTGCTTTTGAAAATGAATTCTTTCCTAAGAAAGGGTAGGTGTCTGTTTGCCATCACTTTCTGACCCTCTTAGGATTCGGACAGTGCTTAGCTACAGTAGTGTCTTTGATAGAGCTGGGTGGCCTTAGTCTGCTGCTCCTTCTCTTTGCATTACTTGTAGCAATCGCTATATATTGAAAAGAACTCAGAGAAATGGGAATTTGGCTCTAAACAAAACAGCAAACCGAAACATTAAACAGAGAAAATATTAAGACAGCATAAAGAGAATTGTCAGGCTATAAATCATGCAAACGGAACTGCCTTTCTTTCACGACTTTCCAGTAAGTCCTGGACGCACAAAAAAATATAGGTTAAAATGAAGAGCTAGACTTTGAAATATTAAAGGCTCATAAAGGGTAAGGCTGGCTTTTGTTTTCATGAGAGTGTGAGCATACAGAATGTATTTAAACAAAAAACTAACAAGAAGAGTCCTTCCAAACTAACTTTACTAAACAAACTTTACTAACTTCGAGGACTGCTGGTTAGCTCCATCCACTTACAGGCAAGAATATGAAAATTTCTCTTGTCACAACCAGACATTCTGTCTCTGTTCCAGCAAAAAGGCTGGATACAACTTGATTCCTTTCATTGCTTAATCTGCTTGATTTATTATCTTTAAAATTGGCAGTAGTTTGTCTTTTCCTCTTCCCTTCTTTGTCCCATTTTCATTCCTTCCTCTTAAAGAGAAGTTAGGAAAAGCCCTCTAAAAAAATTCATGTTCTATGTTATGAAAACAACTCTTGAGTCTGGCAACATACCCAAGGATTCTGCTTCTGCCAGTGTCTACCAAAAAAAAAAAAACAACATGAATTGATTGCATCTTTCAATAACTTAGTGGGAACACACAATAACAGACCGTACTTACTTATGAATCTGTTTCTTTTGACACCAAACCCACAAAAAATCTGTTCTTCACAACTTTCTACTTCATGACAATTTAATTACCGTTATGGTAAAATAAATTACTTGGCCATTGCTATTGACTTTTCTAATAATTGAGTTAAAAAACCCTAAGACATCAGATTGCATCAGAGTCTGCTCAAGAGTAGGATTTCTGTATCACCCTTCTGCTGTTAGATGTGGCACCACACAACTCTTCAAGTCTTCTTTTCCTCCTTGTTGAAGGGACAAGGAAGGAATCCTACCTCCAGTTCAAGTCTTGACAGTCCTAGTGACTGCTGCAGGAAGAGTTCTTGTCCAGAGAGCTTGCATAGGATATTTCCTATATTTCAGGTTAGCAGCTGATAAACTGTCTGCATCCGGATAGCCTTGGGCCACTTGTGGCCACAGCTGGAAAGAGCCAGCTGATTCACATGGTCTTCAGTCACTGTTCACCTGAAAGCCTTTGTGGCTTATGTTGGTTCTGTGCCTGTCCATGTGTAGGTATTACATTGGCTTAGGATTAGAGACTTGGTGGGGAGGGAGGAACGTGTGATTTCCTCCAGCTGCCTGGGACTAATCGTTGGTCACTTCCATCCTGTACAAAGTGGGAAAATACAGGGCAGTTCATAAAAGTAATTAATATCGTCTGCTTTCGGCTCAGAGACTGCATGTGTCTCATCTAAAAGACTGATGTGGATGGCAGACATAACATCTTCTATTAGTTTTTAGGGAATTTCTTCATTATTTATTCAAAAGAAACACAAGCCAGTTAAATATGACATAATGGACCCTGGCATATTGCTCCTGCAGCCTTTTCTTTATCCATATGCACAAGTCATTCCTTACAGAAACAGTCGTGAGAGCTGTGTTTTCCACATATGTGGCTTGTTTTATCTTGAAGCTTTAAACGCAGAAAGGCTCGTATTCTTGTCTCCATTGGCCCAAGCCAATGGTTAACCATGATATCACACTTTTCCACAGCCCACTTAAATCTTGCTTGTGCAGGACATTCGTATTGCAGAAATCTTGAGTTCTCCTAACCTGAGATTACTGTGAGAAAAGATCCTGAAATATTCAAAAGGGTTAATCTTTCAGTGAAGACACCCAGCAAGCCATTCTGATTTGTTAGGTTTCTTGATTTACTGAAGGAGGAGCCGGTGAGGGTTTCCACATAAAAGAGGTTAGCTCTAAAGAAGTTGATGTGTCTAAAGAACAAAGCGTGAAGTCAACTGGAGCTGATAGGTTGGGTTCCAGAAGAAAAGCATCATCTCAGCAGAACACCAGACTAAGGTAGATTTGCCCAGGCCCAGCACCAGGATACTACCGGTTACCGGCCGGGTTGTAGGTAATGGATGGGAGCAGAGGTGAGTTTATATTTTTGGTCCTTTAGCATCTGTTTGAGCCAGTAATGTGGAAATTACTTCAAAGGGGTCTGTGAACTTGTTAGAGACTTTGTTTTCATTTGTCAAATGCTGTAAAATAACTTTCTTCCAGTGCAGAATCAGTTCTAGCATTTCCCCTAACCTCTTCCTCAAAACAAGTTCATTCCGTCAGCCATTGTGTTGTACCCAGCTGTTTCTCCTTCTCCCAGCTTGTTCATACATCAGTTCTTATACAGCTGTTTCTCAGATTTGGAAAGCTACACTCTGAGAAGTGATGAATTCCGCCTCACTTCTTACCCAGTCAACTCAGCAAATTACCCAGCTACCAGTCTGAAGTATCTATTTTTAAAAAAATTTGGAGTATATTTTGAGAAATGTTGGCTTTGGAAGTATTATTTGGAGGAAGTAGCCAACAAGTTTGCTCCCAAAGGATAGTATTGCTGGGCATATTCCTGCCTCCTCAGGCAAATGGGCAGAAATAAGCAGCAGCTTTTACAGGCTGGGGAAAGAACAACCCCGTTAGTGATTAAGATGAGTCTGGTGCAGTGCTCCTTTGGTATATAAGATTTTAAACCAAAAGATACAAAACAAATTTGAAGCCACAGTCTTTCAGTGTGCTCATAACGATAATTATCAATGTGACAACTGTAACGATGCGCCTGCCTTCAGCTAGCTAAAGTAAATGTTACTGAAATAGGACGCGATGGAAAAATCCTAATACCGTAAATTTTGTTTCCCGTGAAAAGTTTGTTTATTTCCCAGAGTTATTTTCATCTCTGCTTACAGGGGTAAAGTCAGAATGGAATTAGAAAGGGAAATGCTACTTGGGAATCTGCTGTTGCCGCTCTCATTTATGTTCGTGCTGCTACTCTAATGGAGCTACTGCAGTTTAGGGAATCTGGTACTTGGAAATGGACATTATATCATTTTCTAAAAAAGAAAGACGTCTGTTCTTCAAGAAGTGATTGTTCCGAGTTATACTAACCCTTAACACTGGGAGGAGAGACTTCCTGGCAAGCATCCCGTTGCTGGCAATGGGACTCGCTGCTGCTACTAACTTCAAGAGAGGCTAAATTAAACCACACTTTATTTGTGAGGACACCTTACCTGACTGTATGAATACGTGTTGTATTTTTATGTTGTGGTGTATGAGATCAGATGCTGCCTGTAAGGATTTTCTCATGTACCGGCTGTCTTCATTGGATTAGGATAAAGGTTGTTTAAAATGAAGATAGCTCAAATCTGTATACAGTACGGTACTTTCACTTGGTTTGACTTTAACGTTGAATGCATCGTCTGTGTGTGAGGCTGGTTTTAAACATCATGGATTTTGTGCTGTCTCTCTACATCATGGATTTTAAGAAGTAGACAAGTAGCTATCACATTTCACTTCAGCTTTGCCATGAGAAAACACTGCTTTGTTCGAAGTTTTGTTTGATTGTGGTTTCTGTTTCTGTTGTTCTGGGAGTTTTAATTTGACCCTTAAAATCTCACATCTTTTCAGACACAAATAAATTATTTATATGTAGCAGCTTGCTTTTAGTTATCATTTAATTTTTTCCCCCTTTTTAAGCTGCAGTGAAACCCTTGTCTCCTGTAGAGCCGCTGAAGCTACTAAATAATTTGGAATCGCATATGAATTCAGATAGTGAAAAGCAGGACTGCAGCCAAAGTTGTGATAAATCAGAAGAAAAAGACTCTAATCCAAAAGCAAATGGTGCTACTAAAAGCAGGACAGAATATTTGTATGAAGAGATGGAGAGAGACAAAGACAGTACTACTGATGAAGGTGTTTCTACAGGAGCTGAAGAAAGGGTGTGTTGTCAGCATGAAGGGGAAGTTGAAGAACTCAATCTGAGCAATACAGATGGAGCAGAGGTTTCACAGCCCCCTGCTGAGGATGCGTTACACTCAAAAATCAAGCATAAGCTGGCCCAGCTCCACATATCAACAGATTTAAACTTCACATCTGGTCTGGCTGCACAAGTTGCTGCCAGGTCTTTTACATAGGAGACAGAAGCACGAAGGCCTTGTGGAGGACTGGGAGAATGAAGATAAAGACTCTGAAAGTGAAGGAAAAGTCTGAGCTGAACTTTGTTAAACCAACAGCAGGCAATTTGATGGAAAAAACTGAGGTGAGGGTTTGAAGTTGGAAATACTGAATGGAAAAAAAGGAGACCTAAATATAATATGTCTTGTTCCCTAAGTCTGATACACTAAATAGGACTTCTAAGTGTATTGAGAATTTGCAGGTAAGAGAAGTTCAGGCTGCATCCAAGAAAAAGTTGGCTGTTGCCTTTTTAAGATCCTGGTGGTGGGTTTTGGAATTTACCTTTATGTTTCCCATTTTATTTATTTACAATGCCCTTGTAATGGTTCTTGATTTGTTTTGTTTTTCTAAAAAGTAGGAAAACCCAATGTCTTGAATTACAACAGACTCCGGTTTATTTTTGCTCTGATTCTGTTGTCATGGTATCAATGTTCGTTCTGAGAAAAAAAAAAAACCAGGACATTTCTTCTGGAAGAATCCGAACTGCTCCCTGTGATCTTTCCCCACCACTTTCATTTCACTTCTTGTGTCTGCAGTGCATTGGCTCAGCCACCGTAGGCATTTGTGATTCTGTGGCTAGTGATGTGGCTCCCAACTAAATTGTAGAATTTTAAATTAAAACTTGCAAGAGCTAGTATTTGATGTGTCCTGGGGTATGGGGCTGAAATAGTATAAAGTTAGTCATGCTTCATGTTAAGGTTTATTTAGAATTTTATAAAGGGTTAATAAATGATTTCTAGATGTTGTAATTCATGTTAGAGAAGTGTGTGGTATAACTTAGGGAGGGTTATAAATGCATCAGTAGAAAGTACTAGAGACAGCTATGAACTCTGTGTTGGATTGATAATAGGTGGGAAGGAAACACCTATTTATTAAAACAGCTATTAATTATTTGTTAACCTTTTGTAAATTGAACCTTAATATAATTGATAGTTTTGATATAATGATTGACTGTACGTTTTTGTTCATGTCCTGAAGTAATTTTCTTAAAACAAAATTATTGGAATGCTTAACAACCTGCAGTACTTTGTTTAAGTGGCATTTTTGCTTTCCCCTAACGTTCTTTCCTTTTTCCTCAGACCACAACTATAACCTGTGTGCTTAGGAACCCATGAGAGAACAAGAGCTGTGTATTTTCTGAGGTGTATTTTGTAACTTAGTTGACACCGAAGTCTGGATGTTTAGTATGGGGTTATGTGGGTTGGATTTTTCTCTATGGTGGTATTACGAGGAGCAGCAAACTGCTGCTCACCTCACAGAGGAGCTGGTTAATGCTTTCATGGCCTTCTCTTCCTCTTGCCCTCTGGAACAAAATGAAGAAAAGGTCTCGTGCCTCAAATGGCAAGAGAACCACCTCTTTGTATGGAATACTCAGTTTGGGCCTGGATATGTTTTCAGTCCCCAAACAACTCAGCAGTTACTTAGGGTATTTATTGTCTCTTGCTGATTCTACAGAATAAAGGGGGTTTTAGATCCAAGTGGTTCAGAGCAATATCTTTTCTCAGATGCTGTCGTGGGAAGTGGGGAAGCTAACGAAGGTCAGCCAGTTAGGGTTTAACTCTTGACCACGTCAGAAAACAAGTGCTTTCTTTCAACTTCCCTCTCTTCTATTGGTAATTTTTTTATCAATGCTGTTAGAAAAGTGGATTTTTTCACCGACTGTGAAGAGGTAAATATCAATTGATAGAGGAGGAAGTATGTGATTTACGCTGTTCTTTCACAATGTAGTGCCTGTCTTCTCCCTCAAGACACAGATTTTGGAAAGAGAAGGTGTTGCCATTCTTCATTAACCAGTAGCACTGCGTTCTGTGCTCTTCATTTTGTGTAAGTGACTGGAAACTGGATGGGTGATGTCTTGGGGAACTTGTAAAAAAGTAATTCTTCTCATAGTGCATTCAGAAGCTAAGCCTCCTCTTAGTGGTAGAGTGTCTTCTGTAACCTGTTCAGGTTAGGCTAAGATGATGAAACCCTGTTTTACTTTCTCTGCGATAAGCAATTTAATTTTTTTGAGCAAGTCTAGAACAGCTGCGTAGAATAAATTGTGTTTGAAAAAGAAGTCTTCCTCATCCATGACTTGAGATCCTTGAGTTCACAAAGTGCCCAGATATTTTTTCTTCCAAGGTAATTGTTCTGCCAAAATGTATGTTCTAGTGATATTTTTCTGTGAACTCATCCACAAGCATCTCATGTTGTGTATCCCAGAAATGATACTCCAAATCTTAGTGTACAACGTGTGTGATTGTGATACCAGAAAAAAAAACTGTCGGGTTTAGGATATGAATTACCACTGTCCTCACAGCCTAGGATGAACTCAGTAGTAGCCTGAGTGCTTTGCATTGCTACTAAAATAGGTTTCAGATCTCACACTTACAGAAGTTTCTAGCTCTTAATTCCTTTGCTACGGTCCATAGGAAAAGGCCTGGAGAATCTACGTTGGTGGCTCACTTGGCACCTAGTTTTATAGTCCGCTGGCCTTGGTGATGAAGCTGGCCTAAGAAACCCTGTCCATCATTAGTTGTTCATTTTCACCCATCATTTTCAGGGGTAGCACGGGTTTTTGTGGCTGTGCTATGAACCAGCTGGGTGAAAAATCCACCCTTTTGGGGGTAATGTTTCACTGCGCTTACTGCAATGATGCATTTTCAGCGTCTACCTCCAAACAGCTCTATCGGCACATACGGCATTGCTGGTGGGAGACTCAGGGTTGCTCGTGTTTACGTTACAGGCAAAGATGGCATAGTACGAAGTTACAGCCTTGACATCGCGTCTATATACAGCAGCCATCGGGTCATATATTTTGATTTATTTCATATTCTCCCTGCGGAAAAAGATGGCTAACAGTGTGCAGCACACAAAGCACACTTTTTCCCTTGATTTGGTAACCAGGTTCCATCTACATACACTCTGTTATAATCCAGATTTTCTTGTAATTGTGTCGTTCAAAAGGGCTGTGTGTACATTCTTCAGGAACCTGACAGGTTTCTTTGCAATCGTAATTTATTGTCACATTTAAGATAATATATATGAACAGACTGAAGCGTACATTAGTTCCTAAGAGAGGTGTTAATCCGTTGAGCGTGTCGAGGTCTGAGTGCTGTCTTGTGTTCTTTGGCTCATTACCCCAGAAAGGGATTTTTGTGAAAACAGAACATTTACTTCTTAGAGCTTTGAAACTTTCTGAAACCTGTTCATCGGGAAATCCCTACTAAATAACGAGTTGTGCCAAAGGATAGCAGCAGCCAAAACTCTTTGCAAAGAGCAGAGCTAACAATAAGTATATTTTCCCTATTCCAGTTAGAAGCTCTGTCTAGATGCAGAGCAGCACATAATTACAGGGTTAAACATTACCTCCTCCCCTACCTGGAAGGTGCTCCAAAGATGCTGTTTGTTTCTTAGGTTGCACTATAATCCAGGACTACAGCTTTTATGTCACTTAACAACTTATGTCCACTTAACAGTGGAGGCTTAAATGGGGTTGAAGATCTGTAATGAGATTACTTGCCCCTTTTGTTAAATCTTCATGACAGAAAGGAAACTGTGGTGTCATGGAAGCACCTTCAGAGAACTACAGGTGATCAGGCATCTTCCAAATGGAGTCACAATGTGCCGTCAACTGCCAGCACAGCTGGCAAACGTGAAGGTTTCTGAGATCAGTGGCAGTAATGAGACAGTTCTGCTCCCCACTGCCCCATTACCAGACACCACTGAATCCTGAGCTTAGTTTGCTAAACACAAGATTGAATCTCGGGTAGTTGTAGTGAGGTTTCAGCCTTTGCCCTACCTGTGTGTGACCTGGCTGCCTGCTTACAGCGTTGGAAATGTTACCTGTATCTGAAGTGCAGAATTTGCAACTGTCTTACTTATTTCATTGGTGGTAAAAAAACACTTCCCAATAGCAGACTGTGTAGAGTTGTTGGCCCACACTGAACTTGGTAATCTTGTAGTCTATCCCTTTACTTCTTTATTTCTTTTATTTTTATTTTTAACAGAAAGGAGGGGCCAAGTATACTAAACTTCCCTTTTTCTTTAAAGTATTTAGAGAAGAGCTTCTGTTGCTCTGCAAGCGGTTTGTTCCCAGGGCTAATTACTCTTTAGAATTAACAGGTTTTCTCTGAAAAAAGTGGGCAGGGTGTGAGAAAGGCACCTGGTCAGTGTAAAGCGTCAGGGCTACTCTGGGATCTTGTCTGTGACAGGGACCAATAGCAGATGCTGAGGGAAGAGTATGAGAAAAGGGAGACCATGTAGTGATGGCTCACCAGGCTGCTCCTTGGTGGTTTGTGGTTTGGGGACTTCTTAGTGGCTCCACAGGTCCCGATGGAATTATCTTCCATTAATTTCTTTGGTCTGATGTTTGGTCATTACTGGTCCCAATGCCAGTATGCACTCATCTTTATCACTGTCTTTTACAAACCAGGTTTGTCAATAATGGTTTTTAATTTTCCTTTTTAACCTGAGCAAGCCCACTTCTGCGTCCTTCCGCAGGGGTCATGCTTTCCACCTTTTGGTTGCTTCCCTTAGAAATCTGTCCAGTTTTTGAAGTATAATGACCAAAGCGGGGTGCAGGACTCCAGACATAACCTCAGTAGTTCTGTAGTGATAATCACCTGCCATAAAAGACTGAACCATTGAAATATATTTCAGTCCATATGGGAAAAAAAATTCAGATATTTTACCCCTAACCTATTTTACATCCTACCCTAGGATGACAAATGAAAACATTTGGTCTAACAGCAGAGAAGTATTTTTTCACTGTCAGCAGAATTTGGCTGGACAATGTTTTCCTTTGCTAACAAAATAAAACGTTACTAAATCAAAATGATCACCAAGATCTGCCACCTGGTCTCACACAAACTGAAGATGCCAGACAACACTTGTTTAAGTTTCAGCTTGACGTTTTGGAGCCGTTCTGGTCTCTGATGAATAAGTACGTATGACAAAATACATTATCACACGAGAAACGTGGCAGTGGATATATGGATGTCAGAGATCAAGCAGAAGGCTTTCTGCGGCTAATTGTTTTAATGCTTGGAGGTGTGCTTTAATCATATTCTCATAACCTTTAATTCCCTCGTTTATCTGTTTTTATATTCTCACCTTCAATTGTAAATGCAAAAAACCTACCACACATTTTGATTTCTTTGACTTGGAAGTTTGTGCCTAACTGTTCTTGGTATTCTGCCTCACCTTTCACACTGCCGTCTCTTCAGCTGTCGGTGGGTTTGTCCGAATAAAACGTGACTCAGCGTCTGGAATGCTCAGTTAGCTGGCGTGACATGTTCCAAACTGAGCACAGAATGCTGAAGAAGCAACTGGGATTTAGTAGACGTGGAATAAGAGTTTCTTTCTGTTACGAAGTGGCTTTTTTTAAAAGGGTTGAATAGGACCAAAACTGGAATACTTCCACATGGTCAGCGTATTTTGGCCTTGATACCTCCTCAGCTTTAAATCTTAAAGCCCTCACAGACAGTCTGCTTTTAGGGGATGGAGTTCTATAGCAGCTAAAACCAATCCAGGTCCAGGCTGCCATGGCCATGGAATCTCAGTCCCTCCTTTAAGTTGGCTTTTCAAACCACTCAGTGGTTTAGGACACAGATCTGGCTGAAGATGCACCACTGCTTTGACTTACAGCTGGCTCCCTCAACTAATTCATCGTGTGGTTGAAAGAGCACTAGTAGCATCTCAGGGTAGCAGGAGGGTGAGGAGGAGGAATGCCATAGCTCTTATTCAAATCCGTTTGAATTGATGTTTACGTGCTGTGAGCTACATCACTAGTGTCTGTGCTGAAGTGAGATAAACTTAACTCCGTATGTTGCTTCTTTCATCTCCATATTTTCTGTTGATTGAGGATAATACAACTTCTTATTTTCCTCACTTATTTTGACGCCCTTTTTTTCCTCCTCTTCAGGCTTAGGCTGCCCAAAACCTGTTGTGTCTTATTCCACAGACCCTCTAAGAAGTGTTCATTATGCTGCCAGTAAAACTGAAATTATGATGCGTGTGTTTTTCTGCTTATTGTCTTCACCCTTCTGACCCCTCTGAAAGGTCCTCTTGCTTTACCACCACTCTTAAGAAGTTCGGATATTAATACCCAAATACTTTTTGCATATGTTTGTAACACAGCTTGATTCTTCTGTGTCTTCAGCACTCGAATGGCTAGATCTGGAAATGTATACTGACTTTCTCACTTGTCTTGAGCCCTAAAACAGAAGGTGGGGACCAAAATGAGGAGTACTACAATCACAATAGAAACAATAATGCATCGCAGCTCAAAATTATACCACACTTTGGGTGTATATTGGATTTTATAAGTACTTGTGGTTTACTGAGAAACACGAGTTTTGGTTTAGAAATAACTGTGATTCTAGCACAAGGTCACTAGCATAAGTGTCATTAGTTGGCTCAATTTGTGTTTGAATCATAGTATTTAAAGACTTCTTCCTGACCTTCTCCACCTGCATGGACAAGAACTGAAAATAATTTCCAAATAGAAAGTGACCAGTGCTTTCCCTTACTTTGTGCTATTAAAAAGACGTCTGTTCCTAAATAAACGAGAAAAGTCAGTGGTTAATATCTTTGGTAGCTTTTACTAACAGAGAATCATGCAATTAATCTCAATAGAAGCACCTTTAAGTGAGGACTGTATGTTTGATATCTGTGTTTCTACATATTATTAGTAATAATAAAAATAAAATGTATTATGGGATAAAAGCCAGAAATCTGTGAATTGTCCTCCAGCTCTTTCATCCAAAGCCACAGCTTTTCAAATTTAAACAAGCCCGTGGCATCTGTTCCGGCGCTGCTTGCTATGACATTGTGCTCAGTGTGTGCACTGTCCCAATGCAAATACACACAGTCTGCATGCACCTACATCCTCAAGGTCTGCAAAGCTTGTAGACGTCACTGAACAGTGGTGAGCGAAACCTCTGAAGAAACAGGACACTGAGTTTATTGTCTCTGTTGTCTTGCTGTATTGCAGCATCCATCCCACATGCAATCCCGTTCATCAGTGTTTTCCTTCCCAGATTTCCTCTTGATAGGCCACACAAACCAACGGGGGAAGGGTTTATTTGTTTGTCTCTCACCTAGGTTACTATCCAGTAATGCACCAGGTAATCTATCTACAATAGAAGCTTAAACATTAGTGGCCACACTGCAGAAGACAGGGTCTGGAGAAGCTCTTCTGGTTTAGCCACCTCAGGAAGGGTTGTGCTGAGGTGATTGACTATGGGGGTGCTGAGCTGGGTTTTGTGACACTGCTGGGATCTTTCAAAACTCCAATTTTTGCTAAGTTTGTTCTTTCCTCCGGTGGTGCCTCTTTTCCTTCTTAGCAGTCTTCTGCAGCATTCTGCTCCCAGCTATTTAGGATCTTGGGCACTTTTTTTTGCTTCACGTCTGAAGCCATTGTCTGAACTTTGTGAAATGGCAGGTTAGAGAGAATCCACACCAAAGCGCTGCTGCGTGTTCCCACACATAAACCTGTAAACAGAAGGATTCTTAGGGCTGGTAGTTTGTCTGTCCCAACTTTCCTTCTGGGGAGCTCTGACCTATGTTTCAACCTGCTCTCCTACTCCTTCTTGGACTCAGAACATTCGCTTCCAGAAATCTGCATCCTTAACGATCGTAAGGTGGTAATGTCTCCTCAGCAAGACTGATCCCTGAACACATGTTCCTTAGGACATGAGTGTTACTTGTTCTTTCCAGCAAGCAGCTGTGGCTCAGTCAGTATTTCCCTAAGCAATCTCACTTCTTCTTGCAGTATGGGCTGCAGACAGGGTCTCGAGCTGCAGTGCCAATGTGCTTTGACTCCACAGCTGCCTAGTCTTGAGCTCTGGAAGCTCTGGGATCTAGCTCTCTGTTTTAAATCTTTCCCCCTGTCAAAGAGCAAGTGCTTTCAGAACACAGTTACTACTAAATCTCCCAATTTACCAATTTTATTGGTAACTATTAATGGATTGTGTCTTAATTTGAGGAGTTTGTGTGAGTCATATATATACACACCCACATGTACACTTCATATTGTGCATTTATGTTGCCAGATATCACATCAAAAGGCTTATCTAGCAAAGAGGTGGTGTTTTCCTCATATCAAATTAACACCCTTAATTAGAAAAGCAATTTAACCTTGATTTCTCTTATCAAGGCATTGCACCTCAGCTGCTGCGAGAGAAAGAAAGAAAGAAAGAAAGAAAGAAAGAAAGAAAGAAAGAAAGAAAGAAAGAAAGAAAGAAAGAAAGAAAGAAAGAAAGAAAGAAAGAAAGAAAGATCTCAAAAGAAAGCTGCTGTTTAGTTAGTTAATTAAATTAGAGCTAAAATGTTTAAAAGAACAAACTGCAGCAAGAGACTTGTGGCAGGGCTACAGAGGGAAATCACATGTGATACACTCTGAAGTTCACAGACATTGTGAAGAATCCATAGTTTCTTTGGTGTGGAGATGGGAAATGTTCACCAGACTCTTAGTGTTCAGCAGCTCTTAAAAACTCTCTGTTTTACCTACGTTTTGTTTCCACGGCCAGTCACAGTCTTTCTCTGCTGATGTGTCAAGCTCTATGTAGCTCAACCTCCCTGTCTCTTCCTTTAAGCTCCATATGACATCAGCCTCTTTCCTCCAACAGCACCGAAAACCCATGTGGTTTGTGTCCTTCGGGAGCCTCTTCAGCACCTACGCTGCCAGGCGCTGAGCTGCTTTAGACACAGACGATTAGATCGGCCTCAAGCAGGCGTACATCAGCAGGTCCTTAAAGCAGGTATGAAGCCAGGTGGTCGGCTGCATTGATGCTCCAAGAATTGAAGTTCTGGGTCAGATGTACTAGGCGGTAGCAGGAAGACAGTCCTGGGTTCTGCCCTTTCTTTGTGACAGAGTTTCTTGCCTGTGATGTTTCCCCAAGCCTTTTTGTTTCTCTTTTTCGTGCTCTCCCTCTTTACAGCCTTTCTTTTTCCCATTGATGGGAATCAGGACCTAAAGTCTCTTCTATATTTAATGACGGGCATCACCAGGATTATTTTTAAGCCAATTTTTGTAATTGTTGGCTACTTTTCCCCACCCAGTTCAAAAGTATTTTTTTCAACTGTAACGCTTGTAACTTTTAAAGTGTTTTTGGTTGCTAGTATTTCTTCAGCATCTGCAGTAAATTTCCGCCTCACTACTGTATGTTTTGCTTTTTCTCCTTATCTTGTATTCCTGCCAGCTGCCAAGGTGGTGCGGTTATGGCTTATCCATCCTTCAATTAGTAATGATTGGAATGATGTAATGAAGTAATGCTTTTACAGGAACACATAGATGCTGTATCAGCATTTTGTTTGATCTTTTATACATAAGTTTATTTGTAATTCCTCCTTTATCCTGAAGATGAAATTAATTTTAAGCAATCCTGGCAATAGTTAGCTTCTGCAGTATATTTTGCTGGCTCCTTAGTACAAGCACTTTAGTAATGAACACTGGTTACTCTGGTCTATATAAATGATAACTGAAGAAAAAATGTCATGTGCTTCCAGTCTCACCTTCCCATCATCTTTCACAGACCTGTGTGCTGTGCAGCTGTGTGGCAACTGTTAGCAAAATACCTTTCAGCGTCACATAAAAGGCTAGGTAGGGAAGAAAGTATTGTGTCAGTGGAGGAGACTGGTAGCAGATAGAACTTCAACCTAGGAACCAGGCTAGGAAACTCTGCAGGAGATGCCTTCTACTTGTCTAGCTGTGTGACTCCTAAAAAACCCAGGTTTTCTCTGTATGCCTCAGAAGTGCTGAAATAGTGGCAATGGTACAGACCGGTTCCTTTTATCTGAAGCCTTGTGGCTCCTTCATAATGCTTATACTCTATTATCAGAACATATTGGTTTTACAGTCAACAGCTGTTTACACGTGTTTACCGTTCTTCTCACTTAGGTACAACTCACTCTCACTGAATTCACTTCCCCAGAAAGGAAAGCTTAGGAATGCTGGGAAAGAAGGGAAATAATTTGTTCTTGAAAGGCAAGGGGAGGCTTGGTGAGGCAGGAGTTATTTATTCTTATTTATTGAATCTTGCTGCCTACTCAGTGCATAATTTGCTGTGTGGTACAAAAAGTCTTGCTTATCCTCTGGTGTTTCCAGGTTGGTTGGTTTGTTTGTTGTCATACAGAATACTGAACTGATTCATTTGCTGCTGTAAGAAGGAGAAGCCTGTCTGCCAAGAGGGATTCCTAATGTTTTCTTTTACTTGGAGACTTTTTGAATGCTAAATTGCCTGTGTGTATTCTTCATAATGTACCATATGCAAATATTCTTCAGGAATTGATACTACCACTTCAGACAGTCAATATTTTCTATGTAAGAACTGTACGTTTCCTATACTGCCAAGAATGTATATATATCTATGATGACTTAAGATTGTATCTTTTTGAGCAAGCCTCTTTCTTCAGCCATCTGAAACTTTCTTCCTGTTTCTCAAGTTCTCTGCTAATTTATTAGACACTTGCGTTATATTGTATCAGCTGTATTGCTGTATTTCTCCTTTCTCTCATTAAAACCTGTTCTTCTCATCCTTAAACTGTGCTGCTTCGTATCGGCAATACTCACTCTGTTACGTCAGAGAACCTGCTCCACTGTAGTGGGTCTGGCTGAGATGGAGCCAGACCAGTCTGAAAAAGCCAGTCATTGGGATTTGTATTATATTGCTCCACTGACCCCAGCATGCAATCGGTTTTACTATATTGAGCTTCCCTGGGGCTGTTTTGCAGCACAGATAGTAAAGAAGAACCCTAGAATGGGATATCCATGGCATAAACAAATAGGCAAGACACAGAAAATGTAGAGAGACAAAGTAAGTTCGTTAAGTTCCGTGGATGGTTGTTTCTGTTGACATGTGCAAAGAAACCCATAGTCTTCCCGAGTGAAGCAAGTTTGAGGAGAGATTTAGAAAAGGGATCCAAGGGCACTATTTTCCCTAGAGATGTGGCCTTCAACTTAAGTCAGGCAGTTCCCTATGCTGCCTCCATGCTTAACTCATCTTCCAGGTAGATGAAGAGGAAAAAAAATAAATGCAGGGTAGGACCTGTTTGGTTACTTCCATTAGAGAAACATCTGATTTACAAACAAAAAAATGCCGCCTCCCAAGAAATCTCTGTGTGAACACAGAGAGAAACAATCGTGCTTCTTTTATCCTCCCAGTGAAAAGCAAGATTTTCAATCTTTCACAGATGTAAAGCCCTTCTCAGCAGTGCAGGATCTTCCCTGACCTGCAGCTGTACTCTGAATAATATCCATTTCCCGGCATGTTAGTTCTTCCTGGTAGGAAGAAAAGGTTTCAGAGGTCCATTACAGTGGACCCAAGGGATTGAAATAAGGAAAGTATGTGCACATGCACCTATGTGTTGAGTATTTGGCAATTTTTGAGGTTGGGAAATGAACTGGGAAGAGGGAAAATACCAGGAGCATTTGCTCTTGGTCAACCTACTGCTTCATCTATGATTAGACACTTACCAAAGGATTAAATCAATTGCATCTTTAGCACCACCTATGTAATTATAGTAGTGTATATGGCAATAGCTGGGTTGCCTAGCCACAGCTTTCTCTCAGGCTCTTCATGACCCTCTCCTTCCTTAGGACTGTTTTTGTGCCCCTGCTCACGTGCTCACAGCCTGTGCATGAAAGAGCCCCATGGAGTATCCCATTTAAGTATTTCTTGTCTTGGTTCTGTGGAAGCAACGATCAGAAACACAGTTGTAAGATAATGGTGCTGGCTCTGACCACATGTGACATCGGTTACACAGGTTAGGCAAATGCTCCTCTGTGCGACTGAAGCTGCACTTAGGGATGATGCCACAGTGGGAAGTTCTAGCAAAGAGAAGAACCGGCACAGGGGACCACAGTGCAGCCTTTCCAGCCACTCAGAGACGCATCTGCAAAAACACCCAGCCTAAGGCTAACCTGTGCTGACTGCAAGCAAGAACGCTTGCCACTGACTTGGAGGGCAAGCGCGGTAAGCCTACGGTAAATGCATTTGAAAATGCTACTGTTACTTACCTGTCATATATAATCCCTGGCTTCTCTGTTATTCCAGTAACTTGTTTTGTGTACACATAGGAAGTGACACCCTTCCTTCAGAGAAGAGTGGCCTATGACTATAATACGTGCTGTTATCTGCTGCTGTTCCATATAAATGAAATACGTTGTTGTTTTGTTAAGCTAAAAAGAAACACAAGAAAGGAGTAGACTTTCTGTGACCTGTCAAAGTCAGCTAAGAGCAGCTCAGTGCAATACCCCACGCTTCATCTTAGGCTACACCCTGTGTTCTTGGCTGCCACTGCTGACAGATGCTTCTCGGCTATTAACAGTAGTTTGATAGATCATCATCACACCCTGCAAGATGTATTGCTTAAATCAGTCATGGAATGCACTGGCCCTTGCATTCATGGCCAGGCACTCAGAAGTTCTGGTTTGATTACTGGTTTGCAGCACCACTAAACTAAACATACAGTTCTCAAAAGCTACGTAATAAACACATTGCAAAACTTGCAGTTATTTCCCCTTTCTGCCTGTCTTTGTTTCTGCTTTGGAAACTTCTACAAGAGAGCTAGCTGCTGCAGTATATGCTTTGGCTCCTGGGAATGCTCCCTCTGTGAGCTGTATGCTCAGGATGGAGCTGTGAAGTTCTGTTTCTCCAGGTTATGCTTCTAAAGCTTCCCTGCAACTATTAATTAAATGAAGAAGTTAGTTGCCAGAAGACACTCGACTAAAGTAATTGCTCCTTTAACTGCTATTGAACTTTTATGGTTAATGCCAAAATGTAAATCTAACAGTCCAAAAAACAAGTCTTAGCCAGGCAGGCACGGAAGAACCGGTGTGTGTGCCCAGGACCTGCATCTCTGTTTTCTCATTTCCTCCTTGCCAGCAAAGATTCTGTAGCTCAGCAGTTAGGGTTAGGCAGTCCTAACTGCTGGATGGGACAGGAAGGAATACACCCACAAGTTGCAAATGCTTTGCTACTGCGGCTGCTGTACTGGCTGCTCTGTGTCGTAGTGCTTCAGGTTGAAGAACTGAAGAAACAGGAGCCAAAGGTCTCAGAATGAAGTGATTAAAACTCACGATGATGGAAAGTAAAATACGTGAACTTGAAATCACTTGGAAGACGGTAACCCGTGTGATAATCACTCCTTGTCTTAGCTGTTTGGTTTTGAAGGTCTTTAGTTGACTTGCTGTACCCATTAAAAATGTAGTTGGCGAAGAGAAGCTTTCCTTGAATGTACATCTGCCAAAGAAGAGAACAAAAAAAATATGCAGAAATGGCAAAAGCAACGTTTTATCCTACGCAAACAGGATAGGCTGAGAAACAAAGGAAGGTGTTAGGCAGCCTGACCAAGAACTATGATATGGCTTACAGCTTTCACCTTTCATGACTTTGTTATATAAAATATTTCATTTGGGACATTAAAACATAAAACTGGTATTTTTCTAGTCCCACCAAGATTTCAAAACAACATGTTGGAGTGTATAATTCAAGATTTTGGATACTGCTTCACGGACTGCCAAAACTCACCACCAGCCATACTGGTAGTGTTTCAGTTTAGGTATGACCTGACATGACGTATTTGAAGACAAGCACAGACCAACATGTCAGGTGTAGGTAAATAGAGACATTTGGTTGTTATCTTTTTCCTTTGCATATGTTGACTAAGGTTTTTTGGTTTGAAGAGTTTTTGGAGGGTTTTTTTTTGTTTATTTTTTACTAAGAATGAGTAGCAGTAGGGTATCCTACTTCTAAACTTACACAAGTACCAAGGAGCTTTCCTGTTTAAACACCGTATCTTATGGGTAACAGTTTTCTAGAGGAGAAGGGTGACTAAGGTCATAGGACAAGTGATTGTAAACCTACAGGAATTAACTATGCCTGATGTTCATAGCCATAAGGATTCAAAATGTGGGCAAAATCTGAACATCTAGCTATTTTGTCTCCCTGGAAAAGTAAACCAGGAGACTAAAGCTAATTCAGGGCTGTTCAGAAAGATCCAAAAACATTTTCAACTCTTAATTACACAATTCTGAACTTAACTTTTTACTCTGAAATGTATTTCACAATGTTTCCATTATTTGCCTGTTTCCCAAAGCTGGCATTTTTAGATAATTATCTTATCATGACATCCTCAACGAAACAGATGAGTTAAAAAACAAATTCTGTTTTGTGCTGCTAGAAGTTAGAATCTGTAGTCAGATTAATGGTGCATTTTGTAGTAAGATCTCAACAACACAAAGGACACATCCTTCTGGATTTTTAAAGTGTTTCCATTGGGTTTGGACCAGTTTGTTGGGTTGGGCCATTTGAATTTAATGTTCCCAGACTGAAAATTACCCGACCAATTTCAAGAAAAGAAAAATATTTTTTCAATATGTTGCAAAGACTGTTCCACATGGATGTAACATATGGATGATCTCAGAAACAGGGCCTGAAGAAAAGCCTGCTGATCTATTAGATATAAAAAGAAAGAAGGTGAGAGCATCAGCCTTTTCTCAGCCAGTAAAGAAACAGGGACATGTTTGGAGATTCTCACTGACATGAAGGCTTGTGACATTGTTCTGGCAGCGTAAAGGAGTCTCTTTAAGCAAAAATTGCCTTTGATTTTAAAACTCCTAAGAATCGTTTCAGCTGATGTACTATCCAAAGCCACTTCTGTTGTGGGACATTCCCAGTATTATGCAACTGGAGACATCTAGCAGATTTCACGGAAGGTCACGGCATGCAGGACTCCAAGTCAAGACTTCTTGAGTACTTCAGAGTAACGCATATTCAAGTAACAACAGATGTCTTCACTAGAAGGAAATCCAGAGGACCACTGATCGTCTTCATCTTACACACACAACAATGTATTCATGTGTGATATAACCAGCAATGGACGTGACATAAACACTGCTTTTACTTGTGGGTAACTCAGAGGCAAAAATAAATCTTTTACATCATGTGTTTTCCAGTTTTATGGGCAAGAGTTATTACACAGCACTGTTTTCCTCAGCTCTGAAATGTCTTTCTTTCAGCCAAGCAGCTTGTCTCATTATTCTGAAAGCCTCTGCTCACGTGAGTGCGAGAGCAGCACTCGCAGCAGTGCAGATCGGAGAGTGATGAACAGTTTAATACACGTTATACTACAGCACAGATCATCATTTCTCTTTGGGGTATGGACTTGTCAGTAGGTGGATATGACAGTAACATTTGGCCTCTGCTACTGATTCTCTGGTGCTGGAGTGTTTTCCCCTTGAGGCAAACTCTTTGCATTCATTTTTTCTGACTTCACTTACTCTCCTGCTTTCCTATTCTCATTTCAGTTTCTTCCTAATACTTCACTTGCACATATGTTTGTCTCTGCATCTTGCTATTCTTCCTAATCAGTTCCTCATCTTGCTTCCCATAATTGGTCTCACCTCCCCTTCCCTATTGTCTTTCTTGTTACACAGATCCTTCTCACCTGACATCATCTCTTATACTTCTTCATATCTCTGTTGTCATTCTCCCTCAATTCCACATGCTCTTTCTTTGCCAGCAGTGAGAGCACAGAGAAGACACTTCCAGCCACCTCCAGCCCAGCTTACCACCTCAGCTCCATAGGCCAGGAATTTGCACTTTGGTTGGGTCACCACTCCCTGGTCCGTTCTAGCCTTTGGCTGCCCCGTACAGATAGCCTGAATTTGTTTCCTCTTGCTGCTGCAAACCCTGACATGTTGCATTGTCCGATTTCGGTGCCTTGCACTGTGTTGCAGCTGAGGAAGCAACATACAACACTCCCCTCACGTTGGCTTTGCTTAACCACTGGCATTGTCCTACTGTCAGAATGTGGTGGGGTGCCTACCAGCTTTGTGGTTTCTGACTCTGTTCCCTTGTGGCAAATGGTGAAGACTCTAACTGGCACTCAGGGAAGGAACTGCTCGCCACCGCGGGGCTGCCCCCAGGATGCTTTGAAATAAGACTGCTATTCCCTGATACATCTGTGTTCTGTAATTGTACAAAGTGAAGAGTCTGGTAGAAGGGGTAGATACATCCATCCCAGAGATGATCTGATGCATGGACACGCATTGACCTGAAACTTCCCTAAGTGGATATAAACGAGGAGGCTGCTTCTGGCAATCGCCATCGGGGTCAGAGGAATGGAGCCCTTTCCATTACAATTCACCTGGTTGATTCTGTGATGTTATGACACAGAGGAATTTCATTATTCCTTCCACCACAAGCAATCAATTTGTGCCTTCGAGCATAAAATTCAAGTATGCTGGAAGCTTTGCTTTATTTGCATAATACGTAAATGTTACCAGTCAAAGTTTTCCAGCGTTTTTCAAATTCCTGTCGCTCTCGTTATGCCCTTCTGTAACATGTTCCTTTCACAGGATGGCGTCTTGCAGCAAGGCTGAGATTTTCATCTTCTATGGGGTATCTTTCTGGCCTGGCTCACTCCTAAAACACAAAGAATTTATTGAATAAGAAGGTTCATTAGCAAGCAGCTCTGAAGGCCAACATTTCTTGGTTTTCTTGGTACAAACTGGCATAGCAAAGCTCCTTTACCCTTGCTGGGATAGCTAATCTCCAGTGTTTTAAAACCAAGTTGTCAGTGAAAGCCAAGAGATAAATTTGGATGGCGCATTTTGGAGTCAAAGCAGCGGTCGTGGGGGAAGGTTGTTTCTCCTGGAGCTAAACATAGTTCTGGCAAATAGCCTTGGACTGAAATTCTTGAGGGAGTCATAATAAGCAAGCCAGGGCAAAGAGGAATGTTTTTTCTCCTTGACTAATTCTTCCACATAAAAAGGGGAAAGGTCAAAGATGAACTTTAATACTAATGAAATTCTGGACTTCAGAGCAGTAATATATCAGAACATTTTAAAAAAAGTCTAAATAAAAGTGGTTTATTATTTGCAAGAGTAGGTTGGTTCTATAAGCATATATATCTCTGTCCTGATTCCTTTTAACCTTTGGAAGAAGGGGAACTTTTAGATATTAAACACAGACATTGAGCAATCCAAAGTAGGGGTTTTGGGCGTTCAGCCCATACTTTTCCCCTTATGTGCCCTTCTGCATCTTTCCAGCTCATTGAAGGAGTAAAATGGAGCTGTCTTCAAGATATCACAAGTTCTTTTTGCCTGTTTTTTTGTGGTTGGTTTGTTTTTTGTTTTTTTTTGACTGAGACAGTCATTCTCGAGGTTAATTTCCTTCTTTCTTCTGTCTAGGAATATTTCATGCAGATTAGCAAACTCCACAAGTTTGTATTATAGAAACAATTCTGTAGGTTCAAACCGCCCCTTAGAGAAGCAATTTGACAAATTCAAGGGCGTATGTGCACGTGTGTTCAGATGTTCAAGTTAAAAAGATTGAATTAAACTGAACTTCATTTAAATTTAAATGCTAGAGTGGAAATACGCTTAATGAAAACTTTTGTTATCTCTTTGGGTTTTGTGGTACCGCCCTTTTTGGGCCAGTGATGTACAAACAAGATAGCTGAGCCACCCTTTTCGTGTTACAGATCTTCAGTGGTGATGATGACATACAACATTTAATCATTGTGGGGTGTGCAAATAGGAATCTAACCCGTGAAATACAAAATGTAACTTGTAAGCTCAGCAGTGCTGGAGTGACCAAATCCTGGGGTGTCAGTCTGACATGTTCCAGAAATTGGGAAATGCAGTCTTTTCAGAACTGTGCTGCTAGGGCTCAGGCAGCACCACCCAGACACAATCATATATCTGGAATTGTTCGATGACAGTTCCCTGCATCTAGCTCTCACGATATTTAACTGTCAGTCCTGTAGTGCAGCACTAACGGATGAAAACAAGTATATCGGCCTAAGTTCATTCTTAAACTGGAGCAGCCATGTATGTTTGCATGTCTGCATGTATATAAGACCACCAGGCTTTGTTGTTGTTGGGTTAATAAGTTTATTATCCCAGTAATTTCTTAACAAATAATGTATGATTATAAATTAGTAAATCACACAGAAAAGGCATCTACTTTGGAAAAAAAGAGGAAAGAAAATCCTATGGGACAGAAAACAGAAGGAATGTTTAGGGGTTGGTTGAGGTTTTTTTTTTAACTTGGCACAAATGATTTAGAAAAGCCACTTCTTGAATAAAACAACCCAACCCAAAAAAAAAACCAAAACTTTGTTTTCCTTCTGCCTCCTGCTCCTCAAACACACAACTCCCTGATGTGGTGAAGGCAAGGGAATTAATTCCTAGCTGAAGATCTTTATGTGGGGCAGGGAGAGAGAAGGGTATTGTCCATATAGCAGGAGGTACATGCCACAATCAGAGAGAAGCGACTGCCCCTGGGAGCAACTGCGTTGCTGTAATGCTTCTGTAAAACCATTTCCTTGAGGCATCTAAAAGACTATGTAGAAAGCTGTCTAAAAGCAAATGTTTAGTATCATACAACATTTCCTTCTTGCTTAATACATTCATTGAAATGTAATTCTTGTTTCTGAAACCATGGATTCCTTCTGTAAAACTCACCTGTATTTATTTAGCTGAACAATCTAGTTATTTTAGTAGGAAATTAAGGATGGAGTCTGTCCTTCTAACTGCACTAAAGGTTCAATTCTTTACAGAGGACAATTGTGTTTCATTTTGAAGATTTTTTCCTCATTATTTGAGGAAACCTCCAAGGACCGGAAGAAATTAGCTATCTGCCTCAAGAAGAAAGCACGTAAAATTAAGTAAATTTGGAATTCTACTTTGAGAGAGACCTTCCCTTCCTGGGAACACTAATTTTGCTTTATTTAAGCTTTACAAAATAAAACATAAGCAAAATTGTTTGATATATGTAACTGAAGATTTCAGAGGCAAAGAACCTTTTTAAGAATTTTAAGAATATTAAGAAACAATGAGTAATTATTTCTTATTCCTTTGCCACACCATTTTCCTGTTGCAAAGCACAGTCTCTTTAGTAAACTACCCTATCTAGTCCTGCCTTATGTGAACAGCCATTCCACACTGTATCCTTTTGTGAGCTGCACTAAAGTCAGTCCCGTGCTGTGTACCAGAATCCCAAGAATGTTTTATTTACCCTGTAACTGGCATTCCGCTCGCGTCATGACTGTCACAGAGCACTAATCGGAAGTTTACAGGGATAAATCAATGAACGGGTCTTAGATCTCTTACTTCAGTGCTCAGACCTATTTTGTCTGTCTTTGCATCTGTTGAAATGATCATGATTCTTTTTCCCCACATAAATTACGCTGCACTTATTGTCAGTGAATTTCACATACCAGTCAATTATTGAGAAATGCACGATCCTTCTGGAACTCTCTGTGATCAGCTTTGAAACTTCCAGACAATCAAGTGTGACCTTGAATTCTGTCATCTCTGACATATGACCGATTTTTCAGAACTACAGAAAATGAGAGTTGCATTCCGCCCTAAGCGTGGCGACTTCATTTTCTAATGGTTATTACTTCCAAACTGCAAGCAGGCTGTTCCCAGATCTTCAGAAGAGGTCACACTTGCCCGATAGCAAAGAACCACAGCCTATTTTAGGTTCCAGAACTTCTGAATATTGTTTATTGTATTACTTTTGACCTGTTCTGGAAATTACTATATAAAATGCTGTGACTTCTGGTGGAGTTACATTTGACAGCTTATCTTTCTTTTGGTCTTTCCAAGTCACCACTGTACACAGAGATCATAAGGAGAGCTGGAGCTGCCACCTCTGGCAGGTTTCCTTGATGCCCCCTGGTCCATAGGGACTGCTCGTATCCTGCAGTACAGCTTTGGTCAATTCTTGCCCTGCAAATCCAGACCTATGAAACTATTCTGAATTGCTGCTGCTCCTGTTGGTAGTTTAAAGTGTGCTGATTCAGCATGATAAGAGCTGGGTGAGTCTGGGAATGGCTTGAGGAGGGGTTGAATGCCTCTCTGGAAAAAGCAAAGGTGGCTCCATCTGTATCAGATGTTCACTGAGAGGTCGTAGGGACTGTAACCAGGTGAAGTGGGCACATGCCTTCGGGACTTCTAATTTGCTCAGACTGACTATTTGGCAGCTGAGAGACATTAGGAGTATTGCTAGAACAAACTACTAACACATTCCTTCTAAGGACAAACTCCATCCTTCCTTAAACAATGGTCAGTTTCTTGTTCAAGCCAAAGAACTAGCCACCTTGCCTTTACTGTTCAGTTTTTAAAAACAGTAATTAAGAACATGCTGACAGGCTAATTAAATTTCAGGTTTATGCATCAATCTAGGTACTCACTGAAACCGAGCTTGTACTGGTGGCTAATCTTCGTAGTAGTGAATTCTAGGTGTAGTAAAAAACCCCACCCCAAACCACAAAACAAACCAAAATGCTTCACATACACTGCTGGATGTCTTTAAATTATTTTAAAACAAAAGTAGTTTATGAGCATTTCTAGGGATTAATCAGTTTGTCAGCCACAAAAAAAAAAAAAAAAACCAAAATAACCCCACCAAAACAAACAAAAAACCAAACCAAACCAAAACCAAACACCCAGACCCAAAGCCCTCTTGTTTTCCTGATTTGTCTTTCAAAAATATTACATATTTTCCATATGGGACTGCAAAAAGGTAATGTAGAACAGGATCAAGCCGCACCTCTGTAATTGGTTACCTGAGTTCCTCAGAGCTGTTAACAATCATTTTTGTCAACCTATTTTGTGGGTCATTTGGACCAAAGCATGTCATCTTCCCCTTTTCTGCATCAGACCCACAATTCTTGGTGTATTTTACAGATTATTTTACCCCTTTAACTGCTTAAGCTTTGTAAACTACATCTAGTAAATGTAGAAGTTTGGAGGTTTCTGCATTTTGTTTTTCCTATTTAGTTTTATCACTTTGCCACCAGAGAGGAAAGAAACTGATACTAGTATTACCAGGGGGGGGAAAAGAAAAAGAAGAAAGAGAAAGAGAAAGAGAAAGAGAAAGAGAAAGAGAAAGAGAAAGAGAAAGAGAAAGAGAAAGAGAAAGAGAAAGAGAAAGAGAACTGAATGTTCTTCCGACACGTGTTCTGCGTTACTACATACAGCTAAGCAGTGTCAGATAGGCTGCTGGTGTCACCCAGTGGATAGAGACGTTGATCACACATGGGAGTGGTGTAGGGACGCTCTTTCTGCAGAAATAGGTTCTTCCTAACTGACAAAGACTTAACTTTACAGTAGTTAAGGTGAGATGGTATTTGAAAGGTGCTCTGTTCTGTGGCCACTACTAAATACGCACTACCAGGAAGCAACACTTGTTCCTCACCATCACTAGGAAGTAGGCAAAGAGTAACCAAACAGTAATTAGTGGGTGCTCTCTTCTACTGGGAGAAAGTTAACTAAAATAACCAAGTGAAACGGTGTTTGTGCAAGTGTTTATGGAAAGATGTGAGGATTATTAAAATCCAATTATAACACAATTCTGTGCAATTCAAGACCAGATTGCATTTTCTTAGCCTAATAACAGCTTGCATCAGCGGTGAGCAGCTTGTCAACAGCGGTGAAGGACACCTGGAGAATCCTCTCCTCGCAGTGTTACAACAATAACACATTTCAAAACATGCTACAAGTGCTTTGCATGCAAAACTTCCATAGAATAAATCGCCTGTGGATTAATCTCTCACAAGAAATCCTAATGTTTCCAGATCATATGTGAAAACTATACAAGTGCTCAAAGCTAACTTCAGGGCATGTTTCATCTTGGACTTGTTTCTGATTTGCAAAGTGTACATCTGAGAAGGTCAGAAAACAAAAGGGTTTTTCTTAAGACTGAATCATGCTGTTGTGTGATGTTCTTCCACACTTTTTGCCACAGAAGAAGCAGAAATGAGGTTAAGTGCATAGAGATGGCCAGATCCATCCTACCGAGTCCACAGGAAGAAATCATGTTCCTTTTCCTAATGCTGTGGCTACTAACATGTGCTTCTTACCCCTTGCCGGTGGAATGCAAGTGACCTGATGCACTGCAAATCCTGAACTGCTGAGAGGTGAAGTTGAAGCTGCTGGAACAATGGTTGGTACACGTGAAGAGCAAAGGATAGCGTTCTGCTCTCCTGATAGCCTGAATACTCCTGAGATGTGGCAATCCCAAAGTCACTCATTTGTCACCAGATCACAGTAAGATCATTAGAAGTTAAATAATTGACTCTAATAGTTTTAACATACCAAAACCACTCCAGGAGCTACATTATGTCTCTTTTCCAGCAAGGAACCCTTATGATCTGTAAATGCACCTGCAGAAGTGGTGTCATCTTTGAGGATTTGAAAGGAATCCAGACAACCCTGAAGCAACAAGGGAAATAAAATTATGTAACTAAGTAGGTAGTAACTTCTGCCTGACCAATTAAGCAAGTAACATTGCTTCTCCACAAGTCCTTATGCCACACAAGTGAATTAGCTTTCAGACCAGGCAGCAATGGCTTTTCACAGTCTAAGTTTGATGACAGAGGCTTCTAGATTTTTCAGTTTCTATTTGTGGGTGTATTTCTCTCTTCTTAAAAGAAATATCTCCTCTGATTTATAAAACTGCACTTCATAGTTGTGAGAACATCAGTGGTAGCTGTGCAACCTCCTTATGGATTTGCCATAATCCTCTGCAATCCTGGCTTCCAAACATCTTGTGCTCCTGCCATTAGTGGACAAGGGCCAACTACAGGACCACACTGTGAGGCAAGGAGGCAATACACAAGCCTTTTTCCCACTGATTTCCCATAGGTTTTCAGGTCAGGCTTCAAGGAGGAAAGAACAATATGAAAATGTAGATCTGAAAACATCCTCACTTCTTTCCTCCTCTCTTTATATAAAATGTATAGTTATTTAATTCATATTTAGCCTCTGCTTCTTGGACCAAACATCCTGTTGGTGCTGAAATGCATGAGAGTTTTCCCAAAGACTTTATGAAGGCCAGAATTTGACTTCTTCTATGCTAACTTTTTCAAATGCAAATCAGAAATGATAGTTGCTGTGTGACTAGTTTCTCAAGGAAAGGATAAATAAGACATAGTGAAAGAAGGCATTTTAATACCCTAATTGGTACTAAAGCTGCATCTACACAGACTCAAATCCTCTTAACATTTTCATCTCAGGGAAGCTCCCCTAATGTCTAGTGGCAAGCAAAAGGTTTTGAATATATCAGTCACTGATGTTTACTGTTGTGCTCACTACATCAAGATGATAAAGTTGAGTCTTCACTAACACTTGTTAGCTTTATTGAGAACATTTCAGATAACTACAGGAGTAGAAAATGCCTGGGAGACATTGAAACAAAAATGTTTTAGAGTGTTTCTCATGTTACCTATCTTTTGCTTTTTTCGCCCTTCCAAACTTTAACTTACCTGTATTTCCAGACCTTCTAAATACAGATTTACACAAAGATGTGCAGTGTATTTCCTTAGGACTTGGCTATGCGAATGTGAGGACAGAGCCTTGTATTAAATCACTACTCAGTAAGTTTACATTGTAAGAAAAATGATCTGGTTTGAAATTCTCTAGCAGCATACTTCTGTGTGGTATTATTTTCATTCATTTTTACTACAAAAGTTCTGACTCCTGGAAGCCAAAAATGTTTCAACAACAGCAAAAACAAAAAAAACAAAACAAAAAAGAAATTATTTTTTGGTCACACTGCTACCAAATCACAGATCTCTGCTCAACTAATGCAATAGAGAGGTTGTGGAGTCCCACACAACCTCCCAGAGAGGTTGTGGAGTCTCCTTCTTTGGAGACATTCAAGACCAATCTGGACATGTTCCTATGTGATCTACTCCAGATGATCCTGCTTGGGCAGGGGCGTTGGACTGAGTGATCTTTCGAGGTCTCTTCCAGCTCCTGATATTCTGTGATTCTGTGATTCTGTGATTCTGTGATTCTGTGAATAGATTGTTGCGGTTAATAATCCTTGCGGTCTGAAATGCCACAGTAGTCACACACACACCCCTCACAGGGTTTCCTGGTACTCTGCCACAGAGCTAGAAAGCCTCCCAAGAATCAGTTCTAGGGATTTGAAATCAAGGTTTGAGGTGCCTCCTCTACATCAAGGGATTATTCGGCTGTTCCAGATCAAGGAATGATGTGAAGATTTTGTCAGAGTTGGGAACATTGATTTACTACATCTGCAAAGATATGGATTCAAGTAACATTTAGTTTTCAGAAACAATTTGGCTTGAAATGCCCATTTTTGCTGAAACTCTAGCAATTATAAATCTTTTTTTCCTATTCTGGAAGTATTTTTTTAGTATTAAATTTCCTGCAGAACACGTATTTGGAGTTGGTGGCAGTTAGATATTTCTGGTGAGAGAACCTGTCAGTTATTTTAGCAACTGGGTAAACAGATTTTTTTTCCAAAAAGACTCTTTAAGGTTTTCAATCATGTGTTGGAAAACCTACCTACTGTCTGATAAAGCTCACCTGAACACAAGGCATACTTCTATTCTTTTTTTTGTTCTTTTGTACAGCTGCTCTATCTTGTCTTCATTGGGATCCTTGTTTGCTTGTGAAGAAGATGAGACACAGACCACTTTAACCTGCTCCTAAAGGACACTTGATTGCTAATGAGGTGATCATATTCCAAGTCTGACACATAGGGAATCTGACAGTTACTAAACCTGCATGTCTTCCCTTTTTCCCCCATCATAATTCTTCAAAGCACAGCAGGACAAGCAGCATGGGATGAGACCCGCAGGTTGTACCTGTCACGAGGAAGAGAAAATATGTGGGAAAAGTGTTAGAAAGTTAGATTGTCAAGCAAATAAAGTACAAATTGAAGAATAACTCCAAATCATCTCTATAAATGACCTAGGCCCACTCATCCCCTGTTATCTGAGGCATGCAGTCATCTAAATGTTTCAGGTATTTCTTAAGGTCTGATGCAACCATAAGTGCTGTGGGGCTCCTGACTTCTGCCAAAACACAGCCTCGGAAACCAAGCTGACAGGAGAATGAGGGATGTGTTTTAACCAGAAGAGGTAGCCAGGCAGGCTTTGGTAGCAGGCAAGGGCAGACTTCAAAGGATACCCCCTATAAAATCCTATAAAAGGTTTGGATCAGGAGAAAAAAAAACAACCAAACAAACACAAAACTCCAAAGCTCACAGGCATCCTCTGTGGCCTTTGGAAACTAATGGAAAGGTTGCATTTGGGGATATTGGATCAATCCCTAAATGGCCACGCCAAGACAAAAGCACTGAAACAGAAAGAGCTATGAGGGCCTCTGGCCTGAATCAGATGTTTGCTGGGGGTATATTGTGCTGGAGAGAGCAGAAGGAGGAAAGTCTAAAACAGACGGGTCAGGGAAAAAAGACCGTAAGTGATGTCACAGACAGCAGGAGAATGGGCAAAATTATGTTTTTCAGCTTCACATGTAGGGAAAAAAAAGATTAAAATTTCAGCATGCTAGAAGAAATAACAAAATACTTGAGATTTATAGAATTTTTACTTCATTAGTTGGGTTGCAGACTAGTTGTATGAAATTAAAAGTCTTTTGTTCCATTAGTTTTGATTCTTTTTAGACATCATTGAAATTGTAAAAAAAGAGCATTATTGCTATTCACCCATAGGAAAGGTATCAATAAAAAGAAACTTGCCTCAAAGACAGAAGGGAACCCTGAGCCACCAAAAATACAATCAGAAAATGTGTCTCCTTGTTTTCTTACTTAGGTTTGAAAAGTTACTACTGCTTTTGATCCACATGTAGTGCATCCTATGCAATGGTGTAACGGCTTGGAGGCAGAGGTGAACTACTTATCAACAGCCAGAAATGAACTGCTAGTAAACTGCTACTATCAATGTTTACACTGGAGCCATCATTGTCCATTCTTAGCTTAGATTTCCAAACCATGAATGAATGACATTTAGCACATTCCTTCTTTTATTTAAATTGAACTGAGTCATATGCAGCTTCTCTGATTTGGCATTGCTATTTAGGGAAACAGAAGCCCTGTAAAAAAATAAGAAAATAAGAGCAAGTAAGTGAAAGCTGAATGGCAAAACAATACACAACAGACAAGCATCTTGCATTAGCAAGATTTGCCATGGATGGAAGAAGTCAGATTGCAGATAATTGCTAAGGATATTGCAAAACTCTTTGGTTTAATGGATTGAATAAAAATACATTTGTCTGAGACTAGCAGATAATTTGAAATCAAATACGGACTGCCTGTACTTGAAAAGGCAAGGATTTAGGCAATAAGCTGAAAACAGTATGCCCTCCATTCCTCTGACTTCCCCTATTTTTAAGAAGTGAAATCAAGTAGCATGACTACAATTCTAAACTAACTCCTCGAAAGCAAGTTGGAAACTCAGATCTCTCTATCATATCATTGGCAGACAGTGGCACTTGGAATAGCAGAGCATCAGGGTGACACACAGGGTTTGCATCTTCATAAATGCTGGCATAGGCAGGAATTGCTCCCAGAGTTTTTTGGATGCTACTGTCACAAATGTTGACTGATAATAATAATTAAAAGTTAATCTTGTTTGCTGAAATGGTACTTATCTAATATGGGCAATTTTCCAAGCCTTCTCAACCACTGCTTCATCGTTTTTCTGCTTTTACAGTATCATACAGGGATATATGAAGGCTCTGAGATACAGAAAACATCTCGTGGGAAACGGATGTAAATTCTTACTGTGTGGCATAAGTAAGTGAGCATAAAAGAACCATTTAGTGACTGTGACTTGGGGAGAAAGCAGTTTTTCATCTCTTCTCCTTGTCCCCCTCATTTACCTGAGAGGATTAGAGTATTGTTCCAACTGCATGCTGTAAAGAGGAGCTGACTGTTTGGTGCCGGAGAGGAGTTTCTGACTTGGGAGCTTGGCCATTCTCCTTCATCTTCCCTTGTGATCTCTACAAACCTGAGGTAACTGGGAGAGTATCTGCAGACTGAACTGTGCTCTTCCTCATGGGTTGCAGAGGAAGGTCAGGCATTTTCTGAAGGTGTATGTGGTCAATTCCTGAAATACATGATCACTGCTGTAATTGGTGATGAAGTAGGCCCTGATTTGGTTACTGATGGTGTTTCTGCTCTTATAAATGTAACTCATCTGCTATGTGATCCAAACTGGAGAAGTAATAGTGAAAGTTCATCATAAAATTACAGAATGGTTGAGGTTGGAAGGGGCCTCTGGAGGTCATGTAGTCCAAACCCCCTGCTCAAGCAAAGCTACCTAGAGCCAGTTGCCCAGGACCATGACCAGATGGCTTTCAAATATCTCCAGGGATGGAAACTCCATGGCCTCTGGCAGCCTGGTGCCAGAGCTCAATAAAAAGTCCTGATGTTCAGAGGGAAACTCTTGTGTTTCAGTTTGTGCCCATGGCCTCTGGTCCTGTCACTGGTCACCACTGAAAAGAGCCTGGCCAGGTCATCTTTGCACTCTCCCTTCAGGTATTTCCATATGTGGAGGAGATTTCCCCCCCCCCCCCCCAAGCCTTCTCTTCTCCAGGCTGAACAGTAACAGCTCCCTCAGACTTTCCTCACAAGAGAGATGCTCCAGTCCCTTAATCTATTTCCATGGCCCTTCACTGGGCTGTCTCCAGTGTATCTTTGTTTCTCTTGCACTGGTGAGCCCAGAACTGGACTCCAGGTTTGGCCTCTTTAGTGCTAAGTAAGGGAGAAGAATCAGTTTCCTCCATCTGTGAAAGCCAAAGTCTTAACTCAGGTGGTAGACCTTAAATCTGATCCTCAGCCTTTCATACCTCCCTCTTCCTGCCCAGAACCAGTCATCTAGTGTTGGATTAGGTGTAACTAATTGGCAGGTTGAAAGGTTTTTCTGGGGGGTAGATTACAATACAGAAGAAAAAAATTATCAGTGTTGACAATGATGTTGACAAGGTAGAAGAGGAAAAACGAATCCTGCTGAAGAAACAAAGCTGTCTTCCCCATAAAAGGATTCCAATATACAGAATAAATAGTTTGCTAATTTAATCAGCAAAGATAGAGAATTCAAGCAGTGCCCATTTTACAGAACCAAGTTCAGTAAAATGGAGCATGTTCTTATAGGTTTTTTTGTTTGTGTTATTAAAGAGGCTTTTATGTATCGAGCACTCACAGAATGATTCCCATGGCATGTAGTGTGCCAGCATGGGCTCTCTAAATCAATTACATTCAAGGCTGAAATCAAGTTTATATTAGCCTTCCTGCCCAGGCCTGGCTTTCACGCTGTCAGGAGTTATATGAAGCCACAGTGGATTACAGTATCAGTTCATTTAAATGTTACGGTTAGTGCATACAGAACAGTCTTCAGAAAAGCTTAGCAGTTACTGCACACCTTTATTTCCTCCTCTTTTCCAAGCTATTCTGCCTCCATTTCCACAGCACCATTCTAACAAAAGCTGAGCTACCAGGGAGGTAAGGAATCAGAGAGGCCATTACCTGTCCCATTGTCCCCAGTTACCCCAGTACGGGACTGGAATTCACTGTCTGCTCAGCCCAAATCTATCTCTAGGTTCTGCACCTGGCACTGGGAACAGTACCACGTGGTAACATGCTGCCGTGTCTGTGCTAGGTGGCCGAGTCCTTGTAGGACTGATCACACCAACACAGGGCCACTCTGACCCAGCTCCACTGCTGTCGGTTGTGGCATGGGCTTCTTCGGCAACTGTCTGCCAATTTCAATGCCATGCTGTATGGAAACAGCACAGAAATACCTGCTGACCTCAGTGGAACCATGTATCCCAAGTGCCTGCTCACCAGTTTGAGTAGCACACTGCCTACTGGCCTTCTTTCTATTCCAGTGTTCAAGCCAGCAGTGTCTGTGTTCTGTGATGATCAGTCTGGGCTGACTTTCAGAGGACTATTTAGTCTGCTCTGGTACCTGCTGATAGAGAAACGAGCTCGTAAAACCACGTCCTCAGCTGTTTTCTGACCAGGCCTGACCCAGGGCTGTGTAATAATACTGCAGCCAGTAATAATACTGCAGCCACTCAGCCACAACGGTCTGGATCTTCTGCAAATTCCTCAGTTCTCTGGCTGCACTGATGTCATTTGTGTGACTTGCCTCTGAAATTTCATTTTTCATTGACAGCTCTGTCAACTTTGGCTTTAAAAATAAAAATGGAAAAACAAATAAAAAAACTCCATGATTCCATCTGGTGTTCAGTGGAGCTGACACTGGCATAACATTATCAAATGCCTCAACATATACAAACACCTTCTGAATCACGTTATTGATAGAACGAGGTGTCATTTAAAAAGAAACTTCTTTAGCCAACTCAACCATCACTGGAGAATAGTTGGTATAGTGAATCTTCCCCTCTTCTAGCCTAGACAAAAGAGACTATAAATGCTGAAAAGCAGAGCAGATAGAGTTAGGTTTTGTCTGCTCAGCTGGACTCATGAAAACTCTGGTGGCCAAAGAATAGTTGTGCTATAATTAAAAAAAAAAAAAGCATGAGTCAAATGTAACTGGTACATTTCTCACTGGATCTAGAACCATTCAGGTTTTTGCATTCCAGACAAATGCCCTACTTTTAGTTTGTCCTAAACATAATAGTAATGGCATGCTACTCATAATAACATTTTATAAACAAATCATACATCAGTGTGTGTTTGAAGTAACACACAGAAAATTAAAATAATAACTTGATAACTACAGAAAATTAAAATTAACAGCTAGGACAGGCCCCTCTGAAAAACATAAATGTAACCTCAAAGTAATATAAAATTAGTTCCACACAGTGTCTACTTCATACCTTAAATATAAACCACTTAAAGAGGAGCTTTTTTAATATCTTGACCACTGAGATTCTTTTTTTTTTTTTGTCAGTCAGAAGGTAGCTGTGACAGGACTACTGTTGTTTTATTTTTGTTTCCCTAATTTTTTTTATTGAAGTAGATACCAGATTACCCGTTCTTCTCCAGAGCAGTAGGATTCTCTCCAGTTAACACTGAAGTGTATTTTACATTCTATGCAAATTTTGGTCTTGCTCATTTCTTGCATAAATGAAACTCAGCCTCATATCTGCTTCTTTACTTGAAATCTGTCAGCTTCTGTGCTGAAGGTTAATGCAAGTATTTTTCCTCTTATCTAAATCTTAGTTTTCCTGCGAACGTTCTGTATTCTCTACAAATGTTACTATGTGACTATTAATTTAAATCTACCTGAAAATATTCTTCTCTTTCAGATTTTCCTTGTGAGTTAGATCTTACCTAGCCTTTTCAGAAGACATGGCTAGGGAGATAAGAATCAGATGAATTTCCTTGGAATGTCCTCTCTTCTAAATTTCTAACAGTTTGTCCAAATTATCCCAGCTTTGAAAAAACTAATTTTCTGCAGGTGGAAAATACAGATGCAAGGGAACTTCTAAGTGACAAGTAGTGACTATATATGGTTTTATGATCTCTTATTATGCTGTGTTTACTTAGGGCAGAAAGAGTTGGAAGGATTAACTGGTTTCTAAAGATGTAGCCACCAGTAAGATATGGATTATGTTGTCTACTGTCTACTGTTGTCTACTCCTAGCGCAGGAAAGTTCTTGGGGTGAAGAACCTTCACAGAGAGTATAGACTGACATGAAAGCGGATGTTAGCAGGACTCCCAAAGAACAGTGTTAGTCTTAAAATCTCAGCATGAGGACAAGTGAATAAAAAAATCTACCCAGTGAAGAAACACCCGGTATACTGGCTTTAAAGAGTGTATTCCTCCTTTCTGTTATCATGATTCGGTTTTCATTGTGTTGCATTTAAATATTTGTTGGTTTATGAGGTTTTACTGTGAAGTGTCTTTAATTATTTGGATTGCTGACAACTGAAAAAAAAATTCAACTGCTATAAAAGGAGATTATTTTTTTTTGGAAGAGCAAAAATGTTAATTGCGAGAGTTATTCTTGCTGACTCTAAATAAGAAGCACTGTTTAAAATTCAGCAGAAAGATAATTTTCATTAATAAGAAACAAAGGGCAAATTAGAAATATGAATGCTGATATACCTCAAAGTTTAAACCATTTTTATGTTGGCAGTTAAATCTATAGTGAAATAATAGGCACAAGTAGTTAAAATGCCACTAACTGCAGATGATATTCTGATGTAAACAAATGCCACCTTCTCATACCCAATTTCACAAAAGTCTGCCCTTTCAAACCAATTGCTTCTTTTGGACCAGCAGTGTTTAAAACTACATAAATCTACTCTGAGGAGGGAGTACAATAAGACTGCAGAGTACCTTAATACACCTGGGAAGTGTTGCTGGGGTATGTCTTAATGAGTCAATCTGGAGTCTTAAAGAGTAGAGACCCATAATCAAGCAAAAATGAGTCAATGCTTCTGGTCATACCTTCTTCTTAAGTTTTTACTGACACACCCCCACGCCAGTAGGGTAAGTGAAGACGCAGGTTCTCTCTGACTCAGACTTTAGCTGTCTGCCACATATTTTCTACAATTTTTTTCAGGTGGAATTCGCTATGTCAGCTGTTTAAAGCCAAATCTTCTTAGAGACAAATTCTCCACCCTAGTGCTGTGTCAAAGAAGGCTTTGCACATAAAGAAGTAGGTCTGAACTGAGAACTGTACAAACTCCAAACACCTACTCAAGGGTGTGAATGAGCCAAAAGACTTACTCCTGCTATACCAATTTTCCTTATGTCCTTGTAGTCCCTCAGTGACTTAAGTGACCCTTCCAACTCTACCAATGAATTCCCCATGGTGCTTCATCTTAGTTCTACTTTGAGAGAGGCTCAAATTCTCCACTCTTCTGTACACAAAAGCTGATACTGGTGGCATTTCAGATGGCAGTCTTACAGGAGTTCAGGTGGTGTACTTCAACACAACTGTAAGACAGCATTTGCCATAAAGATGTAGGGTTTCGATTGGATGGTTAACCTAGCTGGACAGCCAGATCACTTCATGGGAGTGAAGACCAGTAAGATTTTGATCAGGATTTCTCGGGACTTCATTCAGTACCTGCCACCTACCATCTTCCACCAATAAATTCTACCTACCTCAGAATGGCCTGTACAGCTGGTACACCAGATAATTCTAGCTAAGTTACCAGTAATACTTATATGTCCTTTCTGAGCAAAGATAAAGATACATCCATGTTCTACATTGGATGTAGGGTGGTAGGGACTTCAGCACCACAGGTTGTGAGCAGGAAACATGTTAAGATAATTAAGGAAATCAGACAGAACAAAAGGCAAAAATAAAAACCCAAAGACATAAAAGTAACTGACACATTGTGCCAGACCTATAGTATGTGGCCATTGGCATAAATCTGCTGGTGTTTATATTTAATCTCTAGAAGCTCTTACTTGATCACTCTGTGGCAATGCGCTTAGCACAGTTAAAAGGAAATAAATTTGGGAAGTGTTTTATGAGAAAGCTCATCAATTCCAGAATTTTCAGAGCAAATAATATTTTTAAGGGACCTTCATAAAATGCAATACTGTAGCAGTTATGACACAACAATTCTTCCAACTGTGGAAGAGCCGCACCCTGCAGCAGTGACAGAGACAAGCACACATTTTCATGTTGCCACTTGTAGACCAAGCTAATTGGAAAGCACCCTGAAATCCTCACTGTGATGTACTCATTAACCTGAAAGAGCAAAAAAAAGATTTACTGACTCCATAAGTTTTCATATTTATTTTTGCTTGGAAGAGGCAGACCCATATCTCAAAGGGTTATCCAAGACAGTTGGCCATAGGTAAGGAAATGATCATCTGCTCCAGGCTTAAGTCTACAAACAGGTTTTAATGCCATCACTCTCATTTGATCCTGAAAAGTTAGCTTGCAGCAGTAGAACTGTGGGCGGAGACAGCTCTTAGCCCTTTGGATGACTCCTGCCCATACCAAATGTATGGACACCGTGCATGTTTTGGAAGGTGATGCTGTATAGCAGGAAGACCTTTTCTAGCAGGAAGAAACTTTTCTACCTCTCAAACCTCTCAGAAAAGCATACATACTTCTGAGGCAGCAGCTGTTGAGTCAAACATGGACAGACTTGGGAGGCTTGAGTCCTTGCTTGCCCTTTACCTACTCTTGGGATGACAGCGGGTGGGATTTGGACAATGCTTAGTCCCCAGTAAAGAATTAGCATTTTGACACATCCAAAGTTTTCTTAAATGCTTGGTCACTAAAGCCTTTAGCATTGTCTGTGCACACTGACCATGAAGCAAGCCCTGGTGACACCAAGCAGGGTACTTGAAACCACTTCCATTTAATCCAAAAGCCTTTCCCAGCCTCTAACACTCCTACACATTCAAGTATTATGCTGCAAAAACAAACTGCTTTACTAAACTTATTTCCATTTTCATATGGCTCTTGAAGAACATCCAAATAATTTGATATAGCACATAATTCACATTCTATAATCAGTAACATTCTATAATCTGTATTTGATAACCAAAACTGTTTCAATCATTATCTGCTTTAAGTTTAGAGTTGTGTAAAAACCAAAACTGCAGATACAGTGTGACATTTTTGATATCTCAAACTCTTGCAGATGTTATAGAATAAACAAAAATAAGTTTACAGGAAAAAAACAAACCAAAACAAAACAAGAAAAACCTCCAAATAAGAATATCTTCCTATATGAAACAGTCATGGCAGCTGTAAGAATTTTTACTGCCATTTGTTTGAAGTTCTTCCTTCATGCCAGCTGCCATCCTGGTAGTATGAGCCAACCAAAGAAAAACCAGTATGGATTTGGCTACCTGTCATTCCATCAGGGCCTTATGTATGCCTTGAATAAAATACAAAGTGTGATGCCAGTAGCTCTCTATTACATAGCAAAGAATAAAAAAGTCACCTTATCCAACTTCTGTAAATAATGGGTGTGTTTTACAAACTCTGTGCCTGAAGGCACACTTATTGACTTGGGTAACAAATATTTTACTTTTTCTTTCTGGTACTTTTGCAGCATATTAGGCCCAGCTCCAGTAATGACAAAGCAGTGGGAGATTTTTCATGGATTTCAGTGGAAATGGGATCAGGCCTGAAGTAAGGCAAACAGCTGCCTGCTACTAAGCATCCCCCCCCCCCAAAAAAAAAAAAAAAAAAATGAATGGTGCTTCCAGGTGGGAGGGCAGGCCTCTTATTGAAATCCCAAGTTACAACAGTTCTGGGCAATCTGCTTTTCCACCATCTCGCTATGATGGCATGTGAGTAAAATCGAGGAAACGATACCCTCTCATGAGGAGGCTGGTGGGAGAGCCATTCTATGTAAGGAATAGGTTAAAGAAGAAATCATGTAATCAAGTATCATGTCCCTTGCAATTAAGACACCTCAGAGAGACCAGAAGATGTGAAATTAAAAGAAAAAGATGTAAGAACACCAGTAAGGAAAATAAAGCAATAAATATCACCTGTGCTATAACTGGCTGGGCAAGCTTGCCATCCCAAGGCCATTTCCATTCTCTGACCATTTCTCCATCTACCAGACCTCTTTCTTGATTAAACATCACTGTTACAGTGTTGCTGTAAACAAGCAGAAATATGAAACCTGTTTTTCCTGGTGTATCTCAGTAAAGCCTAAGCAATCCAAGAAGATCTCTTTGATCTAGGAGTCTTTAATTAAAAGAGTCACTTTGCATATCTCCTCCTTCATCAAGCTTTTCTCATGCTACAGGCCTGTGAGGCAGGTATAAACTACTGTCCCCGCAATGGAGACAAAAGAATCCTCTTCAATTCTTGTTTTAATAATACAAGTTTTAAAAAAATGGTGTTATTTTTAATGTCATTTACACTTCCCAGTACATTCCCAGGAGTTCTAAAACACTTCAAGTTCTACTGTAAATGTAAAAGAAGAAAGAAAGACACAAGTAAACCAGCATGTAGATGTCGTTCATGTATGGGACTTCAGTTGATAGCTTCAGGAAGATTTGTGTGTCTCTATCCTTAGTATTTATTAAGAATAATATATATTCTGATGCTTCTTTTATCTACCTGTACACAAATAACACTTGGTGTCAGAAAGACATAGATTTTGAAATGCAAAGAAAAGATCCTCAGATCATCAAAAGGGTTTTTTAAGTGGATTCTGTGCATTGATTGTCTTCCCTGGACACCAGGGATTTCAGAATTTGGGGGTTTATTGTTTAAAGTACTAAGGTTAGTTGTGGTTTTTTGCACAACTTATCCGAACACAGAAACCAATTGTTGGAGTCAGTAAATCTCCTTTTTTTATCTCTTTCTTTGAGAGAACTGTTGTACAATTTAAATGCCCTGGTGGGCCTGAAACTCAAGATGAAATCACCTGCTTGTATGCTTTCTACAAGCAGGGATCTGTTCTTCACAACTAATTTGAAATCAACACAGGGGATGTTGAGAATATCAGTGTTTATCCTGCAGCTTTTGTTAGAAAGGTTTCTAAAGACAGGCCAATCTATGCCCCTTTAGATAGGGGACCTACCCACAAAAGGAAGAAAGCTCCTCGAAGGCTAAATATCCAAAGAAATCCTTGAAACTGCCTTAGCAAAAAGGTATTAACACAAAGCTGGGCAAATAAATGAAACACAGCAGTAGGGTCAAGATGAAAATGTAAACAGGTGAGCAATATTTTGTAAAGTATACTTCAAATTCTTCTCTTAAAACATGCATCTAACTAAGATCTAGTGAAGACAATTACAGTCTTAATTTCCACCCTTATCAAAAACAGACCGTAGAAAAAGGAGCTGAAAGGGACTTAGGGAAGTCACTAAGACATTTTTAAATAAAAGAAGGGACCAAACAACTCTGCAAATACTTGGTGGTGGCCAGGCACAAAGTTTATATAAGAACCAAGTTCTTCTTTGTGTAAATTATTCCAGATTAGGTCAGTAGTTCAAATATCTCCCTAACATTTTGGCAATTATTTTTAGTATAGAAAATCATGATATAGAAAAAATAGCATTGTATAAACCCTTTTTATGACCTGTAGTACATGCACTACATTGTGGTGCACTAAGGAATGGCAGGGATGAAGAGGCCAAGAGGGTGTCTTCATTTTGTCATGTGGAACATCCCTCTCCAGCATTCAAGGCAGCCAGAAGGCTGGATCTCAATTACTTGTTGTCTCCTTTGTTTGAATAAATTTTCTAGTAAGCTGTGTCCTCACAGCATTGGTTTCACAAATGGGAAATTCAATTTTCAAAGTGCTTTCTGTCCAGCTTAGCAATTTAGATAACAGTGCTTTTGGGCTGTATGAAAAAATGGTGGCATTTGACTCCTAGAAGGGACTTGTAGAGGGCACAGGTTCCTATACCTCCAGGTGCCTTTACCTTCAGGTGACCTGCAAACAAGACAGAAGTGGCAGTTTTCATCTTCGCACACATGTAAATGCCAATCTCCTCCAATGTCAAACTCTCCATGGCCAAACTATCTGTCTGATCAAAGGTCTGGTTACCAAAGACTGTGCCTGGCTTTACTCATTTTGAGTGAAGAAAGCAGATGAAAAACAATAACCCAAAATAAACCCAACCCACAGTTAGACACCCAACTAAGATATGAATTTAAACTACAGGGGAAAATAATTGTATTGCACAACTTACTATCTTTCTCATGTCTATTATGGTTTTGAAAATTGTTTTCATCCCTGTTTAGCTTCATGGTCTCCACTTTAATTTGCAGTTCTTGGTGCATCTATCTACTTATCTGCTAGAAAGGCAGATGCTGCCATGCCCAAAAGGGGTGAAAGTTCCAACTACTGAGTAGTCTGGAGAAAGGCTAAATACATTGGTGTAAATTGCAGCACTGGAGATTGCAGCAGCTTTGGCAAACAACAATATACTCAGGATAGCTAAAATAACAGTCAAGGGGTTAACTTGTTATCATTCTCTGTTTTTATGGCTTCTGTTACATGCCCCTGCAGAGAACCTGGGCAGTCTCCCCCTTTATCAGCTCTATAGCCTGGGACCAGGTCATACAGATAACTAAAGCTACTAACTACACTCATGTCCTTCCTTAAACAAGTGGGTTGAGAGGCATGGAGCATGGGCAGAGCTCTCAGTACAAAATCCAGACACCTGACTAAGCTAGCATGGCTGGTACAGGCCAAAAGTGACCTTTGCAGGAGCAGCACATGAATCAGAAATACATTTACAAAGCACAGTATCTTTGGTGGTTTTCCCTGTGACAGAGGTGGTTGCTTCTAATCCACTTTGATGACTGTTACTGATAAAGTTCAAGACAAGGTTATACTCTAAATGGACCACAGTTTGACACCATTAATTTATTCATTCTGGAATATTCCTTTCTGAGACATGTTCACCTAACTGACAGATGGTGGCCTTTGTTGTTATAACCCGACTACCTGGCTACATCTCTGGTACCACAGAAATATAGCTCAATAGGAAACAGTTTCTTTCATTCTTCTTGTTCCTTTTCATATATCTGAGTCTTGGATGCTCTTCAGCCATACATTAAGTGTGAGTTTTCCCCATAGAGGTTCACCCACTACCCCTCACACTCTTGTTAGAATGTTCATATGCTGTGTAAATAAAAAGGATTTAAAATGAAAGATGAGCCATTCAGACCATAGTGCAGTTTTCTCTGTGCTGTGTCTGATTTCTTGATCTCTGGAATCTTAGATTTGTCATGTCAGGTCTGGTATGACAGTCACGACAGTCTGAACCTCCCATATCTTTGAGAAAGTTTCTTCTCCATGATCATAATGCCGGAGAACTATTGGTTTGTCAAACCCCACTTTCTTCAGTTGGGATGTTTGCTCTTCTCTGAGGGAAGAAAAAATACCTCTGATTAGTTCTTGTTAAGCAGAATCCTTAGGCAAGACATCCACTTCCAATTTAGAATGAAGTTTGAACTAAGCCAAAAACATACCTTGACTTTTGAGTTTCTCCACTAAGATAGAAACTGTCAAGGTTACTAATGTAGCTAGGAATTCAGGCAGCCTCACAAGCATCAGAGAACAGCCCCATCACGTGTTAAATTTGTTACAGACAAATGGACATAGCCCATAAGTTGCATTGGAGCATGGAGGTTCAAACTTCTTCCTGACAGCATGGCTATTGTGAGTCACAATGAAAATTTCTGCTTTAAAGTCTCAGCTATTATACACTTACAATTACCTTAGCAAGTCACTAGGTTTGTATCTTCAGCTACAGTGTGAGTAAAATGCACCCAAATGTTTGCTTTTCTCTTCCTACTTCATGCAGAAGAACCTGCTGATTGCCCAATCCCCTCCCCAAGCAGTATCAGCCTGAAGTGGCAGATTTCTGGGGTTTTTTTCATCAATAACCTTTCATTAGGACTTCTCTATAGCTAATGGTATGATTTTGCATTCTTCTATATTGTTTTTCTCACAAGAGTCCTGCAGAGATGATAAATACACAGATGATAAATATTATTTAACACATTACTCTCAGATAGAAAGGGGTCATGTAAGTTGCCCAAAATCAGGAAAGTCAAGTAAGGTTGAGCTTTCTGCACCAACCCTCTCCACAGGTACAGAGCAGAGATCCTTTGACTTTGATTTGGAGGAATCAACCTTGCAAGTTGAAAGTTTGTCTACCTGTTGTAATTTTTTATTCACCTTCACCATTCCATACATCTATTGTGCTACATCACTTCTATTGCTTACTTCATCTGAAAAAAAAAAAAAACAAACAGATCCAATACTTAAGTATTTTAAAATTTATTTTTCAAACAGCCAAATTTATACCTATTTCAGTCCCATGACTGATCATGAGAAAAAAGCACAGAGAGAGATTGAGGCTGCCTCTAGAACACTGCTATTTAGTCCTGCTGGCCTTTGGCTGACCTCCTTTTCAATTAGACGTTTTATGTGTATTATTCTACATGTATATACATGAGGGCATGCATCCATACATTTATCTGTTAGTCTTTAAGCAGTTATAAAAACATGCAGGTCATCAGAGCAGTATTAGGCAAGCAAAACCACTAAAGAAAGAAAATGATCAATTTTGAGGAAAACTAATTATGTAAACCATCATCTATTAGACATCAAAGGAATATTTTTGTCTTCAAGCCAATATTTCTTGTTGCTTCAATTTTGCCTAGAACACTGTTCAATAAAAACTTTCTGCTGATCAGGCTAAGCACAAATATCCAAGATCACTAAGCCAACTCTCACAGCACTGACACAGGAATCTGATGACAGCATCAGGGTGCTGCAATATGTGGAAGAGCGTTTGACCTCCAACTTGATGGGTTTGTAAATCCTGCAAATATGTTCAGGTCCTGTGAAAGGGAACACCTTGCTTGTAGGGAGACCCTATTTGTGGCCTGAATGTTGTTTTCAATTAGATTATTAAATCATCTGACTGCAGAGCTTTTGGAAATGGTAGTTCTTAGATCCCAGAATAGCAATCACAGATATTCTCAGTGTTTGGATGAGCTCTATCCAATTCTTAGCAACTACAGACTGGGGTATACCAAAACACAGCATTCAAGAGGATATATTACAGATATATTTAAGAGTGTTCTCTAAAACAGGTAATTCTAAGACATGACATGTCTCATGGGTGGGAAGACAACAGCACCCACTTAAATAATAATTAGAAAATGTGTTTCCAGTACAGTCCTCAAATATTAAGCTTTTTGTTGCTTTTCTTTCTCTTGACTTTGCAAGCACATTATATAGCTATCAAAGGCAGATGTACAATAGCTACATAATGTGTTTGCAAACAACAAAAGCAAACAACAGGTTTTGCTGCAGCATCAATTCTTTTGGACTTTGGACTACTCGGTTCTCCAAGGAATAAAGCAGTGATAAAAACCCAGTCCCACAATGAGTAACATGCCAGTGTACTATATTGTACAATGTACAATACATGGTAGGGTATACACACTTGAATGCTGAAAAAGGCTTGATTTTATATAGCCACTACTTGCTAAACCCATTATTATGAATGATGATTTTTCACCTAAGATACAACGCTGATTTTATTAAATCTGAATATATTGATAAATTTGACAGTGTACAGGAACTGTCGGTTAAACAGCAGGACATATAACAGGTAAAATTCAGAAACTGTGCTGTAGGCACAAAATTACACAGGTTAACTTTAATAACTGCCCTTGTAAGTAATTAATGCTTATAATTAGTTATCAGCAAAGATTTTTTTCACTTAAACCTAGCCTGCTTTATAAATTCCAGCACTTCCTCCCCAGAGAATTGATCAGGCAGGGTAAACCTTAACTATTTCTGACATCCCCTCCATCCTCTGACATTATTTTAGCACTATAGTTGGTACTCAGAGATTGGCTGGCCTATTTAGAAGCTACCATGTATTTTAAACACACAGCCAGTTCTCTGTGGGGAGCTTCTCAACAATGCACTTTGAGGTCTTGTTACTTGATGTGAAAGTCCAAATGAAGTGATAAAGTATGGCTACAGACACAGACTGCTGGAGAATGGGCCAAGCAGTAGTTAAGATTAATGCAGGGAAGCTCAGGTTCCCTAGATTACTGCCTCACTATGAACAAACTGAAAAGCGAATTAGTCAGAAACTTGGTGGGTTAGAATTGCAGTCACAGAAATGTATGGTCTGATATGAAAGTGTAGGGATGGTTTAGGGGAGGTTAATTGTCTTGAACTTTCAGATGTTGATCTGTGATGAAGAAAACTCCCAAGAGCTGCCCGACTATGTACTACATACACTGGCAGATCCACGGGTGGAGTGCCGAAGGGAAGCGTGCACGATCTTGAGATTATGAGACAGATGAATAAAGAGGCTGTCTGTAAACACAAGAGCTAAACACAGAATCAACACTCATGCAAACTTAATAGGTCAGAGACACCAAGAGCACCCAGGTCTACAGCAAAGCATTTCAGAGGTCCTGTTGCTTTGTTACAGCCAGAAGAAACTGGATGCCACATTTTCACACAGCAGCAGAAGAGGGCATAATTCCTTTCACTGCCTGTGCATTTGTTTCTGGAGCTATTCTTCCATGCTAGGATGCTGGATGTCTCTGCAGCGCTTTTAACCTTCACGAGGCAAGGAACTTCAGTCCTGCAGTCCTGGTGGCACCTGATCAACTTCATGGCCAGGATTAGGAAGAAAATGCACAAGTGCTTTTTTTTTACCCCTCTCTCTCTTCCACATGGCAACGTTCTTAAAGAAATCTAACAAAATATGCAGTGTAAGCAATCCTTCCCTTTGAAACATGAAATTTGTCTGCATCTTTGGCAGAACTGGCATAATGCCTAGTGAAGAATTTTTCAGTGAGTGTATTAGTGCTCTCATTCAAAGCAAAAGTTAAGTCAAATATATGTGGTCAGGCAGTTTCCAGTAGGGACAGGTTTAAAATAATGTCCCAAAGCATATTCTGCTAGCAAAGAGTATTGGGCCTGCTGCAGCTATGGAGACAATTTTGTTGGGAGATGATTAGAGATAATCAGAGGACTAGGTATTTACAAACATTGTATGCAAAAAGAAGGGGAGGAGGGTTATTTCTTAACAATTACTCCCTTCTCCTGCTAATCCATACTTTAGTTAAAGTAATATTATTCAAGCTTTCAGATCAGCTGTCCAGGCTGACCATCCATCCAGCTGAGCTGCCTGCTACTCTCACCTCCTTCCTCACAAATGTTGGATGAAAGCGGGAAGCTGATTGAGAGGTGACTGACCAGCATCACTTTGCAGAACAGGAGATACGCACAGAGAAAGTACAGTGCAATGCTTATGATCACATATGCAAGGTAGAGGCAGCTTTCAAAAACCTAAAAGTGGGGTGGTTTTTTTTGTTTTTTTTTAAACAGAAAGACTGCAGAGACACCTGGAGAGCTGGAACATGCTTGACCCCAGCCTATGGTTGTGTACAAAAGATTACTGACACTTGCTGAATGAAATGCTCTGGATGCAAATGACTTTTCCTGGCACAATATGTTATGACTCTATCACTCACCTTGAAAGAGGACACTAAAAATTCCTTGATAAATGGTTTGAAATGCTGCCCAGTTTCACCAGCTTTGTTCTTCTAAGTGTTTGTACCTCTTGCTTCAGCTGCAAAGTTATTTCATCATGTCCTAAAACAATGCTTTGCAGAGAACTGCAGTGTAACAAGCCATAAAGCAAAGCACACTGGCCTACCCAGCCAACAGAGAATGGAGTCTTAACAGAAAGTGCTTTTTTCCCTTTTGCAGACAAACGTTACAACACAGCACATTTACACAACACAACCTTACTTCTACTTCTTACAGGTATGCTGGATGCTGTTTGAGGGCTTCTCTTTGCCTTCGTGGTGCAGGCTGGAAGAGCAAAGCTTTTCTTGTTTTGTTCTTTTCTGATGGCAAGGATTTCACACTCTCTACATTAGGATCCCAGAGCACCACTCTTAACCTCCTCTGAGGCTGGGCTTCTCCTGGATCTCACACTTTTGTATGCTAGTGACTTCTGGTGCCATTTACAGTAATCAGCCCCCCTCAGTGAGTTGTCTCCAGCTACAGCTTAGCACATTTACAAGTCCCTGAGGGAAGAACCCCAACTCATACCTAGCAAGGAGATGTAACTTCAAGTTCCTGTAACATGTTGGCAACCACAGTCTCATTCCACATAATCAGTGGTAAGTCCTAATCTGCCTATGTGATCAAAGATGTCTGGGAGACCTTTGGGTTTGTGTCCTCTGTAGCAGTTTTACACAGGGAATGACAAGACACTTGCTGCAAAACTGAGTATTTTTTCTTTTCTTGCTATATCATCATTTAGGAAAACATCTTCATGCCTTTCTGTATGCTCACCTGTAAAGATGCCACTCCTGCCTTCATTCAGGCTGAGGAAAAACACAAAAGTTTTATCATCAGTTGAAAAGCACAGGAATGAGACCTGTGAGCTTTGTTGTCTGAAACATGTGGACAAGCTGGCAGCACTCCCTTTCACAGTTGAGGCTGAGCCACATTTCCTCCCAGGGAAGACACTCCTAGATCAAGCTCAGAAATACCTGTGCAGAGCAGCACAAGGAGAGTTACCACCTTCACTGCCAAAACAGAGAGTCTCTGCACTGGCAGCGTATGCTTGGACTATGCCTGCTGAAGTGCAGTGTGATGTAATGTAATGTAATGTAATGTAATGTAATGTAATGTAATGTAACATGCTGATTGATTTCTTCTCTCCCATGCAAAATTATTTTCTCTTGGCCCAGAAAAATGGTAATCAAAATAAAACAAAAACTTTGTTTCCTTAGATGTGTTAAGGACTTTTAGATGTAATGAAACTTCGAGGTGCAATGAAACTAATTAAGTCTTCTCAGTAACTGCTGGTTCTACATACCCTGTTTTGTGTCGAGTTTTGGTTGGGTTTTTTTTTCCAGTTTGAGAACTCAGATCTCCCATGGTTACGAAAGGAACATCTTTATTTTAAACTAAAACAGTTTAATTAGAGGACTGCCAATATGGAAAATGTATTAACAAGTTTTAAAATCTAAAGTACAAATAAAGTTTACCAAATACATTGTAGTCCTCAAGCCTGTATACAGCCACACAAGCTTAGTTGTAACCACCTGAATTAAGTTTTGTCCTTGGAACAAAAATATCCATTTAAAGCAAATGTAATGAAACCTGAATTTAAAACCCAGTATTCCAGAAGAGTCACACACCAGAGGAATACTGTGAAGACTGACTCCCAGCACATGAGTCAGTAGTCATGAACTTCATGAAAGCCACAGAGCTCTGCATGCAGCAATGTGCTGTTTGGTCCATGCCAAAACAGGAGATTGAGCTATTACATGGCATTCTTTAATGAGCTGCTCAAGGTTTCTATGTTGAATATATTGAAGTCATGAAATGTTGACAGCAGAAATGAACATTAGGTACTACACTTCATGGAGTTAGAGCTAGCTATAGGACACTCTCACCTTCCCACTTGACTCCCTCTGATCACACTGTGTGGCAGAGTGCCAGCTCTGGTCATATGCCTACCCCATCTCTCCTGTTCTGCTTTGGCCACATCTTACCTTGAGACGTCTTTCTTGTATCTTCCCTGAAAAACTGCCCTGTTCCCACCAGTAGTGTCATCACACTATATTACCTGGAAGTAAAGCCAGGAGGAAAATCTGTAGTGAAATATGAGGACAGTTCTTCAGATTAAGTGTGAAGGGGAAGAGGGAAGCAGAAAAATATCCTGGATATAAAAGAAAATACCTCGTCAAAGAAATATACAGGTCCTGCCTCCAGCTCTGCAGCTGTAAACACTGGTTCCATTACTCCCTAGAATGAAGAAGGGGTCAAACACCCAAGAGGAAAAGAGATATAGCAGCAGGCTCTGAGGAAAAACTGTTTATGATTTTTTACACTAACAGTGAAGCTGAGGAATTACTTTCTATGTGAGGCCTGGAAAATCTGCTTCTAATAATACAGGAACCACCAGTGTATGTATGGGAATTCATTAATACATCTGTGGATTAAATGATATGAAGTTGATAACGAAACTGAAGATCAAAATACCAATTTTTTAAAAAATATTTTAATTCGTACTACTCTAAACTAGTGTTTTAATTAGATATGATCTACAATTATTTCTGAGAATAGGCAGTATCTCTTTGCTTTCTGAAAAAGAAGGCTGCTTGCACCTGCAGTTATCACTCAGTGAGTATGCTAATAACTATTTTTAAAAGTTTCTATTATTTTATCATAAATATTTTAAAAATATATGAAAGATACCAGTGTGGGGACCCTTGACTATGTGCAGACTTCTATCCCCTCCCAAATCTTCCACAGGCAGAGATCTGCTGTCAGGGAGACACTAACTGCAGAACATCCTAACTCACAGATCTACACACCTGCCTCATGCAATAGCTCCTTATCACAGAAATATCAGGAGTCTTTTTGATGCACAGGTCTAGAGAACGGGTTGTTTTGTTCATGTGAATCTTGTTGCTTACAAGCAATTTTTTAAATGAGCTCCAGGGGAGGCAATAAACTTTTTTTTTTTATTATTTCACAGCATGCAGCTATTTATGCAACCTGAAAAGTGTTTGCTTTGTCCCAGTCTGAATGCACAAACAGCAGTCTGTACTTCTCAAGGTGACTTTCAGCAGTAAGACAGATTAAATTTGTTTCTTTTCAGAAGCACTCCTTGCATCCCTTGAAAAACTGTCCTCCAATGGATGCTGAAGTTGTGACACCAGGTGATGCAAGCCAGGATGTTTGGATTATGGCTGACAGGCTGTAATCAAACTAGTGTTTGATAACAAGAAAAAGAAATCACTAAGGAATGTGGAAAGAAGGCCACAGTGCTAAGAGTTCAATGTGAATTCTTTGGCTGTTTTCATCACTTTTCACTTTGATTTAGCTACTTCATCATGTTTTTAGGTAAAATCTTAGAGGAGTGGTTTCAGAATTAAGACAGCCCTTTATCTTGTCCATGCTAAGACACTATTTGGTGGCAGCTGTCATTCCCATAGTAAAAGTTACAGGTGAGGATGCTGAGGAAGTACAAGCATCCTTTGTCCTCAGCAATTAGTGAGGGGGACTATATTTCCTTCTAGAGTTTATAAGACATATTTGCTTTCAGACAAGAAACATTTTCTTTGTCCGCATCCAGCCTTTAGGCCCAATATTAAAACTCTAGTCATAAGAACTGTCCCATTGACTTCAGTGGATTTTTAGAGCTGAGTAAAGACTGGGAGTTTTGGCCCTAATCTAGGAAAAAAGAGTATTATAGTGCTATATTTATGTAAATAATGGCATCAGTCCCAGAAATACAAACAGAAACAAATGGAACACCCCTCTGTTCAACCTTTCTTGGGACTGACACAAACCACTTGCATGCTAGTCATCCTACCTCCCCCTCTATCCAGGATTAAACCCCAGCTGTCAGAGAGTCAGCTACCCCACTGCCCCCCCTGCCATTTGTTGACACTTACTTACAGCTTGAAAATAAAACACAAAACAAAACATACCCTGAAAAAAAATGTTTCCTGAAGATGGCAAATTCTTTTTGCTAGGAAAATGGTTCAATGGGAGCTGTGTCCCTGAAAGAAAAAGAAGAGGTTGTTGTCTTTCAGGAAAGAGTTTCAAGTCTTGCTGCTTAGCTACCACATGTTTTGGACTGCATTCAGCCCTTCCCTTAACTTCCCAGCCACTGCTTTTGTCTGGGAGGCTTAATAAAAAAAACAAAGTATAGTCACTGTGAAAAAAAAAAAAATCTCTGCTATCTTTCTCTGCCTAAAAATGGTATTCACATTTCTTCTGGCCTACAGTCTGTCCAACACTGTCTTCTTATCTTGCTGCCTAGTACAGCGTGAAATAGGAAAATGTAGCACTCATTAATATAATGTGTGTAAAATGCTAAGAACAGCTGACTGGCAATAACCAGGGACAAAACAGTCTAAGCTGTTAAGGGCATTGCTACAAGATGTGGCTCACTCTCTCTGCTTCTAAGAGACCAGATGCTCTTAAAAGCTGCCAGGTGGGGAATGCAGAGTCCAGTTGTCAACCTGTTCATGTTAATTTGCCCTTTGTTAATGCAGTCCAGCTTCTTACTCCCGCTTTGCAACTCAGCATTCCTATTTTTGCATGCTGGTTATCATGCTACTACCCTGTTGTCTATCTGTACTCTCATACAGAGTGTAGCACCAGAAGCAGTGTAACCTGGAAGGTGTTCCCTTTGTTCCTTCCAACACACCCTCTTCTCTGCTAGCCTAATGACCACAGCCTATGGAGCGTTCCTGGATCCAGTAATAGCACTTGTAATGTAGCATCACCTCCAACTGTACACTTTTTAAGGACAAGAGGTTTACGCAAATGTCCAGTTTCAGGCAGATTTGGCAGAATAACGGACCCAAAGATAATGATGTCTGGACACACTTCCTGACAATCAGCAGCTGGGTAGATGAGAGAGGCCCCATCTTTTCCCCTGATGCCCTTACTTCTGGATCTCATGTCTGCAGTCCCTGCACAAGATGTATAGTCTTACCTGCCTTATTTTGCCTTTATCTATCTCTGGTATATATATATGTATTCCCTGGGCTTCTGTAAGTTTTCTGGCCTTCTTTATCCGTGACTTCAGTTCCAAAGCCAACAAAATTCATCATCTGGTAACTTGTCTGCTCTGGCACATACTGGAGTGAACAGACTAGGAGCACAAGCTAGTAACTCTCTTTTTGAAGCTGTCAAAGGCACCAAAGGGGATATTATGATGGGCAAGACCAGTCTGGTATATGAAAGACTAATGAATTAAAATCAAACACAGAAGTAGAAACACTGCTAGAGGATATCTGAAAGACCATGACATTGCCCAGCTACAATGTACAGGAAGATTTAAGATGACTCAAAAAAGAGAATTTGGGGAGTTTGACCAAAATGTTCCTCCTCCCCCTTCTGCCAAACCACACACAAATGAAAAAAAGCTCTGTAGATTCCTCTTCTACTTAATTAGAAAACTACAACGGATAGTAATAAACAAGTATTCCAGACAACACATGCTTTTTTGTGTCATCTATTCTCAGTATAAGAAAAAACTGTTCCTACGTGGTTCTCTCCATAAGCCTCAGACAGCATCAATTACTGGAGTAAAGGCAATGGAGCAGCAAGAAAATACAAGCAGAGCATTAAATGGCTCACCTGCTCTATCGTGCAGGGTTTATTCTCCCTTAACCACAGTAATAAGAGCCTCCTGGAGGTGGTCCAGTAATGTGAATTGTCATAGACACATAACAACATGGTTTAAATGGGGAACAAGTGGTATCCAGCAGTTTCCAACTGAAGGGGCAAGTCTCTCAACATGCCTTTACCTTCTAGGCACTCAACCTGGTCCCTTTAAAGGCACAGCCGGATGTCTACATAGAATCATGGAATCATCAAGGTTGTAAAAGACCTTCAAGATCATCAAGTCCAACCATCAGCCCTACACCACCATAATCTCTAAACTACCTCCCAAAGCACCATATCTACCTGGTTTTTTGAACAACTCCGGGGATGGTGATTCCACCACCTCCTTGGGCAGCCTTTTCCAATGCTTCATCACTCTTTTAGTGAATAAATTTGTCCTAATATCCAATCTGAACCTCCCCTGGTACAATTTGAACCCATTCCCTCTTGTCTTGCCACTAGTTATTAGAGAGAACAGGCCTTACTACAACCCACGGGTAGCTGTAGAGAGCGATAAGACCTCCTCTTCTCCAGGCTCTGTTCAAGTGCTCAAGAGAACATGCTTCTGGGACACCTGCACAGCCCGGGATGGAGTTTGTTTGATCAATGCTAGCCATTAGTTTAGCCTTTGGAAGCCTTGTGCTTGTTGAGAATTGCAGCAGGCAAGAAGTGAGGGAGTGCCCTTAAGCCTGAGACACTGCAGGGAAAACGAAAGCGAGCCACCGACTTTAGAAGGGCTGAGGGGGCAGAATTTGTGCCTCAGTAAGGTACAAAGCATTACCAGTTCTCCCAAGCAAACACCTGGCTGCAGAAGCATTTTAAAACACAGTTATGCAGGACAAGACCTGTTTATAACCTAAGTTATAAACTGTATTATACTGTATACTATAAATACATCTAAAGCAAGAGTTGTTAAAACGTATCAGTAAGGGGGAAAAAGTCATTTTAGCCAGCACAGCTATAGTAGTAGAAAAAAAAGAAATGTGAAAGGTCTAAGCTCAGTGAAGGATTTTTTAAGAATCTGGCTGATTTAATGAATGATTGATGAATGCTGATTATACATGTATTTCTTTGTGGTTTTGTAGGTAGTGGTGGAAGGGGGACAAGACAGTGCCCTTTACTGTACATTACAGTCTTCCTTTTTTTTTGCTCCACATGACTTGGAACAATTTGGTATTTTTTTCTTCCACTATTTTCCTTCTGTGCAAGTTATCTCTTATGTGACTTGATTTGTTCAGTTGTCCCAAGCTGTAAAATACTCACAATCCTAAATGTTAGAAAACAGTTCATGACAGCCACTCCTACTGGGAAATTAATTTTTTCCCATTTTTTTACTCAATTTCCCCAAGAAGATCCTTGCTAATGCAGACAGAATAACCCACTGCTGTTAGCTCTTGGCCAGCAGATCTAAAACCCTCCTTTGCAACGGCTACCGGTTTGAAATCTTCACTGAAGTTTTATTCCGCAGACTCAGTCCAAAGCAAAACCCAATTACTCCTCAACTGTTTTGGGGTACCCAAGCAGTTGGGCCCCCTCCACTTCCAGTTAGGATGAAAGCGCGGGAGCCCAAAACAGGGCCTTTAAAAACCCAAGCGTGCGCACTGCCCCCGAGTCAGGCACGCACAGCCTGTCCCTGCTCTGCCTCACACAGGGCAGAGATTGACGGCACCCGGCGCTGCCCCACGCCACGGGCCGGTGCGCGGGGCCTGACCGCGGCGGGGACGGTGGAAGCTGCCGGAGAGAGCCGTAGCCACCTTGGCAGCCGCCGGGCCAGGCGGGTGACCGGAGCCCACGAACAGGCAGAGAGCTTAAACCCTCCCCCACCCCCTCACGGACCTCCCGCGGGAGCCTGAGGGGCGGTGAACAGTGACGGGAGGAACAGACGTCCGCCCCGCTGTGTCTCTCCTCCCCTCTCCGGCGGAGTCCTCCAGCCGTCCCGGCGTGCTCCGCGCTCATCATAGAGCCGAGGGCCGGTCCCGTCCCTCGCTCTTTTTCGCTCGCCCCGTGTGTGGGGAGGCGGCGCGGCCGCGGCGACATGGCGGGCGTGGGGCAGGCGGGTATCGCTGCCGCCGCCGAGGAAGAGGAGAAGCACCTCAACGGCGAGCTGGCTCCGGAGCCCGAGGACAAGGACGGCGCGGAGGGCGGCGCGGCGGGGCTCGGAGCGGAGGATGGTGCCAAGAAGAAGCGCAAGAAGAAGAAGAAGGGCAAAGCGGGCCCTGCGGGTAGGAGCCGGGCCGCGCCGCGCCGGGAGCCGCATCTGACGGGCCGGTGGGGCGGCCTGAGAAGACCGCGACCCGGCAGACCGGGCCTCGTACGGGCGGTCAGCGGGTGGCTGCGGGCGGTTAAAGGGTTCAGCCGAGCGGGGCGCTGGTAAGGGTGATGCGCTCCGCCGAGGCCACTGTCCCGGCCCGAGGGGGCTGTGCGAGGGGGCTGCCCTCGGCGGGGACGGGGCTGGAGGGTGCCGGGAGGATGCTGCTGCTGTCGCTCAGCTCCGGGGAAGCTGGGGCGAGGGAAATCGTCCCGGCTCCAGTGCTCTCCGGAGAAGCCTCCCTTCCTTCATCCCCTCCTATGCCCTTAAGGGAGAAGAGGCATAAGGCTACTGCTGTAAAAGTCATCCCGCATGGTGGAGTCTCTTCACCCCTCCCAAGTTCTCCGAGAGAGCAGGTCTGGGCAAATCGTGTAAAGGAACTACGGTTTCGGTGTATTTTAGCAGGCTGGCAGTTCGTGATGTTCGTGCTGTGCGTTTGCAGTTATTTACTTCACGCCCATATTATCTCACAGGAGCAGGCTGCTACTGTGGCAAGAAAATTTAGTTAGCCTGGCAGGAAAAAAGAAGCCATTAGAAATGCCTGGGTAATGCTACCTTCATGCACAAGTTTCAGTAACAGTATCTGTCACTGTAGTGCTTCAAGTCTTACGCATAGGGTCTGTAGGGGAAAAACCCCAAATGCATATGCTGTGCTATCTGTAGGATAATACAGCGTAATATTGTTATAAAGTCTTGAGGGCTGTTGTTTGCTCATGTGGAGCTGTGCTTTTACTATAGGTCATATTTTAATTTTACAAACAGGACAAGAAACAGATAAAGAAATGGAAGGTGCTGTTGATGATGTAGCAAAACAATTGGATAAGCAAGCACTGGAAGATAAAGAAAAAGATGATGATGATGAAGGCAAGTGTAACCTTTCTCTTGCAAGTCCGGTTTCAACTTTTTCCTAAACTCCCATTTTAAGAAACCTTTTTCAGATTACTTTTGGTTTGTTTGGGTTTTTGGTGTCTTGGGCTGTTGTTTGGTTTGGTTTTTTTTATCTTGGGACAAGTGAGATGCGACTATCTTTTTTGTTTGTTTGCAACAATTTAGCATGCGTGTGTATGTGTGTATATATATACACACGCATATGTATAAAACCAGGTTTGTCAAGGCTTCTTGTTTTCAAGAATCTTGTTACTGCAGGGAAATATTTAGTTTAAGATAAGGTAAGCTATAAATAATTCTCACTTGCATTACAAAGGTCTGTATAAATTTATGTTTCAAATTATGTCTCTTATTTTTGGCTAAGATTAAAAGAAATACAGAGAAAATTTTAAGGGATCATTTTAATTAATAGGTCATAGAGTCTTTACCAGTGACTTGAAACCTGTTTGTCAATAATCCTAATTTTTCTTTAAAGCTGAACAGGGGAGAGATTAATACGCAGGGACAGTATACACCTTGCGTGTTGCTTGTGGTATGCACCTATTGTTCTGAGCAAGTACCTTATAAGCATCTGGAATTGAAATCCAGGTGCATCATTTCTCTAGGAATATTTGATGAAAATGCTTTATTTACTTTCTTTTGATTAGTGGTTCTCAATAGGAAACGGGACATTTTAGAAAGTACATTTCTTAAGTTCAAAATTCAATCTCCTTCTTGTGAATTTCATTAGAAGTTGGTTCAGCACTCTAAAAATGTTTCTTATGCTTATAAATCTTCTTTGTTGGCTGTTGCTGGAATTAATCTTTCATTTCAATTAATTAGATACATTTTAAAAAATGAAATAATTATGCTAGGATATATAAAATCAGAAATAAATTTGAACATTATTAATTATATGTAGCATGCAGTCTTAGGCAGTTACTTTCCATAGAAGTATATTCTGATGTCTTATTTGTTTTATGGTATATTTCAAGTTTTGGAGTTGAAAGATAATTAATGCAGTAATTACACTTTGCCATCATTACAACTGAAGAAAGAAGTATTGAGGAAGGTAGTGAGAACTTTATACAATGCAAAGAATTCCTTGAAAATCATTTGAATAGTTATAGTTACAGTTCCATTTCAGGAGAAATAACATTGTTAGTGGCAGATCAAGTGTTATTTTATGCTTTTTACAGTATAAGCAATTAATATTACAGTATTAGTATGAAAAAAACCCATCGGAGTGATGCTGTGACTAAAATAATAATCTTCCTTTTTTTCCACACATTGGACCTAGATGTATTTTTAGAAATACAAATTTTTTTTTTTTTTTCAGAAAAAATAAAAATTGCTGTAAGTTCTTTGAAGTCAACTGTGTGTTCTTGACTGTAGTTGTTCTCACCACTTGCCATCCTAATTGTGTAGTGTCAGGGTTGTTGCTTAAGACATGACGCTGCATTACGTTAAAACCAATCAAATACCTAGACACACACCCCTTTTTTTTTTGTTTCCCCTTGATATACGCCTGATTAAGCGGCCTCAGAAATCATGAGATTTTTATGCCTTTTGAAATTTGGGCAGGATTAGGAAGTGCACTTCGGATTGCCGTTTTGGTGTTGAGAGATGTTGACAGATAACATTTGTGCATTAGGTTAGGCTATACCTAAGTGGCATCAAGTTGTACTTTGGTTTTACAAAGAGCTGAAATTGCTTTTCTGTTGAAAATACTTTTTCATTGCCAGCTAAATAACCTAAAGACAAATGGAGAATTGGTCAGATGCAGTAGTGGTGTTCCTGGCAGCACAGTTAGTCTGCAGCAGCCTTCAAGGGCATGAGAGCATAGACCTGGTTAGTTTGGCTTGCAGTTGGCAGATTCACGTGCAGTGATGTACTGAAGAGCCACAGTAAGCAGATAGCAACGATGTTTAAGAAATGCTATACTGTTTTTACTGTTTGAGCCCAGAGTTTTTTAAAAAATAATCAAAAAATAACTTGTTGAACGAACTGGAGTTGCATCTAATTAATTTCTTGATGAGTGGTTTGAACACAGCTCAAGGTCAAGAGAATTGTGGCAAAGTTACCACATTTTAAAGAAATTCCTGTGTGCTCTTAAGGATTTTCAGCTGCCTATAAAATATTGATTGATGGAAAATCTGGTATGATGGGCTACATTGCAGTTACAAAGTATTTATGCTTACAGGTTTTTTACAAAAAAAAAAAAGAAAAAGATACTTAATATGAAAATGAGCTGGGGAAAGGCAGGGATGACACATCTGAAAGTTACCCCAGCTGCTGCTGTCATTGGCATAAAAATACAGGTGACACATCATGAGAGGCTTGAAATATAGTGACTGTAAACTGGTCAGTATTTTAGTTTGGTTTTGTTTTTAGACAAATGAGCAAAATACAAGTGTATGTGTAAGCTCATTAAAAATGGCAATGCTTTGACTTGACCTTAAAGTAGTTTGCTTTAGATCAAAATAATTGTTTAGGTGTAGGTGACTAGTACTTAGCCATTTTGAAGTGAACTTTTGGCTAGGTCCAGATGGTACCACATCAGGTGAATACTAACTACATTGTGTGTGAAGTAACTAAGCATTAGCATGTAGCAAGATGTGAAGTCCACAGGGTTATTATTAATTCCCAAGTGTACTGTAATATCATGTCTGATTCCTGGTGGTTACATGCTATGCTCTTTGAAAACTTCCCACTGGTACATCCCACATGCCGCAGTTCTGCTCTGTGCTGGTTGTGACCTTCCCTGGTACATGCAGATTAAACTCATCCAAAGTGCTATGCTCTTTACTTGCTTGGGTTTTTAGTCTTCCCAGGTGTGTGAAGTTCCTTTAGCAGAAGTATCAGAAGATGGGTTTGAAGCAGGAGCTCTTAGCTTTTTGTTAGCTGTTGTGTGTCTCTCATGACCACCCTCGGCCATCTTTTAGGGTGAATTGAGATTGAAGAATTTGAAGCAGAACGTTGTGAAAACTCTTTACTTGAGCTGCTTTATTTTCTGTTTGGTGATATATTTAAGTTGTCATCTTTAGGAAATATTTTCTTTTGTCTGTATTCGATGTAGGGATTGAAAATGCTAATAGTTTGGTGGCAGTTTCTAGCTGTTTTCTTTTAACTTACTAACTTCTGCTGTGAAAGAAGTGTTCTCAGATAGTTCAGGTAGTTTTTTTGTGTCTCATTCAAAATTCTTTGGTTCTTTAAAGTTATTTTCTGTTCACTTGAGTACTTTCTTTCCTCTAGATGGAGAGGGTGAAGGGGATGGAGCAACAGGGAAAAAGAAGAAGAAGAAGAAAAAGAAGAAAGGATGTAGGTATCGAGCACAACAGTAGAGATAGACTGCATGAATATTTAGTATAAGCATGTGTATTTGCTGTTCTTGATAGTTGAAACAAATTTTGGAATGTAGGTTTGCAGGCTGTCTGGCTAAGCCTCCTTCTTTCTGGTATCCCTGAATGCCACCTTGGCCACTGTGATATGATGTTTTGATAGAAGCCCAGATTCTAGCAATGGGATTGTAAATAACTTGTGCCACTTGACTTTTAAAGTTGAAATAAGATACCTGGTATTTCCAGTGTACCATATGTAAAACTTTCTTAAATTATACTCAACAGCTAAGGTCCAGACAGACCCACCTTCTATTCCAATATGTGATCTATTTCCCAGCAATATCTTCCCAAAGGGAGAAGAATGCGAATACCCACCGTCACAAGATGGGTGAGTTTTTTAAGCTTAAAAAATAAATGATCTGGACATGCTGATTGCAAGACTGTTAATGTACAACTAATTGGACAGAGTTGTAATATGTATTTTTCATTTTTTTTAAAACTGAATCATCTTAGAACTTGATGAATAGAAGTCTTCAGGCCAGAAACATTGCTCCTTCCCTATCCTCTTAATTAAGATATAGCCTGCATTAGCAGAATACCCACGAGGCAGGGGACCTTGATTTCAGTAGGCAGCTTGTAAGAAAAATATCTGTAAGAATATCTGTAAGAAAAATATCTGTAAGAAAAACTCTGAATTAGAACTGAGTGAAGGTTTAAAATTCAGGGAGATGAAGCAGTGTTGTGCACAGTTTTGGGGGGCATCTAGATGTCATCTTGTTATTTTCTTTTTTTTTTTTTTTAGAGATATGTCAGTCTCATACTATAGTCAAATTAATTTAAAATCCTAGGTGGTATATTCAACACTTAATTTTCTTCGTATGAGCATATTATCACCTACATTAGTTTTTATAATTCATAGTGACACGGGAATAAAGTGTGTTTTACTAAACAAGCAACAGCTTTTAGAGGTTTGCTGGAATGTGCATCCTTATGTTTTCATAGGATGCTGCTATTTCCTTAATGCTTTTGTAGGAACTAGGATACCAGCTTGACTAAGTTTCCTGATTTTTTCCTACATGAAGTGTTGTGGAAGATTGTGTTTTACTTGTATGAGAAGGGTGTGGAATCAGCTTGAATTGCATGAAAATCTGAATTAAAATATCAAGTATTATTGAAAATTTCCCAGGAAAGTTTGAATCAAAACACTGAAAAAATAAGCTAAACCAGAAGGGGTGGAGGAGTAGATAAATACTTATGTTACTGAAGTTAGTGTTTAGTTTTCAATGACCTTTTTTTTTTTTTTAGAATCACATTACTTTGAAACATTTATTGGTTGTTTACAGTAATTTCTCAGAGTGTAAGCAGCATAGTTCTATATCCTCTAAATTGTGTTCAGATATTCACAGATATGATTTCATTTTTATGAGATTAAAATTTGGTTTTGAGAAAATATTTTCTTTTTTAATGACTTCCATTTGATCACAAGATGTGCACATATTTATTTGTAAATGACTGCCTTGTTTGTACGCACGATATTAGCATGCTAATGAAGAATTTTCACAGTGTAGTCCTGATGGGCTGATCCAGGAGTGATTCTTTTATGCTTAAGCCACATTCAAGTGGACATGATTTAAGCAGCCCAGGAAATCAGGTTATAAACACACTAAACATGTTCGTAGTTTGCTAAAAAATGCCACACTGTTGTTACACCTCTGTTATGTATCCATTTATTGACGATTAATTGTTCTACTCTTGGTTTGCTACTGTTCATTTGAAAAGGAGGAGAAAAAGGTAACCCCATGCTACCTTTTCTAATGGGATTTAAGCAGGATATATTTTATGTACCAAGGGTGTTTTAGTATGGAAGAATTATATACTCTTCTAAGGAACCTAAATTGTTTCTTCATGTAATTTGCTTAAGCTGATATGTGCTTAAGTCTTGTTCCTTATTTAAAGTCGTATGAGCTACTTTAGCATTTCCTACCATAAGGAACTGCTTGAATTAGTAGCTGATACAAATAGCAACATAGTTCTTCTTCTGAAAAACTGGGTTTTTTTTGTCCTGGTTTTGAGCTGGAATAGAGTTAGTTTCCACCAGAAGCTGTGAGGGGGCACTCCCAGCATGGCCACCCAAACCCCTGCAGCAGGCACTGTGGTTGCTCAAACACCAGTGATAGGCAGCGGAGCCGATTCAAACATCGCAACCTGTGACAGTATTAGTCGCCCCCATACAGAAGAAATACACACACACAAAAAAAAATTGAAGTCTTGCTTAGTGAGGCAGATAATAAACTAGAACCATCATGAGAACGGGAGGAAGAGCCAGAACCAAAGATAACCACCCAATCCCTGTCCCAAAGTGATCTCTAAGTGAAAAGATTTGTGCCACCCTCCATGTGAGCACATTGTTACCTTGTTGCTCCCTTCAGTGCTGGGGTAACAGGGCCGGTAGCCTGGAATTAGAAGGCTGGGAGGCCAGGCAGCTGGGATCCCTGTCTGGGGAAGGGGGTGCTTACCAAATATTGGGAAAAAAAGATGCTGACCTAGAGGCTTCATGTATCCTTGGTGTAGACTACCTCACAAGAGGGTAATTCAGGGACCAAAAAGGATACTGATGGGATTTTGGTATAGCATCCTTGGAATATTACTGTTGTTATTATTTTCCTCTTCCTTTGCTGTTCTTTGCCCATCCCACAAGTTTAACCTTTTTCTTCTGATCCTTCTCCCCATCCCACCGAGGTGGGGGCTGGGGAGGGAGAAAGAGTGAGCAAGCGGCAAAGTGGTGTTTAGTTGCCTGCTGGGGCTGAGCCATAACAAATTATATGTTGGTAAAGCATTTTTTGTGCCACTTCTCTTATTCATGCTGAGGTCAGTAGGGTTTTTGATTTATTTTAAAGAGTTGTGCTTCTATTCTTAACTCTTGATGTCATATGCTTTCTAAAGTTACCTCTCATCAACCCAGAATTTTGTGTTTTGTGTGGGAAGTTGAACTAGAAGAGGGTATCTTTCAATTTCAGGGGAAAAAAATAACAGAGAATCAATTTTTCTATAGACAACACGCTAACAGCTTTGGTATTTTTATATCTTGAGTACTTAGTTGTGTTTGAATGCTTGTATTTTTTGTTGGTGATGCCTGAATTTGAAATTATGTGACAGGGCAGAAAAGCTCAAGCAATATTTCCTGATATGCTGATTTTTGTTAGAGGAGCTCTTGATTAAGGAATTCTTATCCCTGCCTGCTTGGTTTTGCCCCTGTATAGTTATCTGAGTTAAAATAGGCCATAGGAATTATTTTCTGGAATTCTTACCTTTGGTCACTAAAAGTTTCCAGCACATTTCTATAAACATTTGTACTGGTGAAAACTGGGGCTATGAATTGGAGTCAGAAGGTGGGAACAAATGACTTGGAGCAAGAGGTGAACTTCTTAAGCTGATTTACCTTAGGACAGCACATTAGGAGCCTGTTCTCAGACTTGATGTTTGGTGTGAGATCTTTATCTGATAAATTGATTTTTTTTTTTTCACCTGTCCTGAAATGCTTAGGCCCAGGTAGGTTTTCCTGTTGTCTCCTTTCCTGTAGTGCAGCTTTGACAGCAAAATGCTTTGGGTCCAGTAGAGTATTTTAAAACATAGTCTATTTTGTCCCTCATTTGTCTTGCATGAAGTGGCTATATGCTGAAGTACAGTGAGATAGTGAGGACAGATTCCTGCAAGTTCGTTGGAGTTTTCACTTGTGTCTGACTGATGGCAGAGCAGCTACCCAGACTGTCAGTAGCAGCCATCACTACCAGAGGGTGTTCCCTGCTGGAATCCAGAGCAGTCTGAAAGGATCCCCAAGTCTGTCTCCCTGCTGTTTTGCTGTTTGAGTTTCCTGTCTTCTCGTACCACACTACTGTGCTGGCAGTAGTCCAGTTTCCATGTGAAGTAAGGAGACTGGGATGGTGCAGCCTGTTGCTTTTGTGGGGTTGTTCTTGGTAGAATTTGCCAGTGGTAAGGCAAGACTAGTGGGTGTCATCCTTGGTCGGAGCAAGAAAACTGCTCAGAAAAGTAAGCATGGAATTTTTCTTTTGCACTGTTGTTACTTTATCTGAAACGGAGCAGGAAGTTCAAGGGAAACAAACAAAAGGGTCTCAAAATATGTGGATCCTCTGGTCATTCTGAGAAAAAACTTATGGAATCGCCTGTTATCCTTCTTTATCTTTTCAACTGTGCCCTAGGACTGTAGCCCTCTCCACACTATCTAAATACTCCGTTCAAAATGCAGTAAAATTGCAGGGCACAGTCTTGGCTCACTCACAACCTGTTGTTTGGCTGTGAAGGAAACTCAGAGCAGAGCCAAGTTACTTATCTATGAAACAGGTAAGTAGACACACTTCTGGATTTCAAAAAGTAAGCCTTGAACTCAGCATATTGTGTTTTTGCTTAGAATCAGCTCATTTACATAAAGGTGTAAATTAATTTCTATATTTGGAAACTGTTGTTGTAGTACAGCATCTTTGCTCCATATTGTCTATCATCCCTTTTCTTTTATGACCCACCTGCCAGGATGTGCTGCATACCATGTACAGAATTCTTTGAGTTCCACCAAGGGGTTTTGTGTCATTGCAGAGTTACAGTTTCATCTTTGAAGGGTCTCAGCTTTGTTCTCAGAAGAGCAGTCTTTTGATAAAATCCTAACAGTTGCTGGAGATCCTAAATTACTTTTGGTTTGTTTGTTTTCTTGAAACCTTAGTTACGTGGCTTCTTGCATAATAAAAAAATAATTAACACATTCAAAACTAATCTTGTATTTAGTCTTGAAAATTATTCTTGTACACACCTACTGAAGAGCCCAAATGAATGGTGTTCTCATGTAAGAAATGTTAATTCACCATCCAGCAAATTCAGCAAGTAACTTGCTGGCATGTGTCATAGTTACTGGGCACTGTGTTGGGTGTTATTATTTAGGTATTGGAAAGATGGGCAAAAGTACTACTGGAACTGCAAGTTCTTAAATTATGAAGGAGCTTATTGTTTTTGTGTCAGTAGCAGTTTCTGGGCCAGGTAGCTACGCTGCAGAGCTGAGGTAGCGCTGTCTGAATGAGTGTGCAGAGAAAATTAGACGTGTAGGCCTGACTGGTTAATAAATATTATCTGGGCTTTAGACAGAAGCTGTAAAGACTACCACGGCTATAGGAGCTTTTCATGACGTGTTTTATTTACTTTGAAGGCGAACTGCTGCTTGGAGAACAACTAGTGAAGAAAAGAAAGCGCTAGACCAAGCCAGTGAGGAAATCTGGAATGATTTTCGGGAGGCTGCAGAGGCACACAGACAAGTGAGGAAATACGTTATGAGCTGGATAAAACCTGGAATGACAATGATAGAAATCTGGTGAGGACACAGATCTTCTCAAAGATGTCTGTTGTAGATTTTTCTTCACTCTCCAGAAGGGGATGATATTTTGTGCTTAATTGACCGTGTCACGAGTGTTGGGGGGATTTGTTTGAAGTACATAACCAGTATCCCCAATTGCTTCCTTTAAGTTTCTTCTTATAACATATTCTTAGCTTATGCAGCTTCACAGTGTCTTAGATCACACTGAATCTCAAACTAAGCTTTCAGTTCTATTCACTTACTTTGAGCACATGCTTGATTTTGACGTTCTGTGCAGTGGCTACTCTTGCATGTAAGTTCTTTAAGTGCTGCTGAGGGAAGCAGCAATAGTAGTAGTAAACATTCTGGCTTTTCCCAGAGCTGTCAGTGAAATGCTGTGTAGGTGCAGTCTGAAGAGGCATAAAAAAGGCATGGCTGTGTACTCAGTCCAGGGCAGAAAGATTTTTGTCCGTATTTATTTAGCTTTCACTGACTGATGTTGCTGGAGAAACCCAATGTTTCTTTGTGGTGTTCTCAGTTGATAACCCATTTGCTCAGTTATTTCTTAGGATAAACATGAGTTTGAGGTAAAGTTTAAAGAATAATTAGCCTGAACTGATTCTCTTGACTCTTCCAACTATTCCTTTTTCCATCCTTGGGTTTAACTAGAGCAAATCCTTACTGTCCGAGTTCAATACAGATCCAGGACAGTTTAGATTCCAAACTCGGGTGCGTTCAACCTGATAACTGACTGAGGACTGCACTGAAAAGAATTTAAATTTAGAGTAAAAGCACTAGTGAAGTACTCTATTTCATCCAAGAAAGGGTAGGAAATCTAATGCCAACTGAACATCATTATGTTTTACTTGTATTTTCCAGTCTGGGGTCTCCTAGTTAGCATACAAGATGTTTAAGATTTCAAATGAAAACATTTTTCCTGAATATTTTTCTGATGTTATGTTCTTGCATTGATTTATTTGAAGGAATCATAAGAAATATTAATGACAACTGTAATGTTCTTTTTTTTTCTTCCCCTTCTCCCTCCCTTCTGCCTTTTAGTGAAAAACTAGAAGACTGCTCACGTAAGCTGATAAAGGAGAATGGCTTAAATGCAGGTCTCGCATTCCCTACCGGGTGCTCTCTGAATAACTGCGCTGCCCACTATACTCCCAATGCTGGAGATCCAACAGTCCTGCAGTACGATGATATTTGCAAAATAGATTTCGGGACACACATTAGTGGTTAGTTTTTATTTATTAATTAAAAGTTTGAGAACATTGTTCAGCATGAAGACTGTGATGCTAATTAACTTCTGCTGATTTCAGGTCATATTATTGACTGTGCTTTTACAGTCACATTCAATCCAAAATATGACAGACTATTACAAGCTGTAAAGGATGCCACAAATACCGGAATAAAGGTATGATCATTATCCAAGTCATTTACCAAGTCTTTTACAGTGAGCTTTGCAATTCTTTTCCATTTACATTTGTGCTTCATTTTCAGTGTGCTGGAATAGATGTACGTCTCTGTGATGTGGGGGAAGCCATACAAGAAGTTATGGAGTCTTATGAGGTTGAAATTGATGGCAAAACATACCAAGGCAAGTTCTTTTCTTTATGTGATGATAGTTGTTCTTAGAGATTGTATGTTTTACAAATAATTATTTTTGTATCATACTGGAAAGAGCCCTGCACTAGAATTACGCGTGACTTGCAGAAATGATGTGAGGGTTTTTATGGTTTTCTTGCCTCTGGAGGAATATTCTTGGCTTTTCTTTCCAAGGATTGTATCTTTAATAGATAAGCTGTAGGGTAAAGAGCTGCTTCAGAATGTACAAATTATTTGATATATACCAGCTGTTTGACTTTACTAATACAAACTTAGTTACTGTTGGAGTCACTAGTCTTTAAAAACGAGATTCTGATATAGCATACAAAATCATGCTACAGAACGCTCTCGGCTGGAATCTGTGCAAGATGTGTGGCTAGTTTTGTGTTTAGTTCTCTGCTGTGTGATGAGTTACTGTTGTGCTTTTCAGTATGGGCTAACAAACCAAATTGCCATAAAGGTTTTAACATCTCTTAGGAAATTGTCTGTAATATTCATGTTTTCTTCAAAAGTGAAACCAATTCGCAATTTGAACGGACACTCGATTGGGCCCTATAGAATACATGCTGGAAAAACTGTACCCATTGTGAAAGGAGGAGAAGCCACAAGAATGGAGGTAAATGGAGTTCTTCAATCTTTGTTGAGCTTTCCCAACTGTAGCTGCAAGAATAATACTTCCCGTGCAGTCCTAGTATTCCTGATCCTGGTGGGTAATAGCAGCAGAGGAACGCTGTAGTGTTCCTATAAAGGAGTGGTCACTGTTGTTTTGTCATGGTGGCTTCTCCATTGGAGACCACTCCCTGAAGTGTTTGGCTGTCTAACCAGATCACTTTGGAAACTGAGGCCTTGGAACCCTGCTGTTTAAAACCAGAAAACCCACCTTGAAACTGAGTGGCGTTAGTGACATGTACAGAAACTCCTGCATATTTATTTCTCAGTGTGTATACATGGCTGAAATGCAGTGTTGGAATGTTGCACTTGGGAGCAGGGAGGACAACAGGAATTAAAATTTTGGGGTGAATTTAGACTCATGGAATCACAGAAGGTTTTAGGTTGGAAGGGAGCTCAAAAGTTGCCTTGCCTCAACCCCCTGCCATGGGCAGGGACTCCCTCCACTAGCTCAGGTTGCCCAAAGCCCATCCAGCACAGGCTTGAACACTGCCAGGGAGGGGGCAGCCACAGCTTCTCTGGGCAGCCTGTGCCAGGGACTCACTCCCCTCACAGGGAAGATTTTCTCCCTAATGTCTAATCTGTCTACCTGTGTTGCCATTACTCCTTGTCCTGTCATTATGTGCTCTTCTAAACAGACAGTCTCCAGCTTTCTGGGGAGTGACCAGAGTTTTCTAGAAAGGTGTTTAGACCTGTCACACATTCACACTTTACTTGTTTGTTCACACTGTAACTAAAAAGGTGCAATAACAATCTTATTTTTTCCAAGGTAATTCATTAAAAGTATTTCAGTAGTATTGCAGTTTTGGATTCCTTTTTGCAAGTACAGTTAGATACAATATTTTTCTTGAAAAACTTATTGCAGGGGGAGGGGGTTTTGCAGATATAAAATTAGTAAGCGAGTTTCTGGTTAGTGTGAGAGGCTACATGAAAGGTGTTTGAACTGCATTTTGGAGCCAGGGAAGAGAAATTGCTGGACATTATGTGGCAAACTACCCCAACTAGAAAAGTAGTACTAAAATCTGTAATGTGAGATTTAGCCACCATTTTGATGTAAGCTTGTGTGCTAACAAGGTAAGAAGGCTTATTTAAAAGACTGGTAATGAGATAAAGAGCTTTTAATTTCATTCTAAGCCTGATCACTGATCAGCAGTGATCACTAGTAAGCCTGTAAATAAGATCAGTAGGAGCTTCATAGCGACTAGTGTAGGAGGCTCACTCTTATCACCCAAAACTTGTAATTCTTGATCACCTTGTTAATGATGTGAGCAAAAAAAAAACGTGTGAACTGTGGTTTTATCTATAGGAATGTGCAGGGGGATTAAAGAGTTTTGGAAAAGGAAGGTGGAAAAAGCTTCTGTGCTTTCTGATTTTAGCTTGGTGAATGATTAGTTTTGTGTATATCATTGGTATATTGCTGGTATTAAACTTAGGTGTTCTTTAAGCAGATCTCACTTAAAGATTTCAGAACTCCAAGATTGTTGTAATTGAATATCCAGGCAGTGGAGACAAGACAATTTTTTAAAATTTTTTCAGTTTCTGTAGGTTACTTAGGACACAATCCTACATCATTAAAGACAGCGAGGTTTGTCAGTGAAGAAGTGTGGAACATAGACAAGCTCTTACTGTAGTGTGCTAATTAATTGTGTCAAGCTGCAATCCAGTGAGTTCTTTGTGATAGAAATATGGCCCCCAATGATCCCCTTATTCTGAAACAGTGGGCATGAGGTGAAGTTTTCTGTGGTTTTTTTGTGGGTTTGGGGGGTCTGGGGGGTTTTGATGTTTTAATGAAATTAGTTGAATATTCAGGAGCCTTGAATTTGAAGCCTGTGTTACTGCTTTTCATACAGCTGCTTGGTTTTGAGTTGAGACTTCTAAAGTAGCTAAATAAACTGAAAAACACAGCTCCTGCTGTCCTTTAATGATTGATGCTCTGTCTTGTTAAGTCCCTTTCACAGTCCTACTGTTAAGGATATGTGAATGCACTTGGCAGAAATGAGTTTATGTAATGGCATTTCAGTGTGTTGCTGGCTAGAATTTTGATAATGCCCTTGCAGATATATTTCACCTTCATTTCTTGAAGAAATTCATCTTGTGGAGTGGAAATGAGCAGGTTAAGGGTTTATACTAGCAGCTGTTACCAGAAAATTCTTGCAGAATTGGGCAGAAAGTTCTTCAGTGCAGTAAGTCTCTAATCATCTATTTGTAATGTCTAAACTATACTTTTCCTAGGACTTCTGTTTGAACAGCAAAGGAGAATTATTTCCAGTTAGCCAATGTGTTGCTGCAGAATGTAGTTTCTTAGCTACGTTAGATGTATGCTATGGCAGCACTGTAACTGCAGTGGCTTTGAGAAATCATGACTGGACACACGGTGATGTGTATGGCTTGAAACAAGTGAAATGGAACCAGCAGAAACAGCTGGTGATTTGGAGATGTCAGTAACTTCACTGTGCGAAATCTCCGCATTGAATTTTTCTCTGCATTGATTTAGTGATTGAATCTATTCATATTTCATTACCTGTATTCAGGGGTTGTTACACTGAGATCATTATATCAGGATGGTCCCATGACACTTATTTTCATGTTTCAACATGTTCCCTTTTCTTTTTTTCTCTCTCTCTCTCTCTCTCTCTCTCCTTAGGAAGGCGAAGTATATGCTATAGAAACCTTTGGTAGCACGGGAAAAGGTGTTGTTCATGATGATATGGAGTGTTCTCATTATATGAAGAACTTTGATGTTGGGCATGTGCCAATAAGGTTGGATTTTGTTGGGTTTTGTTGGTATATTGTGCTGGAGCTACCACCCTCCTAGAGTTCAAATTTGATACACTGCAGGTTCTTCACTAATTAGTAGAACTGTTGGAGGACTCAAAGGAGGTGGTGTTAGCAGTGTTCTTGTTATGAAATGTGCTCCGACTTTATATTTGGAATCATTCCGTATTGCTCCAAAAATCTGGAAATTGAGAAAATAGATTATTATGTCTTCAGAATTCTAGATTGTTTTTCACTTCTGATCTTTGGTAATTTTTATAATAATGTATAGGTTGTTTGTATATTAGCCTAGATAATAAATACATTGGTTTAACTCAATATCTGCATTATGGTTGCATGCCACAATCTTTATCTTAGTGCTGTTCCCAGAATGTGTCAAGCTACTCACGTCATCTGTTCTGTTTGGACAAATGTTTCGTGCATTTTAAGTTCTTGTTTCAGCGTATGGCTAGAAAATGAAGTAGCTTATTAATTTTCTTTTTTTACTGGGATCGCGTTTTGGCATTTCTAGAAGTGCAGTGTATTTTCCCAAGTGAAGGCTGTTAGAAACATAGCAGGCAGACATGCTTTTCCAGATCATCTCCACAGAAGAATCTAGGAGCATGAGTAAGGCACAAGGCATGGGGAGGATTACCTTAAGCATTGGAAAGGAACCGCTTATGTTTGGAAACAAGTTTCTTAGCCAATCTAGGTATCTCTAATTTTTATGCTTACATGTTATGAAAAGGATTCATAAAAAGCTGACCAAGCATTTGACTTCAGAAGTAAAACTTCATCTTTTTTTTTTTTTTTTTAGCCAACAATTTTGGGTCTAAATTAGTTCACATTACCAACCACTTTAGGGCAGAAAGAATTCTGATTTTTCTCTATAAAATGAATCATCCTTTTGTTATTCGAGAGACCGATTCCTGTAGCTGTATTTAGTTTTGTTTGAGTAGTAACATGCAGATGTATTTGCAATGCAACATCCATATTTGAGAAGGACAGCTGGTGTGTTGGGGAGCGTTTGGATTTGTTCTGAAAGATATCTTTGCTCAAGAGGAAAATGCGCTTTTTTTAATGAATAGAACACCTGATTGATGTAGAAAGACAGACTTCCTAAGATGTCTTAAAACACCCAGAAATCTTAACCTTTATAATAGGTGTGTTTTATCTCTGTAGTGAAAGCTTATGGGTGATAGCTCCTTCTCAAACATGTTCTTTTCTTTTTTTTTCTTTTTTTTTTTTTTAGGCTCCCAAGAGCAAAACACTTGCTAAATGTTATCAATGAAAACTTTGGTACTCTTGCCTTCTGCCGCAGATGGCTGGACCGCCTGGGAGAGAGTAAATACCTAATGGCATTGAAGAACCTGTGTGACTTGGGTATAGTGGATCCGTATCCTCCTTTATGCGACATTAAAGGCTCGTACACGGCACAGTTTGAGCACACTATACTGTTGCGCCCAACGTGCAAGGAGGTTGTCAGCAGAGGAGATGACTACTAAACTCAGAGCCACCTCAGCACCTTTATACTCTAGGCTTTGTTGGAACATACTATACCAGAATTAATTTGCAACGTGTTGTCAGTTTTAACAGTGGACTGATGTAATACTTTCCATATTTGGAAAGGAAGGAATTTAATCAAAGGCAAGTCTTCTAATGTAACTAACCAAGGAAAAAGCTTTCAGGCCTTTAGAAATACTTCAAAAGTTACTTATTTTTTTCTGTTCAGGGAAATACGTGCTATAAAGTTCAATTTTTAGTTTGGAATGAGTTATACATTTTGTTTTGAACATTTATGATAAAAGATGCTTTTCAGATATTTATATTACCATATTCCTACTTGAATGCTTTGAATGACTACACCTGATTTCTGCGCCCAAGTCCTCTAAGATATTGCCTTTTAAACTTCCTGGAATCCATTTTGTAAAAAATAAAGACAAATTTTCAGATCTAAAAATACTTGCTTTAGAAGTCTGGTTATGATTCTGGTCAGGAGTCTGCAGGGAAACTGCTCTATTAAATATTTTCCAAACTTTGCTACTTCTTGTCTCAACACTGGACCTGGTTTACCCTTAATATGAAACTTTGCTGTTTAGTACTTGTTTAAATAGTTGTCCGCGCTGGGGATAGGGCAAGAAGTCATTGCTCTTTTGCAGGACAGGAGGTGACTTCAGATGTGTAATGTGGTTTTGGGAGTGCCAGTGCCAGCTTGGACTTTAGCTGTTAACCTGCAACATACAACTTTGGGCTGAACTCAGATGTGAATATCAGTTTATATATCCCTATGTATTCTTTGCCATTGGTATGCCCTATAGTGCAGAGTAAAACATTCCTTCCGGCGATTCCCAGTCCCCTTTAAGTACACATTGGACAAGTAGTGGGGACAATGGAAAAGTTAATTTATTTTGGAGTGTTTAGATTTCTTCCATATAGAGAAACTAGTCTGGAGTATATAATGTTTACTTGATGTAAGAGGTCATTATCCATCTTCCCACTGCAGTGAATCTGGGTGGTGAATCTTCCCTGTAATGTGAATGAAATCCCACGGCTCTGCAGGCCTGGATGCCGTGTATCTTCCAGAGCTGTATATTTACCTGGTGACTTGTGGTTTAAAACTGTACGTAGTGACTAGCAGCAAAATCAGCAGCTTCTTTTACAGGTCAAGCCAGCACCCTAAGTTGCTGGGAAACACTTCACCTACTCTTCTGTAGTGTTTCTTCACAGAGGAGCTCATACTACTTCAGAAATAACTGTCCTTCCTCCTTCTGTCTGCAGGTAAAAGCTGCAGATTGTCCTTTTACAACTCCAGTGCATGAGCTCAGTTCAGAGGGGGGTAGTGTCATGTGCTGCAATAGGGGTTGCTTCTCTTCCTTTTATGTCAGCGCAGTACTGCTTGTAGCAGTGGATTCATCAGGCTACTGATATGTGCGGTTCTGTTGTTGCCATCTGGGAGTCTTGGCATGCCAGCAGTGAATTTTAAGGAGTTTATGCAGCTCTGTGGGCATCTGTGTCCCAGCATCTGAACAAACAGAGCCAGTGTATGCTCCTGTTCATTGCTGAGTCAAAACTGGCACTGGGAAGGGTCTGTGGTGAACAGGGCAGAATTGACAGTTTCCAGCTCACTCTGTTTTGGTAACAAACCTGGTTACTACAAGTTCTGCTAGAAACAAGACAAATGTGCTTTGGTTATCAGCCTCTTACCCGCTATTTCTAGAAGCTTCTCTCTAGGAAGGTAAGTCTGTTAGCAGCTTAATGACGTTGGGTGCTGCTCTGCCTGCCACTTCAGGCCTTTCTGTCTTTGCTGGTTACTTCAAGATCACAGTTATTTGTTCTCCTTTTATCTTTTACCTGAAGATTAGGGGAAGATACAACCTGGCAGAGCTATTTTGTCATTTCCTTTACACTTTATAACTTTCTGGCTGTTTGCTAATTAGCACATAGAAGCTGATTATCCGGTCTAACAAACTGTAGAGGATATGTCTCAGAAAAATACTTGCAGAACATGATTATTTGTTGCCAACAAATTTAATTGGGTTTGTCTGGATAGGTGCTTCCAGGGCTGGTGACCTCCTGCATTCCCAGCTATGAGTACAGAAGGCAAGCCCTGTTTCTAACTCCTTGCACCCTGCATTGAAAAGCACGCACATTCCTTTACTGCTTTCACACCCTAAACTACTTTTCCTCTTGCTGCAAGGTAAAGTCCTGGCCATGTTTCCCAAGAACTGGACCATACTGTTCTGTCGCTTGACAAAATCAAAAGAGTATTGAAGAGTTTTGAGCAAGATACTGAAGTGTGTCCTCCTCACATACTCGAGGATGGGCGTCACCTTGTTTCCTGAGTACATGCTCCACCAGAAGCTGTAACAGTTTTTGCAGAGTGTATTTATTAGAGATGCCGAAGCAGGGAGTTCAGAACCTACTTGGCGTGGTTTTTCCTTCATGCAGACTGTGTTGAGACATGTCATTAGAGAATGCAGAGCTGGCCCTCACACTCTGTCCTTTTAATGGAGGTATAGCCTAAGATTTTCCCAACTGGGAGAGTAGTTTTGGATTCAAACAACATGCTTTCCTCTTAGGATGTGGAGTTTGGGTTTGGTTTTCATTCCACATTGCCCTCCCCTGCTTTTTGATCAGTTGCTTCATTATGTCTTCAATATAAGGAAGACTTCTTCACTCTTCTGCTGGTGTCATGGAGCCATATTCTAGTTTTGCAATTCAAATGGGAGTTACTTTGGCTTGTGTTAAATGGCATTGGTGGCACCCTAATGCAAACCCTAAATTGGTTTGTAGGAGTCTTCACCGGCTTGTAGAAATGTTTAAAGCCTTCCCCCTCCACCAGCATGAAAAGTGCAGGAGGCAGAAACTTTTGACTGCATCTTGTAAAAGCAAAGTGAACTTGACTTTTGGCCAAAACAAAACCCATTTATGTTGGATTAAAGTGTAGGTGAAAGCCTTTAACTGTTAAAGATAAGCCTGTAACCTGCAGCGAGCAGCTGGAGCTGAGTGCAGGAGGCCCTTGGTGAGTCCCTCTTACAGCATGGGGCTAGTGGATACAAGTGTGGCCAACCATGAAGCAGGGATGGATTTAGTCGTGCTTATTTCTCAGAGCTGCTGTGGTCCTTTGTAGAAAATAAAAAACACTCTTAAGACTACCAGGGCTTTCCCCCTAAAGGCCGGATTCTGCTGCTTTCATGAGGTGGTGGTAGAACTCAGTGTCACAGGTCTCCTTTTATCAAAATTATACCCGTGTTGCATAACGGGACAAAACCAGAAAGATGGCATCGTGCAAACTTCACAGTGTCATGTGTAAACAAGATTGGAATTTGTTCATCTGATTTTTACAGGTGGTAGTTGGAAGTACAGGAACTTTGCCAAATTCTAGTTATTTCAAATATTTTTCTTACAGGAAGGAAGATGATAGTTAGGCTTTTTATAGATAATCCATTTGCCAGGACTTTGTTTCTGGACAGCTTATTGGTGTTCCACGGTGTGCTGGAAGCACAAAGGCAGGCAATATATTTTCCTAAGTTGCTCACAAAATGTTTCATAGAATCATAGAATGAATAGGGTTAGGAGCGACTCCCAGAGGTCATCCAGTTTGCTGAGAAAGACTGCGTAACCTGAGGGAAGCACAGTATGCTTTGAAGCAGGATGTTGCATTGATTCTTTCTTGAGTTTTTTTTCCTGTGAGGCATCAGGAGACAGTGCTGCTTTTATGATTTGAAATCACAGAACAATGGCAGTTGGAAAGGACCTCAAAAGATCATCTAGTCCAGCCCCCTCCCCTGCCAGAGCGGGATCAGGTCACAGAGGAACATGTCCAGGCTGCTTTTGAAGGTCTCCAGTGAAGGAGACTCCACAACCTCTCTGGGCAGCCTGTTCCAGTGCTCATAGTGGAAAAGGTTTTTCCTTACATTCACATGGAACTCCCTATGCTCCAGCTTGGACCCATTGTCCCTTGTCCTGTCACTGGCCATCACTGAGAAGAGCCTGGCTCCATCCTCCTGACACTCACCCTTTACATATTTATAAACATTAATGAGGTCACCCCTCATTCTCCTCCAAGCTAAAGAGACACAGCTCCGTCAGCCTGTCCTCATAAGGAAGATGTTCCACTCCATCATCTTGGTGACCCTGCGCTGGACTCTTTCAAGGAGTTCCATGTCCTTCTGGAACTGAGGGGCCCAGAACTGGACACGATATTCCAGGTATGGTCTCACCAGGGTAATTTTAAAATAAAAACAAAACGACAGTTGTGCTGTGACTACTTCAAGATTGTTGTAGCAAAAATTGATTTCCTTTTGCTACAGCAGCCACCCAACTCATAACTAAGAAGTTCCAGGGCTCTTAGCTTTGCTCTTACGCTGGCGCCGACCCCTCACTTTTGCAAAGCTATAATGATTTAAAAATGTAACAGGCCTGCGTAGTCTAAAATAAAATAAGCCCAATGTTGGTTTTGAGCTTTAGAAGTTTGTTTTCCTGTTTGGTTTTTTTTTTTTTTTTTTTAATTAGTGGGTTTTTTCTCGGGTGAAATCTTGGAATTCCTTAAATCAGACGGAGAGACACCCCCATACTAAGTGCTAGGGAAAAGTGAGGATGTGTCATCCCGCTGCATGCAGCCCGGAAGTGTATAGCCATTACCACACTGGGAATGGGAACTGGTTTCCAGTTCACAAGTGGGCTGCAGACTGTGTGGGAGTGCACTTGGGCAGGTTTGCAGGTGATGCCAAGTGGAGAGGAGTGGCTGGCAGTCAGATGGGGACACTGCCACCCAGCAGCAGTGGGACAGGCTGGGGAAATGTCCCACAGAAACCTCACACAGCTCAATGCCAAGCCCTGCGCCTGGGCAGGAATCACCCCGGGCGCCAGCGCAGGCCGGGAACCAGCTCCCCAGAGAAGGACCTTGGGGCCCTGATGAACAAGCTGACCCTGAGCCAGCAACACACCCCTGCGCCACAGCAGGCCAAGAGCTGCGGCTGTGTCAGGCCTGGATGTGTCATCGCCAACAGGTCCAGAGAGGTGACCTTTTCCTCTCAGCCCTGCCTTTCCCAGTACCAGAGGCAGCCAGCAAAGGGCTGGGAAGATGATGAAAAGACTGCAAACATGATCACAGGGCTTGGAGAGGAGAAACTGAAAGAGCTGGGAGTGTTCAGCCCCAGGGGAATTAAAAGAGAGGGAGCCAGGCTCTTAGCGGTGCTCAGGTGCTCAGCAGGACAAGATGAACAGGCACAAACAGAAACACAAATGGTTCCACAGAGACAGAAAATGAAGCCGTTTTCTCTGGGAGGGTGGCCTAGTGCTGGCTGCCAGAGAGGCTGTGGCATCTCCATCCTTGGTGCTACTAAAAGCCTGAGTGCACAGAGCCCTGAGCAACCTGCTCTAGATAATGGTGTTCAGAGCGGAGTTGGACTCTACAATCTCCAGAGGCTCCTTCTCACTGTCAGTGAGGTTGTGCACTGTCCTCACAGGTACTTGGTAGGTACCTAGTCAAACACTACAAATACCACTTCCCTTGTGTACCTGGGGGAAAAAATCCATCCTCCCCGCAAAGAACCTAGGGAGCCAACAAGTGATGTCAAAATGCACATAAAACTGTAATTACTGTAAACACTAACTGCTGCACAAGTGCTTTACCAAGTTCCTAGAAGCTACAGTTGTGCAATGAGAGGAAATACAGCAAGGGCAGCATAGTGAACTCCCAGTAATCAGGCAGCAGGCATCTGAGCTGGAGACAGCTCTTGGCGGGGTAGCAATGCGGCTGGAATAACAAGCAAAGCAGAAGCTGTTGAGAAGGTCGTCATTATGCTGGACTGAAGTAATCACCTCTGGTCCTTGGATCAGGACTAGAACTCTGCTTAGTATGTCTTTTGCCTTCCCTTCTTGTGTTCAACCCAAGAGGGCACCAATGGGAAGAAAGCAGAATTTGGTTTTGCTAAGCTAATGATGTCCAAATTAAAGACAGCTTGAGACTCAGTAATGCTCCTGCAGTGAGAGGAAATGCAGGAGAAGCCCCAAGCATGGCCTAGGCTGTCCTTCTAGAAAAAATGCTGATGTAGGATTATTTCTTACCTGCTTGTTACTGATGATTGAGGTTAATGAACTCCAACCACACATCACCCTCTACAAGTGCCAAGATAGATTCTTCCATTGATGGCTGAGTCTCTTAAGGATCCCCATGTATCTGGATGAGATGCTCCTGGGGAAAGTAGTATCAGAATTCTGAAAGGCAAACAGCACAACTCTTTCCCCTTCCTTTTGATTCCCCTGAACTATACAAGTAAAAACAAGTGTTTGAGCTACATTCATTTCTTCACCAGAAAGGGCAGAAGTATGTGAAAGACTGCACAGCCCTATCAGGTAGGTTTGTCAGAACATACCACATCAGCAGGGTAGCCCTTGGCTTAAAAAATTATCAAACTGCTTTTTCACACTGGATTGGGATGAGCACAAGGCCAAGTTTGAGATCCAAGGCCACTATGTGCTCATGGTAATATGGAATCCTTCATAAACACAGGTAGAAATGGGGACAACAGTCACAAATTAAGCCAGCTGCTAAATGTTAAATCAGTGACAGATGGCCAAAGCTGTCTGACCGTGATGATGTAGGAACCAATTCAGTACACACATGGTTTTCTGTCCACATCAAGGCATTTTATTTTATTGAGGTATAAACTTTGCAGAACATGAGGTAACAATCTGCATAGGACTTATGCAAAAACTTCACAATTAAAACTTTATTTGGCATTAACTACTGTATGTGGAGAATGACCAACAGTTCCTCCTTGTTCGATTCTCCTCAAGGCACAGTTCTGTTAATGCTAGTGGTAGGATTGCGGAGAAGGTACAGCAGTTGTAGCTGATTAAACCAGTCAGATGGAAAATGCTTTCAAACAAATTTTACAGCTTCTTCTTGGTGGCTTGCGTTAGAGATTACTGAAGCAGACAATGCTTGCTGAAACTTGAAGTAAGCTGTCCGACCAAGAGAGAGGGTGGCGATACTCTTGTAGCAATGACAGCAGGGTGGATGAGTGTGGTTTTGCTGGGGTTTTTTTAAGAAAGATTTTTAAGTTTCTGGGATAAAAAAAAACCTGGCTGACAAAGTCAGTACTTTGAAATTGGCACTCAATTTGTCAGGCTTGTTAAGGTGAAAACATGGAAGTCCTGATAAAGGTACATTCTTGTGCTATTAAATGCTTCTCTTCTTACATACTCAGGTGAAAATAAGTACATGCTCTATTTCCTCCATTTCAGCTTTTAAGAAATTCTATCAGTGTATCTTTAGTGTAGTTCCCTTGAAGCTTACAAAATAATCTCACTTTAGTCATGAAGAATATACAGACAGTTTCTTTTAAAAGTTCAGGTACTATTTGACGTGTAAAACATTCTGTGCTGGTGAAGGTTAATATTCTAAGACCTAGTAGCAATTCCTGCAGACAGTAAGAATCATGGTATCATTAGAACTATACTAAAAAAGGTACACAAGTATATATAGCAAATTAACCAGAGAAACATCAGATGCACATTGAAAAGAATTTCTCTAAACCAATTCAAAAAAATATTATCAAAATACAAAACCAGCTTAAAAAACAGCCTGAGGTAAGAGTTAAATGCAAATAGCAATCTTTTTTCTTAAAAAAATAGCTGTATTGAAATTCTAGGTACTTAGAAAGTTACTGTCAATAAAAACTTTTACTAACAATTGTAAAGAGTACTTTAACTAATACAAAAGTATATAAACATTGTACACAAATTCGAAGTTAAAAAGTACAATACCGTACTTTGATTTTATTTAAAAATATATATAGTTATGACCATTCAAACTTTTACCATACACACAGTTAATTGGCTTTGGATTAGCTGCTACTGTTGTCGGTAGAACAGTCGGTTAACTCTGTGTGCTGCTGACTCTGAGCTGTGCTAGGACACGGTGTTTTACCATGTCCGTTTGCCTGAGTAAGTCGTTGGCTGTAAAACAAAATATAAGCTTGAGCCTTGCATACTTCTTCCATAGTGCACATGTTGAGTTTCGAGTCATTGCAGTGTACCCAAAATCCTGCAGAGAAGAAATACATCAAAGAAAGTCATCAGAACAGGACGCTGTTATGGGTTAATTGTGTAACTGTGCTGTATTTAGTTAGGGAGTCGCGAGTGCTGTAGAAACAGCAGATCAATGGAAAACCGTGTACTATGTTTGTCTCTAGACTTAAAAGCCCAGTTTCGCTTCCTCGTTATGAGAGTTCCCAGCCAGAACACTTTTAACAAGCCCAATACAAAAACTGAACCGCAGTTCTCATTCCAGGCAGTTCATCTGCAAGTGACTCCCGCTTGGTTTGCTGATAAGACCATAAAGCTTATCAGTTCAGAACGATAAGCACTCCTTTCTCCCACACTCTTTGTATTTCACACCTGGGCTCCTACCTCCTTCCGAATTGTAGCAGTAGGCAGTGTAGTGCCCCGAGCCAAATCCTTTCCCGTGATGCATGACCACAGCAGACAAGTCGTAGATAAAGCAGTCTGGTAGGAGAGACTTGAGGGATTCTCTGCAGCAGTAAGGCTCCATGTTCAGCATTTGATCAAAATTAACGTGTACACCGATCTTCTCGCGATGATTGCGTCCTGACCACCTGGGGAAAGGAAGCCAAAGGAAAGCTTACGTTCTTCCAAAGAAAGAACACAGTGTTCTAAATTATGTTTTAATATAGCAAGTGGTACCTTCATTATTGTCTTTGTGCACAAAATTCATGCTAATTTGCATAATTTTGTTCTAAGCTTCCTATTTCACTTCTTTATTACCAGGCCTTTAAAATGTTTCTGTAGTACCTTATACTCTTCTGAAATATCCATCCCAAGATCTGCTTAAGAGTGTGTGGGAAGTATTTCCCAGATGCTATATCTCACTGGTATTTCTCATTTATTCCATCTCATTTCCAGTGTGCTTTGTATTTGTGACTGACTCTGTACTAACACATAGACTACGAGTTCAGAGATGTAGTCTCTGCCTCCTTACTCTCCAGTTACTGCATTATATATTCGATTATCTGGGAGTCACGATGTGAGACCTCCACGGAATACAATCGGTTTGTACGCTAGTGAATATGAGTGTTTACCTGGAGATAAGAAAACCCTGATTTTTACCAGCAGGGTTCACAGCAAGGTTAGTAGGTTTTGATTGAAAGGAAGGAGGGAATAATTTTGGCATCAAAGTTGCAAGCGGTTGGAATCTCAGTTCTCTACTAAGAGTGTATCTTACTGATGTTTATATTAAACAAAAAAAGAGGTTTCTAATAACAACTATTGTCACTGTACTAAGGAAGGGAAATGAAGCTGATGGTGAAAAACATTGACCCCAACAAATGGAAGAGCAGGATTGAATTGGTCAGTTTGCAATGCTGGACAATATGGTACTACTTACCTGAACCGTTTAAGGTGTAATCTGAGAACCTGAGGTAGTCGACACACCATAAGCTGCTTCTGAGCTTCTGTGAGTATAACTGGTTTAGAAGAAAACTTCCTTCGTTTTGCTGAGGCCAAACACACAGTTACACAATACAAATCTCAATTTCTCAATAACAGCCTTGCATTTCAGTCTAAGAATTATCCGTCTGTTTTGTGTAGACCCAAGTAGCTACTGTATGTGCCTCCTTAAAAAGGATACACTCTGAGAGCCATTCTGCGAGGATTATTGTATGATGCTACTATAAAATACCCGTGTGGTCACTTAGGTTAGTCACCTTCATTTAAAAAGCTGATGGGTTCTTCAACTGCGAGTATCAGAATCCCCACTAGTGTGTGATCAGATTCAAGAGAGGCATCCCACTTTAACACACCCTTTGAACGATTCCACACTCTACATGGTAACAGGCATCAAGTGACCACAACAGGACTTTCCAACATACTTCTGCTGTTTTCCTTCCATGCTTTCACAATCTGTTTATGTCTTACACAGAGAACGTATGCATGAGTACATACTGCCTTTACTCACTGTTGCACTGATCACATGCGTATATCTTTCCTTCCAAAGCTTCAGTTTCTGTAAACTTGGCCAGCATTTCTGTCAGCAGACAGGGATACTGAGATGACATCTCCTTGCCATTGCAGTGATACCTCTCGGGAAACTCCAAGGACAGGTCCCAGAAAGGTTCTATGGTATTTGATTTATTGTCACAGGAGAGACACGTAACCTGTAAAACAGTAATTTCACCAGTTGCTTACACTCAAAAACATGCTTTGCTAAAAGTGTGCCATAACTCTAGAAGAACCCCTTTTTTTTTTCCTAGTGGTAACTGATGCTGTTTAACAAAAGAAATTGTACACTTGATTTCTTTTCTCCGAAGCACCATATCCAATACTGTTATCCTAAACAGGTACGTGTTATGTTTTACTGAGAAACAAAAGCAATGTCAGCCAGGGACTGTCCAAGAGAAAGCAGCTGGTGGGAGTCCTGGGAGTCTTTTCTCAAAAAGAAGAAACAATCCAAGGAAACTCTACACAGAAACTATAGATTAGGTTAATTTAAATAAAGAAAAAAAAAGAAAAAAAAAATAACAAACCAAAAAACAACCCATCTGGGGATTTTAAAGTCATATACTCCTTACTTTGTAGGTCTTCCAGGGAAGCCTGGATTAGGAAGCACACTTCTTCAAAGAAAAATTAACAGGTAAAAATAAGTTATTTCTTCTTTCAGGAAGTGGATCCAGCGTCACACTAGGGAAAGGACAAGCAGTAAGACTATGTAAATAAAATATCAAAGAAGTGTAGTGAGTCAGCCTGGAATATGCAGATAATACAGCAGGGGGACAATTAATTTATGCTAATATTCAATACTGAAGAAAATTAGGTTAATACCAGCTGCTCTTCCACACTGGAATGGCAACACACTAGGTGTCAATTTGTTATGCAGTCTTGTAAAAGCCAGCTCAAGCTGGCTTTCGGAGAGTGACCTATCATTTGAATCTTCCTCCAAAGAACCTCCACCCTTCCATGATCCATGGGGTCGAGTAACTTCTATTCGCAGCTGAACCTCTGCAGTAGTGAAACTCTGTTTAGGCTGTAAGAACCATAGTTCATAAAGGCTATAAAGAAATACTGGTAAATACTGTGTGTGTGTGAGACTAAAGGTATGTTCACCTCCGTATGTTCAATGCAACAGTGTCCAATACAGTCCTGAAGTGTACCAGAGATTCCCACTGATAATGTATTTATTATTGTCTTATAAGTTGCAGTTGGCCACTAACTCAAGCAGCTCTAATCTCACTGCTCCAGCAAAGATGCATTCTGAAATTAAATTTTAATTAGTTTAATTAATAATTAAATATAATATAATTTTATTAATTTATTTTAATGTATTAGATTAAATAAAATTTAATTTGCCCAGAGAGGTTGTGAAGTCTCCTTCTCTGGAGACATTCAAACCCCACCTGGACACGTTCCTGTGGGATTTAATCTAGGTGATCCTGCTCAGGCAGGGGGGTTGGACTAGATGATCTTTTGAGGTCCCTTCCAACTCCTGACATTCCGTGATTAATCTGGCTCAGGTAGATAGCTTTGTCAGAACTTCCATATGCATTCAATATGTTCCCACCACCTTACCTAACAATTTAACTTTCCCACCAAAAAAAGATTAAAGGAACTAAAGGATTAAATGAACTTTCACAGAGGACTGAGTGTCAAGATACTGTTACTTATCAGCTCAGAATTTCTAGCAGCCAGGTGTGATAAGACACTAGTATTCGTGTTTCAACAGTAACTGGAATATCAAATACCTCCCGAAGTTTGCACCACAGAGGGAAATAACTGCCAAATTATATCTTCATAAGCACACTTCCTATTTAGGAAAATACCACATGTTGTTCTACAAAGACATCGTGGTAAAGGAGGGATCCAAACGCTGTTATTTCACAGGCACGCCTTTGTGTTGCTGTTCTACACAGACTCGGTGTAGTTCCCCCCTTTGGTTAGGTTAGTAAGCCCACACGAGTGTGAAAATACACTCAGCTCTGTTCAAGGGCTCCTTTATTTTCCACTGAAGGGGGCTTGCTGTTAGGTAATTATATGCCCTGCTTTGTCTGTGATTTCACAATCATTTATACAACACAGATCTGCCACCTATGCTACCTTCCTCCTAGGTGTTCTTGTGAGTAATTTAATGCATTCACTCATTAGCTACAACAGTTTATACACAACGTACGCATTAGTTACTTAAAGCACGTGTGACTTTGCTTGCCAGGATACACATTTAGCACTGGAGCTAGGAAAGCTGTTAGCCTAAATTCCAAGAAGGAAACACCACTTGCCTTGTTCTTAGAAAACAAAACTTGAAGCTTGAATGGGAGAAAGAGGAGAATCTTCTGTTTTAATTTACACTGACGGGAGCTGCTTTTGTAAGCACGAACATCTGGCAACATTTCAAAGCCACAAACTATTAGTAATTTGGAGCTGGAATCTAGACTTGGAGACAAAATGATATGTTTGGCCACAGTTCAAGCTAGCTCCAGCATAAACACGGAATGACTAATACATTTCTGCTGTACAAATGGGTGATTTTGTTGGGCCAAAAGTTTATTTAATTGATGAGTTACTTAAGAATTTGTTGCACATGAATGCACACTGAGGATTAGCGGGCTTAGGATAAAGTACATACATGAACTCAGAAGAGGTAATTTTAACAAGTTCTGAGGTTTTTACGCTTAGTGTGCAACATTAACAATTGAGGTTATTTTTAAGATCCTCTTTCCCAGCTATTAAGTACTATCCCATGAAAAAAAAAAATCCAGCTTCTGATTTTTGCCTCTCAATAAACCAAAAAGAGGTAGGCCAATGCAATAGTGCTTCTTCTCACCTTGTCATGAAACTGTGAGCAAGCCTCAAACTTTGTGTTCACAAAGTCGTGCACCGATACCGAGCTGCAGTTAGTTCCTACATGCAAGACACTCCTCACCATGAGGCTGCAGCAGAGTAAAACTTCAAAAGACTTATCTGGGATTTGTGTACCTGCCACCCGCCAACTAACCTGAGGTATTTGGGTAAGCATACAGCCACCACCGTGTTGCCGCTGTGCGCTAACTGCTCCTGTACCCGCTTTCTCTCAATGGTACGTGAGATAACTTAGAGCTGGAACAAAGGTTGGAAGTGTTTTTCTTCGCCAGGCCGGAGCTTATGAATTGGATTACTCAACATGTAGGAGGATCCCTACCCTTCTGTGGAATCCATCTGCACTGGCCTGACCATCAGCACGGGCTTCACAACACTCCCATCACTTCCCTCTGTCCTCAAAGGGGCTCCCGTACCTCACACGTTGCTACCACTCACACAGTACAACACAGATTTGTTTTTCATGAAAAGCAGCAAAATCATATACTCTGCTCAGAAGCTGGCTGAACGATTTCTGAGAGTTTATTAAAAAAAACCACAACAAAAACAAAAACAAAGAAAAAAACCCACCAAACAAAAAAAAAAACACTACCTCAAACGGCTGGCAAAACCTTGATATATCTGTCAAACTTAACTCTATGCTATGAGTATTCACAACAGTAATGGCATCTGTTCTGGCAATCTGGTTAGCAATTCATATCTTTTTTTAGGACTGTATTTTACAAATTCAGAGTTTGTTTTCACCTCCCCGTTATATTTCATAATTGCTTTTTTAGGAAGACTTAATGTCGTCATTTATAACAACATTTACATTAGAGCAAAGGAAGTTAAATCACTGCTTTAACTAGTCTGAAAACTCCCACCCTGTATTCTGCCCTGACCACCCTCTCGCACCTCGAAACACTGGTATTATATACAATTGTGTGGTTAAAGCTCAGTATTCAATCGTGGGCCAAAGGCCAGGCTGAAAAGAGCTGGATCAAACTGCTTGATACAAGCTAAGCATGGAGGCCACTCAGACAAGTGTCATTGTGCCCACAATAATTTGATGGACAGCCACTGCCCCGCATGGCGTTCAGCCTCAATACAGCCAAAGGAAATAGTTAACATATTGCTGTAGAAGCAGCCTGCTCCATCATCAACTGTTCTGCCTGTGTTCCCTGCACTCATATGGAAGAGATGACTGTTACCATCACTGCTCCGATTCCGTTTTAAGAACAGCAAGATGGCCAGCCCCAGTTTTGTCCTTTCACTACTACTTAAAACTTCACTATGAGACGTATATAGAAAGAGCAGTAATTGAATTTTTTCCCCAGCAAAGTACTCAAAGCAGAAGGGGCCTCCTAAGAATGCTGCTGTGATATAGAATCCCACGTGACAGTCGGTATTTCTTCATTTATAAAAAGGAACTAACTTTTCAGTGATGAGCACACGCCGTTGTGAAAATGGTCTGTATCTGTTTTAACAGAATGACATAAGCATTACCACGGCAAACTGTGATTCAGTGACCTTCTAGACTATAGATTAACTTAAAGTCACCTTCTTCTCTTTGGAAAGCAACTTGGCAACCACTTTGTGATTCAGGCAACCCATAAAAGCACAGAGGCTAATACTCGAATATAAAAGCCAGGTCACAGATGGTCTAAGTGCAAATCCTCCTATGACCCACCTGAAGTTCTCATGCCTATTTGCTGTGAGACTTAATGGCAGCACTGCACAACAGTCACCCTCCTCAGCATTCTCCCTCAAACCCTTAACTCACAGCATACTGCCCAAAAGCAAAGGGCTTCCAAAACCTCAAAGGTTGCACATTTCCACATCTCTCGGCCAATCTGTCCTGAAATACACTAGTTGGCAAGTGAAAGACTTGCAAGGAGAGGCATTGCCATTTCAAATTTTACACAGTTTACACACTGTGTTGGTTATAACCTACTTCACTCGCTGGGTGTTGGCATATTCATTTCTCTTGAGCATGGCACACTGTTAGCACACCATACTGAATGGGGGCAGGGAGGAGCATCTTGCTCAGATTCTGTCTTAAATATGATCCGTAAATAATCAAATTATTTGTGGGGTTTATTTTTTTAAGTATGCCTAGAGATATCAAAAGCATGTTCTTACTAGACTATTGTAAATGGCAAATTATTGGGGAAAAGTCCTCCTAGCCCAAGACAGGTTTGCCCTAGCAAGAATAAATAAGTAACTACTCACAACTTTGCAGCAGAAGAGACTGTTTCACTACTCTTGGGCATTGCTGCAATAGACATCTATGCAAAGCAAAGAGCCTTATGTGAGGCACCAGACTCAAAAGCAGTGGAATCCTCTCACAAACAAGAGGTTTTCAAAACCCAACCAAACCAAAACAGTTTCTCAAGGGTTCCTCATCATTCCAGAAAGATGTTAAAATTACATTGGCTAGATATTCCTTTGATCATTTACATGAGATTTAGTTTTAATTAACACCACTCTATAAAGAAATCATCGACGACTACTTACTGCTTTGCAACATGCTCTAATTCAATAAAACACTGCATTCATAATTTAACAGTAATTTTCTTCCTTGGATTATTTTTCTTCCTTGAACTACACAACCAAGCAGCTTTCACATAAATTTGCACAAACCTTATTTTTAATTCTCCCATAATGGGCCTTTTTAAGCCACAGAAAACATCAACTGTCCTTCTCCTTCTGCTTGCCTAGAATCAGAAACTATCCCTGATTAAACTGAAAGAATAGGAAGAGCTGGCTGATGGCAGCAAGGCCACCCCCCATCTTTGAAAGGTCCTGGCAAGGTCATGGCAATCGGGGGAGGTTCCCAAAGCCAGGAATAAAGCAAATTTCGCCTCCTGTCTTCAAGATAGAAGAATCTCGGGAACTACAAATCAATCAGTGTTACATTGATCTGTGAGAAGACAAAATAATCCTGAAAACTATTTCCAAAGATTTTCCATTGAGGAAAATATGATTGGGAGCAGGCACCGTGGGTTTATGATGGAAAAATCATGTTTGACCAATCTGATAGCACCTTTCCACACTCAGATGGCTGGTTCAGATAACCAGTGGATGTTATCCACTGTTATTTATCCTTTAGCGAGGCCTTCATAACATGGTTATTCCATAACAAGCCCACAGAAAAAATTAAGAGTGCAGGCTAGATAAATGAACAACAAAATGGAACAGAAATTGAATGAAATGCCCGTCTCAACACACTGGTCAGGAGCAAGAAACCCTAACCCAGCAGAAGGTAATGGGGCTAATTTTGTTAAACCCTCAGCATGTCTGCAGATGATTCAGAACTGGGAGCAGTGTCTGATAAACCAGAGGGTTGTGATGCCACCCAGCAGCGGTGGGACAGGCTGGGGAAATGTCCCACAGAAACCTCACACAGCTCAATGCCAAGCCCTGCGCCTGAGCAGGAATCGCCCCGGGCGCCAGCGCAGGCCAGGAACCAGCTCCCCAGAGAAGGACCTTGGGGCCCTGATGAACAAGCTGACCCTGAGCCAGCAACACGCCCCTGCGCCACAGCAGGCCAAGAGCTGCGGCTGTGTCAGGCCTGGATGTGTCATCACCAGCAGGTCCAGGGAGGTGACCTTTCCCTCTCAGCCCTGCCGAGACGCTGCTGCAGCGCTGCCTTTCCCAGTACAACACACTGGCTTACTGGAGTGATTCCAGCAAAGGGCCAGGTATATGATGAAAGGGAGCATCTGACTCAAGAGGAGAAGCTGAAAGAGCTAGGAGTGTTCAGCCCCAGGGGAAGTAAAGGAGAGGGAGCCAGGCTCTTCTCAGTGACGCTCAGCAGCAGGACAAGATGAACAAAATGGAAACACAAATGGTTCCACAGAGACAGAAAATGAAGCAGGTTTCTCTGGGAGGGTGGCCTAGTGCTGGCTGCCAGAGAGGCTGTGACATCTCCATCCTTGGTGCTACTGAAAGCCTGAGTGCACAGAGCCCTGAGCAACCTGCTCTAGATAATGCTGTTCAGAGCGGAGCTGGGCTAGATGATTTCCAGAGGCTCCTTTCCAGCCTCAACTGGAAGCCTTTCCAAGCCTTTTTTTCCCTGATAATTCTCATGAAAAGGCCTATTTTGAACTTAGAAGTTTTGGGCTTTTTTTATGGTTTTACCAACTCAGTGGCCAAAACCAGCACTAGATACACGAAACATCTATTTTCCTTAGTAAATACCACTTCGTGGTTCCAGAAAGATCTGTACTGTATGGTCTGAACGGTGGGACAGTTATGCTAGGCAATTCATCTGGGACAAATGTGTGCTACCCTCTAATGTCAAAACTGCCTCCCAACTAGCTGTATCTTTCACCACTCTTGATGGCTTGATAATCCTGACTCAAAACTTTTTGTCTGAGACAATATTAATAATAACTGAATCTTAAAATCTTCAAAAATGCAATATAAAATGGGCCTCAAACTTTCAAGCAATCAAAACCAAATCAAAATTTAATGTTATCCTAAGGTTAAACCAATTCAGTTAAAAAATCTGACCTTCAAGATGTAAAAGCTACATCCAAAATAAGGTCTTGCCAGCATAAATATCTGCAAATTTCCTAGATCTGATAGACAGCTTCATAGATAAGCTAAATTGTGTTGATCATCTTTCACAAGTACTTCATAGTAGCTTCCCTGTCTCCCTTTTCCCAGTATAAATCATCTTGACAATTTATTTAATACTGGTATGAGTTCTGCAGACATGTGGGACACCATGTTCCCAACAAAGAGCTGAAAATATATATTTACTTCAAAAGCTAAAATTTCCTGTTTCCATCTCTGATTGGTTTTGCTCTGTTTTGTTTATGTTTGCTTTTTTTTTAATAAGCCTGCATATTTCTTGCTTAATATGGACAAAACCTGAAATATAGATAGCGTTAAAGTTGTTGTATACTGTGCTATTTAGCTGAGAACTTTTAAAAACAAGCCAAAAAAACTCTTGAGGGAGATGGGGCTTAAACCTACTTGAGTTTTTGAGGTGTGCTTCAAATACCTGTGGATTAGTATGGATCAGTCAAACACTGGCATGTAACTCCGTAGCGCAGTATTTTCTTCCTTTCCAGTAGAAGGATCAAGGACAGGAGAGTATCAGAATTACAGAATCACAGAATTGTAGGGGTTGGAAGGGACCCCCAGAGATCATTGAGTACAACCCCCCTGCCAAAGCAGGTTCCCTCAGATGTAGTGGGTATTGACGTTTCATAGTCTGTATTGCACAGTAAAGAGCTCTAATTCTAAAAAGGGTATTGGAATAATAATTAAAAAGTCAAGAGGTAACACACCCATGCTATTCTTTGGGTTACTCACTACCTTAGTATTCCTTAAAATAGTAAAAGAATTTAAGTAGTAGATGAGGAAGTCTTAGAACTCAGCTGAGAACATAACAAAAAAAAACCAAAAACCCAGAACTCACTCATATAAAATCTACAATTCTTCTGACATCACCTAAAGCTTTTTCTACTATAGAAAAGTAACCTGATAAGATTCTTGTCACACACCTCTCCTAAATTCAGACACAGTGCTGAACCATTCAACATTTCAACAGCAACAGAATGATGGCAAACTCAGGATTATGACTTTCCTTCAAGTTTAAACAGAACAGCTAGAAGAGGGAAATGTTTTATTGCACGTGCGACAGTAAAGTGAAACCCAAGTAAACATACAGCTTATCTGAATTGTAGGTGATCCTCTGTGTCCTGTGTATTGAGAGCAGTTCATAGTATTCCTAAGGTTTGAAGGTCAAGATGGAATTTACGATCTCACAGAATAAAGTATCTTTAATATTTTCAGCCCAAAGGGGTAGTAATAAGTATAATAACTTTTTTGTGATCCTAAAATGGAAGGCAACTGCTGCACAGAAACAAGCTTCTCAATTCCCCTCCTTCACTGAATTAAGATGTACATTATTAAGTATTCCAGACTAAATTTTTTTAATAAATGCAGCAGGCTACAGCTCCAACTATCTTCTTTAGATAAACTGTTCACAGTAGATAAAGTTAAGCCAGCAAGGACAAAGTGTACACTCCTTGCTTTTAAAAGCTATCATTGTCAAAGATGTAATGAAATACACTTCAACACTGCATGGATGTTTTCTTGTCTTTTTAACTTCATTACAGAAATTTGTGCCAGTTCTGAAACAAGCCCAGGAAAATAACTGCCTGGTAAATTGTTTTTTTAAGCTCATCCTTCCATGTGCAAATACCAGTCTGAATCATTACAATGACCTGAATAAACGTTATCAAGGAAGAAATTTAGATCTTCAGAAGTTACTTTTTAATTCGAATATTTAACATGTCCCAAAGCACCTAACTGGAAAAAAGGGAGTGGTAGAAGAGAAAGGGAATTTTAGAAGATCAAGTGTTGGACACTGTGGGGTCTGCCTGATGAGTCAGAGGAAAATCACAACAGTAACAGCTTTAATACTCTTTCCCTTGTTCCTCTCACTTGGGACATTCTGAAAATGAAGACTGTATTTTGAACTTATACTGACCTGCTGCAGCAGAAGAGCTGGGTATTGTAACCACAGAGTCACAGGATGGCTCAAAACTGTTTAATTCCCTTTCAGTCTTACTCAATAACATTTGAGCGAATTCTCACTATTCCCCTCCTTGGTTTCAGGAAGGTGGGAGGGTTTGTAGTCATCACAGAATCATAGAATCATAGAATGGCTAGAGTTGGAAGGGAGTCCCAGAGGTCATCTAGTGCAACCCCCCTGAAAGAAGCAGGGACACCCCCCCAAACTAGATCAGGTTGCCCAGAGCCTCATCCAACCTGGCCTTGAACATCTCCAGGGATGGGGCATCCACCACCTCCCTGGGCAACCTGTTCCAGTGTTCCACAACTCTCACAGTAAAGAATTTTTTCTAATATCCAATCTAAATCTACTTCCCTCTATTTTAAAACCATTACCCCTTGTCCTGTCACAGCAGGCCCTACTGAACAGCCTCTCCCCATCTTTCTTGTAGGCCCCCTTGAGGTACTGGAAGACGGCTATAAGGTCACCCCCGCAGCCTCCTCTTCTCCAGGCTGAACAGCCACAACTCTCTCAGTCTGTCCTCATAAAGTCAACAAGCCTCTTCACATAACAAAGCTAAGAACATGCAGAAGAAGTGGTACTAGTGAAATAGCACTTGTGTCTTCAAAGCCTTGAACATTCTTCCAAGAAATTCTGTGATTCTTCTAAGAAGGCTCGAAATGCAACCAAACCGTGTCAGTATACTGAAGCAACTACTTTGTTTTACTAACAAACTTTGGATTTTGGAGAGGAATGTGATTTTCAAATAGAAACCTTTGATGACATAATATACTAGACATGTTAGCACAAAGTTGCTACAAGATATATTAACTACCCTTAGGAAAAAGGAAGTATACCAACAGAGGTGCTCTTCCAACAGGACAAATCGAAGGCAGAGGATGACCTGGTTTTATTAGTAGATAGATTAACTTCTCATAGCTACACAAAACCTATAAGCTAGCAGATGCTGCAAACAACCCTAACTTAAAAAGTCTTGTATCACAGTGTTTACAAATATCACAGCAATAAACAACCCTGCTTCACTAAAAAAAAACAATCACTTGAATTTCCAGCTTCCCACTCATGTTACACCATCAATCAGTCAGAATAATGTGAACATCCCCATTTTTGTGAATTTGAGTTAAGCCTCTACTCCTGCACAGTTAACGTGTTCACTAAAGACCAATTCCAGGGAGACAAGACTGTCTCAAGCTCTGTTACTGCTGCAGCATGATTAGTCTTTAGATTAATTCAACAGAAAACAGCACTTGTTTCTTCAATCAGTTCTCAGACGTTTCTGCAGGCACACAGTTGGGATATGCATAATAGTGAGTGGACACATTGAAATACTTAAAAGGAAACCGTGAAGAAGGAAACAAGAAAGAAGAGCAGTCAGGCAGAAAAAAAAAGGTAAACAACCATTGTCTCCACCTCACTAATTTGGTTGCTGTGTTGATAGAGCCTTCTGTATCTTTGTGTTGTAACAGAAAAGTGATGTTCCTGACAGGCAATTACTCTGTAGGCATGAATCTCAAAATCAAGCTATTTACTGATAAAATTCCCTCCATGACATCTATTACCTAATCAGTTTCCACTTAGATGAGATTAACACCTTCCTTAACATCTTTTATCTAGTATCACCATGGTGATAAACTCGACAATTAAAAGTCTAAATTCTTCATTCCTGCAAATTAGCTGTTGCTTAATAGCGAAGTCATTTTCTCTCAGTAGTTGCAAAAGTATACTTTAAAATATGAAATTTAAGATTTCTATGTTTATCAGGTGACTCTAATTCTATTTAAAGTTTTAGAAGTACCCAAATGGCCTTTCTTCTGAAACCACGTATTACATGCTCTCCACCCTTCCTCAGTATAAACGCATTATCCTTTGAGGTATGCCCATCACTGACGAGTATAAATCATTACACATCTTAAAAAAATTATAATCATACCTGACTTAGTAGCTGTCCGTGAAAAATGCTGTTAACCACATTCAAAACCTGTTTTATAAGTTTTCTTTGAGAAGCAGGGATGAGAGCTGGGTATCTGGTCCCTGTAGTCTCCAGTTCCTGCTGCACTTTATCCAAAAGTTCACAGAGAAATTCCTGAGCATCTTGTTGGGCATATCCTCTGAAGGCTGGAATTAGCCTCCACACAGAATGAAGCATGGCAAAAGGAGACACCAGTGCCCATTTGCCAGACCACATAACTTGGAACAGGGTATGCAGCTCATGACAGAGGGAAATATGCTTTGAACTGGGCTCCCTGGGTTGAATAAGTTCCATATTTCTACTTTCTGATGCTCCTCCACTTAATCCAGAGGATAAACTAGGCCGCCTCACAGAAGAGGATCCCTTTATTTTGTCTTGGTTCTCATTCACATGTAATGTTGATGCAGCTATTGACAGATGTTTAGATGAAGACCTGGTTTTACCACTGGTTGCTGTTGCCAGCAGTTCCTGAGTTTGGTTGAGATCAAGCTTTAAAAAGCATTCTCGAAAAATAAGTAAGTGACTTAACACCTGCAAGATAGAATTCATATAGCATGTATTTCCCAAGTTTCTCAGTCCTGTTACCCCAGGAGTCACTGTGGGCCTTCGTTTAACTGGAGAGTCACTGATTTTTTTCAATCTTACTTCATCTGAGGTATATGTTTTTTTCAACTCTGACACAGATTCCATGTTCTGTGATGTTTTTTGCAGGCAGGGTGCTGTTTCTGAGGACATTCTAATTTGATTTTGTAAACGACTGCTCTTTCTTGGAGGCATCCTTTCCATCTCTGCTTTCAACTCGCGCTTTCGTTCTTGTCTTCTCTGTCTAGCTTTGTCTCTTCTTTCCTCCGCCTCTTCCCGACGCCTTTCTTCTTCCAAAATCTTTTTTCCAGTAGGTGTCAACCCAAGCCATGACCTGAATATTTTGCCCAGGAGTGCACGCCGTCGGTGCCACAGCGCTGTGAACATGCGATCTTCATTCCAAAGGAAGGCTTGGGCACCACCATGTGAGAGGTAAGAATCATCACTTGTACCCATGGAACGCAAAGTCCTCCCACTTCGAGTAATGCACTCATAGTTTTGACTCTTGATTGCACTTAATGTACTTCGCAACAGTTTTAAATCACCAGTGGTGTTGTCATTAAGAACGTAATCATCACAGAGATAACAGAAAACATACAGCTCATTTACTTCTAAGGCCACTGGGTGACCGCTCTCCTGAAAGTGCTTTAGTGCATGTTCTTCAATATACCTTCCACACGCTACATGGGAGCAGCCGAGGCACGCCCACACAGATTCAGTAGTATTGCAGTCCACACAATGCCATTTCTGAGGATTCAGAATGGAGTGATCTTGAGCCAGTCGCAGGCGACCTATGTGCTTACACTTATCCATTGTTAAAACTGAAATTGCGGAGACACGCTGGCGGAACACATCATCCAAACTTTTTTCTGTTCATGATGTTTCAATCTGCAACTGAAAAAAAAACGAAAACCAACATTACAAGTTTTAAGTTGCAGTTCATAAATACCTGAGTCTATCGCTTTACAGGTGTCAGAATACCCAATCCCACTTGAGGTTAAGATCATGATGCCACCAAGCATACACGGACAGTCAGTCAGGGGAAGCCACAATCAACATCACCCACAGCAGTTCAGGCTACATAGCCTGACTACCAGTGTTTACACTCCCAGTACCTTCTGGGTCAGGACTAGTTAAGACACTTTGCAATAGGCCTATTTTTTCAAAGGAGCACAGATTTAGTTGAAAGACACAGACTTTGGACACAGACACAACTTAAAATGGGAGAGCATGACCAGAAAAGCTGTGGATGCCTCATTACTGCAAGTGTTCAAGGCCAGGCTGAACACAGGGGGCTTTGAGCAACCTGTCCATGGCATGGGGCTTGGCCTAGATATCTTTGAAGGTCCCTTCTGTGATTCTACAATTCTAAAATGCTCCCATTAATCCAATCCCTAAGCATACAGATGCAGAAGTGCAAAGTTCACTTAAATTTATTATGCTTACACAGTGCCAACAGTTCAAACGAGGCTCTATACAACTGGAACCCTTAATTAAACCACACCCCTAACTAAATCACTGCACCTTTGTGCTCAGGCAAGCCAGTGTTTTCTAGGATAATGTATCTTCAATAAGTACATTTTAGCATATCATCTTAACACCTCTGGAAGTCACCTGGAAAAGTAGAACGTGCTCTCTTCTATACAACAGAAATACCATTACATATTTTAGATGTTACAGGCAAGTAAACCATGTTACAAAAATACTAAGTGATTTAGGCAACTGGATAAAAAAAAAACCAAAAACTATATTCCTGCTGTTATTCTTGAATATGCTAATACTTTTCCATTTTTAGAGTTCAGAAATACACAGTAATACGCTACTCAATTTGGAACAGATGTTCAAGTTAGAATAAGCATTAGATTGAGGGAGCCCTATCATGCAATGACATGACACCGCTAAGGAACGGAAAAGGTAAAAAGCTGCAGCTGGAAGCAGCTTTATCTTTCATCTGGTACTTGGATAAAAACTGTCATTAGAAGATATAACAAAAAAAGAATGGCTTGCTTTGGTTAACTGGCTGACAACTAGTGCCTTTTAAAATGTTAGAGACCAACCAGCATAAGATCTGCAGTAACTCTTGAGGCACACAGCCAGCATTGCGTAAGTTGGGTAGGTTTTATCCTGCTCAACAAAAAAAAAAAAAGTCGAGCTGGCTGTAATTAAACTAATAAAGTGCATGGAGTTTTACATGCCTATATTAATCATTCAATTTATTTAAAAGAGTTGTCTCCAGTCTATACTTGCTGCACTGAAAAATTTCAGGCGCCATGACCTCTGAGTATCATTCAGTAATTCTTAGATTAAGTACCAGCCATAGTGTATTATGGGAGGCCGAGAGCTCTTGTGTATGCTCTGGTCAACAGATGACAAAAATAATGGCTTGCTGAACGTTTTCAGTTTGCTAGCATCTGTAACATTCATTCCTTCTAAAAGATAGTCTATTCATAGGCTGCTAATGAGATTCTTTTACAAACAGTCATGCATACTAAGTTTGCTTTTTATACTGTCTATAAATAAGACCACTAAATTAATCCCATGACTGGTCCAACAACCTGTTTTCCCCCAACAAAGCCCATTTTTCCTAACACTGATAAAATTCACATAGATTTCAGAGTTGAACTCCCTATGTTAATTCTTCTTGGTATAGAGAGGTAATAACCTATGTAAAGTGTGCTGCAAGAATTCAATGTGGTAGACATTATTTTAAGAGACGAGACTCATCTTTGTGGTTTTATGGCTATCAGAAATAGATTCTCCTGCATAACGTATTAGTAACGGTCCTTCCCAGCAGCCCAGAAAAGAACACTAAACCCTGCCTTCCCACAGGGCCATCACACACAGCAATGCTGTCAGTCAGAGGACTGACTGGTTGACCCTTTCTGGTTTTGTTGTAGTCACTGTGTAAACACCGTGCCTTATCTTTCCTTATGATTAAACATGGTCAGAAAAATCTGATCTTCCTAATTTTAAAAAATATCGCTAAGAGTGAAACTACTTACATGCCTCAATGTAAGTCGATACCGCACTGAGGATGAAAGTAGTCTGCTGATTTCGGGGCAACCACTGTGTAAATCAGGGTTGTACAATCAAACTCTTCATGAAAAAGCAACACGATTCTACGAAAGGGTAAGATCAGCGCCTTGAAGAGAAAAACCTAAACCCCAGCTCCCCCACCAGCAACCAAGCCAGCACGACATTTTCCCACCTACGTCGTGGACAGAAAGGAGACAGTGTGGAAGCTGGGGGGAGGGGGAGGAAACATCTTGACATAGGAGAAGGCTTTTCTTTGAAGAAAATGTGAAGAAATCAAAGTGCAGAGTTTGGTCAAAAAGAAACACCTGAAAAGACTGCAAAAAAGTTAAAAGTGTAAAACTGAGACCAAGAAAACTTCAACGAATTTCAAGCAGCAACAATGACAGCATCAATGTTTGAATACGTGGAGCAATAGGTCCCGAGCCTACAACAAGTCACACAGCTTTAAAACTTTACCTTGGAACCAAGACTTGGCAAAACAAAGTAGCTCAGGGAAGAAAAAAACAAAAACAAACAAACAAACAAACAAAAAAAACCCAACCAAACAAAACGAAGCAAGAGATAACAGTGGAAGAATCTTTAAAAATACCGCAATACTCAAGTCTCACATGCCCACTAGAAAGCTGCAGCTGGAATAAAACAAATGCTCCAACATTAAAATTCCCCAAAGAAAGTTATTCAGCGCTAGTTACTGCATTCTTCTCTCCCGAGGTTCAGTTCTGTGCACACACACAAAGAAACTGAATTAGTTGACCAGCACTTCAGAGATCAAGCCCCCACGCCCCCGCTCGCCGCGTTCTTAGCACAGACCTGAGCCGAAGTAGTAAGCAAAATAACAAGTAGTAGCATGCAGAGTAACACCACTGAAGGCATTACGTTGTCTGAGAAAACAGGGATTTGCAAAAGTTGTTTTTTTTTTCACAAGCTGGAAATAACGACATACAGAATAGGACTTTTTTCTTTAAACCATATTTTAACCGTGTTAACGTGCTTCTTTTTTTAGATTCACTGAAGAATGGCTGGAAAGATGTACATTTTGGGGTAGCTGAAAAAGTACTCGATGTCAAAAAAACAACTCACAAGTAAAAAGACAAAACAGACCTATTTTTCTTCCATTTGTGTTCCACATATACAATTTAAGATTCATCTTTGCAGCTGACATTTTCAAATTTAACTGTAAATATAAACAAAATAAGATCTTTTTTCCCCTTAGTCACCACTTTTGTAATTAATTGCTTGGCACCTAAATGAAAAATCAAAACAGTCTACCTCAAGAGTTAAGAGTAGGAATGAAGGACCTAGTTTTACTAATATAAATAGAGTGTGTGTGCCCGTGAGTCCCATCAATGGTCTGTGGCTTTTAGATGGGATGACAGTTTGCCAACTGATTTTCATCAGGTTGAGAGTACCTGCTTACGACCTGGAAAAAAAAAAAAAGGAGGAATCACGGGTATCTGAACAACTGAAAGGCAGATGTACCGCTTTCTTCCAACGACTTTTCTTTTTTTAAAGAACCCAACAAAACACTGATGTGGGTAAGTACAAGATGCGGTACAGTCTTGCAGGCAAAACAGTAAAACTTAAAAAAAAAAAATCAAAGCGGCACTTCCAGAAGGAACTTTGTAAATTATTTCCGATTTTTAACAGTACATCCTGTACCCAGAAACTCCTCCACTTTCGTTTCTTTGGAGCCACACAGATCGTCATTTTAACTAGTTTCCCCCCCCTCCCCTTTTTTTCCCTTCCAGACAGCTAAGGGACGTACACACAGGGTGCGGATGGATGGATGGATGGATGGATGGATGGATGGATGGATGGATGGATGGATGGATGGAGCCGCTTACACCGCAGCACCAGACACCGGTCCAGCATTACAGTCAACGTCCCTAATTGCAAATAACCGCGCGTTTCCTGCCGCTGAGACATTTGCGGAGGTAAACAAACAGTTCAGACTGAAGCACTTTCACAGAAGCATGGCGGGACACACACACACATATACACACCCCAAACCCACCCA
>VXBZ01000534.1:773485-804266 GCA_013399135.1 Heliornis fulica
TTTTTTTTGGCGTAAACTGACCCCTATGGGTCTAGAGCTGCAGCTACACCCCTGCTCCCTGGTACAGCGCCCAGGGTCAGCCCAGGGCAGGCTTCCTCCGGGGCAGCTCGGCAGAGACGTTCATTTAACCTCATGGGGAAAGGATGCTCTCTTTCCCCAGTGTTTTCCTTCGGGACACTCAAAACAACTGAGAAATACTGATGACCAAGATGTCTTGGATGTCAGCATGTGTGAGAAAGTTGAACATCCCTGAGTGTTGCTGGACAAAGCCAGGTTTGGATCCAGCTGGTCCAGGTAAGAAGTTAACCTGGACTGAAGGCAGTTCCTCGTCCTTGATAACACAGGGCCATTCTACTGCTCTGAGTTGGCCTGCCCCAAAGGTAGGAGCTTTTTATGAAGCTTTCCTGCTTGATCTGTGTCTGCCTTATGCTTGTGAGAGAGTGGAGATGACAAAGTTCCAGAAACAAAGGAATTACGCCACAAATTTTATATTTTTGTTGATTTAAAAGCTATTTTAAAATCTTTAACTGAGACCCCTTGGGCACAGCTTTCCCTCTCTCCCTGGAAAAGCAGGCAGGAGGTGTGGGATGCTGCCTGCCCTCCATGGATGGTTGCCAGAGCCTTTGAACCATTCTGTCAAGGGTGAGGGAGGAGTCATTCTGCTTGCCTGAAGGCACACATGGAGGAAAACATCTGGGAAAAGTCAAAACACAGGGCCTGCACCTCTGCCTCCAGCATCCCCAGGGTCATCAATCCTTTTTAAAGGTTCATCAGGGCAGCCCCGTGGCCTGGGAGAAATGAGTGGCTCAGGGACTGGGACAAAACTGTGGGTATTGTGTGTGAACCATCAGGGTTTGCTGGATGTCAGGGCACCTGAGGACAGGAGCCAGGAAACAAACTCCGCTCCCAGCTGCTTGGAGGAAACAGCTGGAAAAGGAACCACAGCAGACCCTGCAGAGCCTCCTTCGGCAGTAGCAGAGCTGCGCTTCATCCGCATGTGTTTAAACCTACCCTTGTTTGGGTGTGTGCAGTGGGGGCTGCAGTCTGGGCTTCATGTCCCAAACCTGATAGTCTGGAAAGTAGAGGTTCAAGAGGCTCATATTCCCTGCATAAGCAAAATGAAGCCTAAAAAAGTCCTTATGCTCATGCGATCCATCATCCAGGATAAATAAGGTAGTAAAAGCAATGATGGTCATCTCCACTTTATACACAGGGAACCAGATGGCTGAGGGAGAGGAATTACTTCTTCTAAGGCCCCGCAGCAAGCACAGCCCCGTTTCCCAAGCCAAGGAGTTAGCAGGTCAGTGGGTTTCTCTGAGGGTGAGCATTTTCACAGCAGGGTCACTGGCTTATTAGAAGGGAACCAGACCTTCATCTATTTTGCTTCTATATTTGTTTCATGCTGTGAATCTTGGTCTTCTGGCAGCTCAATGCCTTCTTGTTTATATTCTGCTGATTTCAAAGGAAGGTATTTTGCTGTCATTTATACAATATAACCACTTCTCAGGTCAAAACCCTAGAAAAGTTTTAAACTTGTTGTTTGGAGGCAGGGGATGTGTAAAAATGGTCTCCCTCTGCTCTCCATGCAGGACTGTAATGCATAAACCAGGTGTGACTCCTGATTTAGAAATCGAGTGTCTGGGGTATTGCTTTCCCAGATTGAGTATCTAAATAAAAGAGGTCAAGTTGAGACTTCATAACTCAGGCCAGGAAACACACGCTAAGAGCTGAGACCCAAATGGGACTGAAAAAATTGTTGATGAGTCAAGTGTGTGTTCACTGCCTACCTTGCTATCTATAAATCCCTGTGAGAGGAAATAATCCTTCCAGAGGTCTGTACTGTCATGCAGGCAATGTGTGCCCCTTCACCAGCCTGTAAGTGGTTGTGGTGAGGAGAGAGCTGGACCTCAGATGGGCTGGTGCTGGTTGGGAGGTTGTAAATATGTTTGTGGATTAAATCCTCTCTGGAAGTGAAAGAGGTTTTGAGTTTTTTTTCCAGGCCACTGCTAGTACAAGTAACGCTGCCACTGTAGTTCCCTTTCTCTGCCTGGGCATTTGTGCATTTTGCAAGGCTCTGTATGCTGCAGGTAAGATCCTTGCTCTCTTTCTTGGTCACACACCTACAGAAGAAGCTGACACCGCTTTGGGACAGAAGCTTTTTTCATTTTTCTTCTTTCCTCAGCCAGACCTTACTATTAAAAAGCCAACTGAGCCACCAGTTCCTAGCAGTTGTGCCTACAGACTACTTTCTGTTATTTTTTATGTGTTTATATACTCGTGAATGCACTTGGCTTGTCAGTGTTGGGGTGATGAACAGCTGGCTGTATGACACCCTCCTACTGTCCTGCAATGGGTGCATTCAGAGGAGCTCCTGCATGCTGCAAGACCGCATCCCTAGGACATGAGGTGTCAGTGACACCAGCGCAAGGCTCCAAGTGTCCAGGAAGCCCACCCAGTGTGGAGTGTGAAGGCTTAGTTGACAGCAGAAGCATACTCTGTAGTCTCCTCTATAGCATTTGTGCAGATTGCATGTCTGAAGTATGTGAGTGCTGGTTTTGTAAAGCATTTGCACCTCGAATGGACATTGTGAATCCACAGATTAGACCAATTCCTCCCCAGCCTTGCTCTAAAATGGTGAGAAACTCCTTTGCACGTAGCACCTCTTCACTCACAGCCCTGTGCTAGCCATCGTGTGTGGGGTGAGATGAGGTCCTTGGGCAGGAGCAGCCAGGATGGAAGCAGGCAGAGCAGCTTTGAAGGCCTGGGGAGGAAGGCTGCAGAGTGTCCTGCCTGCAGCCATCCTTCCCGTTGCTCTTTTCCACCTGTGGTTGGAGTTGCTGCCTTGTGCCGAGCCCTCACACACACATAAACACATCTGAGCAAGCTGAGATGGCCTCTAGGATCAATTTGTTGGCCAGCAATTTTGCCACCCTGTTTTTTTCTGGAGCTTTCTGAAGCAGGGGAGATCTCCCCTGTGGCTTCAGCAAGGTCTTCTCCATGGCTGGCCCCTGACAGGATTTGGAGACCGTTGTCAGCCTTCATCCTACGTGAAAGACACTTCCATGAAGTCGGATCTCTGCTAACTTACACGAACAGTACGCGCACGCATGTGTGTGTGTGTGTGTACATACACAAACGTGTTAGAAAACTTCCCAGACACCCCTTGCCCCACCTCCTGCTGGAGGAGGAAGGATGGGCAAGCACAAGGGTACCAGAGAATTAGGCAGCTGTGACTCCTCTGTCTCGTTGCTCAGCAGTTTTTAAGAGTAGGATTTGCAGGAACTGCACTTGGAAAACCTTCGGGAGGGCCAAGAAAAGCAGCAGTTGGAATCATTGCCATAAGAGGGCGGTCTGAGATAACCGCACACCCAAGTTGTCTTGCACAGGCCACGGTACTCCTTCCTTAAAACCAAGACCACTGACCGGAATGAAGGACTTGTCTCAGACCAAAGTCTTGTGTTTCACTTTAGAGGGGATTGTTCGCAATCGGATTTTTACATTGTCTAGGTCCTGCTGAAAGGAATTAGCCAAAACCCTCCTAGATCCTGCCGAAATATTTTCCTGGGGCGCTTAATGTTCAAAGTTGAGCCTGGCGCAGGGCTTTGAAAGGTTGCCTGCTGCTTGTCTCACTGCTGGGAAGAGAAAAAAAATCTCATCCTCTCTGAGCCCCAACTTGTCTTCCTGTGATGTTGGCCAAGCACTTGTGTCCTCAAGAATACACTGCTGATGAGTGGATGCAGGGTACTTCCCACAGTGGCGTTCGCTGACCACCTCTTGAGGAGCACCTTGAAACGCTGCTGCTGCTCTTCCATATCAGCTATATAGTGCACTGACACTCCAGCCCCTGCTTGCTCTTCCTGTCCATCCCCAAAAGGTAGGAAAGAAGGTTAGAACTGTGGAGCCTGCTGTTTCCCAAAGTACTGCTGTGAGACTGGCGGTGCAGCTGGGGAGAGGACAACCCCAGATCTGACCACGAGCTTCAGCTCCAGAGCTGGGAGAACTGGTGGGGTGTCACATCTTCCATCCTTCGCTTAGGCATCATAGCAGCTCAAAGCAAGCCCAGAGCCTCTTTCTGCACAAACATCCTTTTGCTATGCTCTTTATCCAGTACAGAGCTCATTTCACACTTTCATTAGCTCAGACACATTTGCTTCATGACGCAGCTCAAGGGCAGCTGTTTAGTCCACAAAAACTGAAGAGATAACAAATGTTGTTTGTGTCCCAGTACCACCCTGGACCAGCATTGACCAAATATAGTCGATCTTGGACTCTCCTGGAAGAGGAACCATGGAGGGAGACAAGCAGCTGAGTGACAGTGTGACACTAGAGCACAAAGCAGGCTCATGGTCAAACCACAGAAGCACTCAAGGAGACCAAATCCCTGGCCTCCAGCCATAGGGTGTGAATTGATCCCATAGAAATCAAAGTGCTGTGCTAGACCAGAGCATCAGACTGAGAAAGTTTCAAGAACTCTTTCTGATGTTATTGAAGCTGCAAGCAAAGAAGTTTGAATGTGCTCGGGGAAGATTTGTTCCCCAGTATTGGAGGAAAATAGTTGTATGCCTAATGTAGTGCAGAATCAATTTGGGTACAGATTGGGTTTTAGGAAAATAAAGTTCTCATGAACCTCCCACAGTCACTACAGCCTTAGGGGTTTGCTAGATAAGTGCCTCTGCATAAATTAGATGTGCTTTAGTTGGGGCAGTAAAATCTGGCTTCATGCATCGTGAAAATCACGAACTTTGAGTCAGGGATGGTTCTAGTTTCAGGTGCTGATTCTAGGTTTGTATTATTTTGCCAATATTTGGTGATGAGCCTCACAGCACCCCCCTGCCCCTACTCCACAATGGAGAAGACAGTGAAGACCCATCGTCTTTCCCTCACAAGGCATGCATCCTTTGGTGAGCATGCTGCTCCTCCAGCTCACTGACCCTGTGCTTTGGTGTCATCTGCTGTCCTTCTCCTTCAGCAACGTAGTGAAACTTGTCTTCTGGTGATATGCCTTTAGCTTCTCCTTTCCTTGAGCTCAATCTCTCCAGTATAGGTCAACACAGAGCTATTTTTGCCTGAGATGAGGTACTGATTTGTATGGGAATAGGCAGGGTTGTAGCAAGCTAGAGCTGGGCTCTGCCATAGCTCCAGAATGCAAAATTAACTCTGATGTGGTTTCAGTAGTTCCAGTTAAAGGTCATTTGCTGTGCCATTTTCAGTGTTGTTTTTCAGGAATGAAAACCAAAAATACATAAAATATTTGCTATTCCCTCCTCAAGTCTGCTTTAGCTATCATGTACAATGCAATAACATAAACTGTTAAAGATAAAACATGAGATACTCCAAAATAACAGCCCGTGGGAGGAAGGAATTGAAAAATTCCCAACTTATCCCACCTCTGATCACCTGAAACTGCACACACCCCCACACCCTCACCCTGCCCCAATTTCAAGCGTTTTTGGGGGAGGAGGAAGGAGATAGAAGGAACGGGATATTTGACACATTTGATATCAGCATAGGTTTATTGTCTGTCACAGCAAAGAAATGAAAGAGCAATCCTTCTATTTTGAGCTCAAGTTCACAACATGTAATGGTTAATAAAATTGTTCTTTGGAAAATCCAAGGTCAATCAAATATATGCTCAGTCTGACTGTAATTAATGTGTTAAATACAGTTAAATGTTTAACCAGTAGCTAGAAACGGAGACGTCCTTGCTTTTGATGAACAAGAAGAGTCAGATCTTTAATGACAGCCATCCTTGGACATCTCCATCCTTTTTCTCTACCTTTGAAAGTGAGAGAGCAGGCAAATAGCTTTGCAGCCCAAAGGGAGTTTGCAGTCTGCTATAAATGCACGCAGAGGTTTCGTAAGAGCAAGCTGAATTCCTCAGCTGTATACGGGCAGATTCCTTAAATCAGTGCAGTCATGCTCACAGAAGTAAAAAAAATGGACCTGTCATCTCTGAGGAGCGGTCAGCCCACTGCTGCGCTCCCATGGGAAAGGGAAAGGCAATTTTCCCAACCGAAGGGATTGCTCCGTAATGTGAGAGATCATTGAAATGCAAGTAACAAACCAAAACAGATGAAATATGCACAAAGTAAATAGATCAAAGACATTGAGATAATGAATTACCGGCGGTCCAGTTCTCGGAGAAAGACCGTACATTCACAAAGAAGCCACTGTACCCGACGTTCCCCAATATTGGTGTCTACAGCACGATTTGCTGATGTTTGTTAATGAGTAAAGACAGAATTATTATGCCAGATAACTGGCTGCCCTAAAAGTTTATGTTCTGTTATGGAAATGTCTTGGCCTACAAATAAACTTCACTGCATTCATAACATTTTAGTTTAAGAAAAAATGCCAAATCCATTTTTGTACTTGGTAGCGTGGAAGTTTTGATCTCTATCTGCTAATCATTCATGTGTTTACACAGCCATCTCAAATGAAAACTCAACAGCATTTTGAAACCAAATTCTCATAATTCTTATGCCTGTATACGCATCCTTTTAATCCCATTACCACAGTGGGAATATTTCTGCTGTAAGGACAGCAAGGTCGGAAAGGATGGAGCCATGCATTAGTGCTGGCTGTTTGTCTGCCCGCACACTGAGACAGTCTCATCCCCTGAGGAATTGATAGAATGAAAGGAAAACATGGACGAAATTTATTTTAGCATCACAGAATCATTAAGGTTGGAAAAGACCTCTAAGATCATCAAGTCTATCCCTCAATGCAACACCACCATGCCCACTAAACCATGTCCTGAATTGTCACATCTACACATTCTTTGAACACCTCCTGGGACAGTGACTTCACCACCTCTCTGGGCAGCCTGTTCCAATACCTGACCACCCTTTCAGCGAAGAATTTATCCAATCTGAACCTTCCCTGGTGCAACTTGAGGCCATTCCTTCTCATCCTCTCACTGGTTACTTGGGAGAAGAAACCCACCTCACTACGAGCTCCTTTCAGGCAGCTGTAGAAAGCGATAAGGTCTCAGCCTCCTCTTCTCCAGTCTAAACAACCCCAGTTCCCTCAGCTGCTCCATAAGACTTGTTCTCCAGACAAGTGCTGCATGCTCCAGTCTGATAGGACTTGAGGCACAATAAGGTTTATGGCAGCAGGGTTATTTCTGTGGGAAAGACTGTGATATGGACCAGGTATGAGCAGTAACCACTGGTTTGCTAGATAGGAAGGTTTGCTGGGGGCAGGAACTAAGCTGAGAGGTACCAGGAGTGAGGAGATAAAGCTACTGGTTGTTACCTGGGGGTGGCACTGGGCACACACCTTCTGCTGAAACAGCTCAGTACTTGATTTAGCTATTAGGTAACTGGATCTCATTGAAGAATTGTGTTGGAAGCATCCTGGAGAAGCTGCATGCTTCTCGGGGAGTTTCTGAAGGACGCTGAGGGTACATCCCACTCATCCCCAGCACCTTCTCTGCCATGTCCTTTTGACTCCTAAACATTTTATGGGTGGCTGAGGGCACAAGGCTGGAGGTTCAGGCCTCACTGTTTCTCCCACTCCTTAAAAGAAAGCAAATAACTCCCTTGGGAAAGAGGACTGGTGTAGGACAACAGAGTCTAGACTGTGGCAGAGAGATGGGGACAAATGGGAAGCAACGTCTCTCACATAGGCAGGTGTTAGTGATTTGGGACTTGTGAGGTCCCAGATCTAGTTCTGTGTTCCCTAGAAGCTCTGACTCCACCTAGGCAAGACTGTGATCTTGTGGAGCAGCCTGAGGGATGCATGGTGCCACAGATTGGGATTTCACCCACTGACACATGATCTGTGAGCCCACCAAGGGACAAGCCAGGTTTGCTGCATCAGCTGTGGTGGGAATGAAGTTAGGGAAAAATGAATGAGGGAGAGGATGCCAGCCATGCTTCCCAAACATTTGGGGAGAAGGAATGGGAGATAGGGCAGAAGAACCAAAAGGGCATGGGAAGGAAAGAGGGAGAGGTGGCCAGGACCTGAGGGAGGAGAAGAGGATAGCTCTGGGGTGGAGGGTAGCTCCCACATGGATGCAGGAGATAGGAGGGCACTGGGAAAGACAAGGGTGCACTGTGCCCCAGTTGGGAAGCACCAGTGGCTGTGGACAAGAATAGGATGATGCCCTGAGAGAGCACCGAGATGTACAGGGCAGCCGGACTCTGCAGCACATGGAACAGGGAACAGGGGCTTTGGGGAAAGAAGGATCTGGGATTCAGGATGGAGAAGGTGGTGTTGCAGAAAGCTAATCTTTTGTCAACCTCTCCTCTCTTTTTATTTCCAAAAAGCATGCCAGACTTTGCCTGGCTGGCTGGCTGGCTAATTGCAATGGGTAACTGTTCTTTCTCTTTGAGGATGATCCCCCAGACAAATATATCCTGACTCACCATGTTCAAACCAGATGGACTTCCAGGTGTTTTCCCGTGAAAGTTTGTCACAGATTATCTCTCCCTCTTAACAACATGGGAGGTGGTGAGAGAGGTGGGTGTTGGTTTCTTCTGACAAGTGACAGGTGACAGGACAAGAGGAAATGTCCTCAATCTGCTCCAGAGCAGGTTCAGATTAGATGTTAGGAAAAAGTTCTTCACTTGTGGGGATGTGGAACAGGCTGCCCAGGGTGGTGATTGAGTCACCATCCCTGGGTGTATTTAAAGGATGGGTAGATGAGGTGCTCAGGGATATGGTTTAGTAGAGCACAGGGATGGTTGGACTCAGTGATCTAAATGGTCTTTTCCAACCTTGTGACTTTGTATTCTGTGCACATCTCAGCAACTATAAAAAAGAAACCCTGATGAAGTGCTCTCTGTCTATTTATATGAATAAGGGGGCTGCAGCGCATCAGCTGTGAGACTGTGGGCTTTTTATCTGGCAAGGACACCACCATTGTCAGTAAGTAACTGCATCTCCAGCTTTACACTCCCCCAGAATAGTGCTCTCACACCAGGTTATGGAGCCAAAGCCAAGGGATTTAAGGAGCAGCAAGTGATAGGGGACAAGTGTGAAGGCTTAGTATACTTGGTTTAGCACAGACTTTTAATTTTAGACACCGCAAATATAATAAGGCCTTTTCTTTATTTATCTATGCAGCCGTGGGGCAGAAAGGGCAGAGGAGCTTAATAGACTTATTCATGCAAGCAAGGCTTCTGCGCTAAGTCCACTATTTACACACGGCGAATGTATTTCATTCATATTAATGCAACGTAGAGAAAAATGGATGCAAATCAGGTGTCTCTGTCTCCACCGCAGTACAAAGGCTGAAAATGTGGCCAGAGGCCAGCAGCCTCTGCATTTGCCCTTCTGCTAAATGGAAAGCTCACCAATGCACAAGGGCTAGATGGGTTTTCTAAGTCACACCAAAACCAGAACAACATTTCTGCTTGCTCAGGGACTGGTAAATAACAATATCTCTAGCATCTCTCTGTCTGTTCTGTTTTAAGCAGAATGATTTTCCAGACAAGGAAAAAAATAGTTCAACTTTGAGCCATTATTAACATTTTTTTCAAGGATTTCTGGTTCTGGGTTCTTGCTTGTACCAGGCAAATGCGTGAGGATTCCTGAAATAACACCTTCTCCTACCCCTCTCTGTCTGGACCAGGGTTATTTTCCATCTCTACTCAGGATAAGGACTAACCTGTACCCTGGGAAAATCTATTTAAAAAGACACTTTTTTAGCCCCTCCTTTTCATAGCCAAAGTACCTGGAGAGAAGTCAGGAGTGACTCTTGGGCATCTCTGAAATGCTGGGAAGAATCATAGGACCATAGAATCACTTGGGTTGGATGAGACCTTTAAGATCATCGAGTCCAACCACAGCCTGACCCTGCCTGGTCCACCTCTAGATCATGTCCTGCAGCACAACGTCTATTCGCCTTTTAAATATGTCCATGGATGGTGACTCCACCACTTCCCTGGACAGCCAGTTCCAAAGTCTAACAGATCTTTTAGTAAAGAAATTCTTCCTGATGTCTGACCTAAATCTCCCCTGGTGCAGTTTGTAACCATTTCCTCCTTTTCTATAGCTTGTTACCTGAGAAAAGAGACCAACTTCCATCTCTCTACACCCTCTTTTGCAGGTACAAGCGATAAGGTCTCCCCCCAGCCTCCTTTTCACCAGACTAAACAGCCCCAACTCCCTCAGCCACTCCTCATAGGACTTGTGCTCCAGACCCTTCACCAGTTTCATCACCCTTCTCTGGTCATGCTCCAGCATCTCAACGTCCTTCTTGTAGTGAGGGGCCCAAAACCGCAGACAGCACTCAAAGTGCGGCCTCACCAGAGCTGAGTACAACGGGACAATCACTCCCTACTCCTGCTGGCCACACTGTTCCTGACACAGGCCAGGATGCCATTGGCCTTCTTGGCCATCTGGGCACATTTCTGGCCCATGTTCATCCAGCTGTCAGCCAACCCCTCAGGTCCTTCTCCTCCAGGCAGCTCTCCAGCTGCTCTGCCCAAGCCTGTAGCGCTGCCTGGGGTTGTTGTGACCCAAGTGCAGGACCCAGCATTTGGCCTTGTTGAACCCCATAAGGTTGGTTTCTGCCCATCGATCCAGCCTGTCCAGGTCCTTCCTGCCTTCCAGCAGATTGACACTCCCACACAATTTGTGTCTAGCAGCAGCACTGGGGTGTAGGGGTCAGGGTGGCAGAGGGCTGGTTTTATCTGGCTCACAGTTTTATAGTCCTTATTTCTGGGAATATGTTCAGAACTGGTCGCATTTCTTTGCTTGGACATCCTTGTTTCCCAGCAGATTTTCCAATTCTTGTCTGGCTCTAACATTTTGGAAAAAGGATGCACACTAAGAAGTCACTGATGAAAAAGTGTGGTCTTCCTTCTTGTCTTCTATGGATTATCAAGGCCACCAAGACCAGAACACTTGTTTTTCCTACTGCATTAGATGTTCTGAATGTATGCTAAAAATGTTAATACGTTATTGAAGGGACTGGAATTTTTCCTTCAGGTACGATACCTTTGGGCCATTTGAGCTTCACACATTACTGCAGGTAAGGGCTTGTTGCATTGGCAGAAGCATGTACTTGATAAAATGCTTCTCTCCGTCCTAAGGGAGCCAGCTGAATGAAGAGCTCAGCAGTCACTCAGTTGTAGTGTATCTCACTTTTTCCCCAAAAGCTTTGCCCTGGAGTCAGAGCTACAGTGAGGCTGGGGCAAGAGGCATGTCTGCTCTCTGAGGAAAGCCCTACATGGATGCAAAAGTGCCAGGACCCTGCTGGCTGCTCTGGACGCCTGGGAAAGCAGCTGGGGAGATGTGCAGCGAGGAGGAGGTGACAACAGCCTGAGAAGGAGGAGGAGAAGGTGCCAAAAAGTGCCATGAATAAAACCCCTGGAAATAAAAAGGAGCAGTGAGGGCAAGGTGCCAGGTTTCACTCTCTCTCTTGTGACACACCAGCGTGATTTTGCTGACAGCCCAGTCATTGAAAAGATGCACAGACCCATTGCCACAGTCTGAAGCAGAATGGAAGCTCCCTGTGGATGTCCCTGGGCAATGCCTAGCTGAAAACATGCACAGGAGGGCAGACAGCCTGGGGATGCTGGGGCTGGCACCCTGGCAGCAAGCTGGTAGCCCACCAACATAGCCCTGTGGGGATCCAGCCAGTTCCTGTGGTCCTGGGGTGTCACAGGCCTGCTTCACACTACAGAAAGTTTAGCGTCACCAAGCCCTTGCACTTGGAGACGTGCCTACTCCCCTCACCTGCTCCTCAGAAGTTGGTCGTAAGCTGCTCTGCTGAGGCAATACCTTGATCAGGTCCCAAGGCTGGTTTAGTGGCTTCAACCTTCCTTTCTGGCTAGTTTTATGGATCATCAATTGTGGTGTGGTCATTTCATTTGTGTGTTATGTGTTAAAATAGTCCTATATGGCTTCATCTTCATCTTGAAGCCTTGGAGATCCAGTGGGCTGGGTTCTTCTCCTGAAGTTACCAATACCCATGGATGAGGACTGGAGTTTTGCAGCATAACCTGAACAACCATTGGCACTCATGTGGGTTTCTCAATTCAGATATAACTGTCATTTTGAAGGTGCTTAAGTAGCAAAGGGCCCAGGTAGCTGTGTTGAACACGTAGGCACAGGCTTTTTTGATGGATGTTGGCAGGGTTTTATTGCATACCCACAGCATCAGTGGGGACAGAGCATGCTCAGAGCACCAGAGCTGATGAAAAATGTTCCATGTGCAAGGAGGTGGGTCCATGTGGCTCTGCAGAAGGGAAGGATTTTAGAGGGGACCACCAGGTTAAGCAGGACCTTGCGTGCCAAGTGTCCTCAAACCACACTCTGCGCCACCAAGCTCACTGGCATGGCTGGGAGGTGAGTGTGCTCCATTCCCATCACCCCCCACCACCTTGCAAGGCCCGTGCCTGTATTTTGACTCCTAAACGTGTGGCCTCGGCATGGCTGGGTGCTGGCCCCAGCCTCCCAGGCAAGCAGAGCGTGTTGTTCCGCCTGTCTGCTCGCAGCTCTTGCCTTTCTTCTGTCCTCCTGCTATTCTATCGCTACCATAAAATGCAGTTCTGACCTTTTTGTCCTCGGTGAGCTATTCATTTAAAATACAAATGCTGTCCTCAAACAGCAGTCATTAATATGAGGCAGCAAATTCTTTCCTTTGTTCTTCATTGTTGTTTTCCCCCAATTGAGAAACTGGGTGGCAGGAGAACTGCATAGCTGCAGGAGCAGCCTGCTAATTGCATACTTTCAAATACTAATTTGTATGAGCTTGGTTGGTCATAAAGGGAAAAAGAAACAAGCCAGGAGGGGGGTGGGGAGGATAAAAAAAATGTCAAGGTTATAAACCTCACAGAAGCTCTCTGGCCTGGAATTTTTATTAATTCTTTAAATGTAAATTGTGGGCCCACGGCTGCACATCCGTGCCTCCCGCTGAGCACCAGGTAAGCGTGATGCAATTTGCCCCGCGGACCTGTGGCGTGACACTCAACCCAAGGAGCCGAGCTCTGCCCTCAGCTGCCCGGGACCAAGGCCTGCAAGATGCCAACTGGGCCACTGTTCCCACTGCAGGCATCGCTCCTGACTTGTGCCTGGCTGGTTGCAGGCAGGAGCCAGCCTCAGACCCAAATGGGGTCAGATGGTGGGAGAGGGCTGTGGTTTGGAGTGCTGTCACAGTGACATTGTTTCTTTGTCTAAGAAAAGAGGTGGATCAAGGAGTGGTGATTTTTACTAAACCAAAGGGTATGGCTGAAAAAAAGACAAGTCTTTGGGCACCTGTGCTGAGACTGTTGCTCAAGTTTCTCCATGGAGTGTGAACCTCTCAGCCCAGCAATGGACTGGGGAATGCTTGCTAACATGGACTGCAAGCTTTCCCTGTTTGGTGAATGAAATGGAAGATTTGGTATGGAAAGCAAAACCAAACTTATGGATATTCAACCATTTTAAGTGCTCAAACCCTTGGGTACCAGCTCCCACTAGGCTATTGGAGATGTTTTTTTGAACAGTTGTCCATTTTGCCCACTTCCAAGGTTTTTTTTTTTTGCCATACTTAATGTCTTTCTATAGGTTCTTCCCTGTTACAAACAGATGTCCACCACTTTTCTTCTCTTTTTAAAATTATATTCTTACATGCTTTCTTCTAAGAAGTTCACAATGCCCATGGTGCTCATACACAGCTGGGGCATTTCTGCCTACAGCAATCAGATCTGTCTCATTTGGACATTATCATCACTTTATCTTCTTCCCTGTCTCTGTTGCTTGCAGCCACAGGTTTGGAGAAGCACCCCAGCACCCTGACACTCAGGAAGAGCTAGAGCATCCTGTGCTTACCCTCAGCACTAGCAGTGTCCTTGTGCCCAAGGCCATCAGTGGTCCCTGCTGCCTGCAGAGATGTCTCCCAGCATGGCTGCTGTCTGAGAGCGTGTATCTTACAAGTTGCTGCTAATGCCACAGATAACCAGCTCTAAGGACCCACTGCAGTGTTTCTGTATGAAGGATGTGTCCGTGGCTGATGCCAGGAAAGACCTTCCCAGGGCAGCAAGCATGGAAGGGACAGGCATGGTGCAGGGACCCACAAGTCTTCCTCATCCCCATCAGAGTTGCCACTGTATCAGCAGCTAAAGATACTGGAGGGCTTCAAGGCTGTGAATGTGAAGGAGACAAAGTTAAGGAAAAACATTTATTAGCCATGTTATTTCATGTCTGTTTGCACGGGAACAGGAGCTATGTCTCTTATTTTCACTCTCTTCTGGTTAGAGTCAAACTGGATTTGTTTGTTTACTTCTCACGTTAAAAAATACGATTGCTTCCCAGCATATGCTACAATAGGCCCCTGCTTCCCCCACCCAATAAAGTAGTCATGGTTGCTTGACAGCACCAAGGGGAAAAAAAGCACGCAGGGACACCAGCCCTGTCAAAAATAACTCCTGTTGTATTTTATTGATGAGGAAAGCTCAGAGCCATTGGCCCAGTCACAGGGTTCAAGTGGGTTTACAGTGGAAAACACTATACTTGCAGGATGGCACAGCAACAAATCCAACATCTAATTATAGATATCTAATTATAACACCTACAAATATGATCTTGGCTTGGAACTGATATGCAAAGCTTGTTTCTCAGTTTATAACAGGCAGCACAGTGGATCCCTTAGACAGGAAACTTTAGGGTTGTTTTTAGTTATGTGATGCTTGAGATAATTGACTGATTTATCTCCTTGACTGGAAGAGAAAGGACAAGTCAGTAACCTTTATGGCTCATTATTATTAAACCAGTTTTTATTCAAGGAGTGGCACGGAGAGCATTGGAGTGGCAGTCAATGCTCAGCAGCTCGTGAGTCATTAGGATAAACCTGCTCGGCCACAGCAAGACTCAGCATAGCACCTCTGGTTTGCAATAGCTGACCCTTGCCGTCTCTCATACCTTCACTTTCTCCCAGTGAGGGATTGCCCCTGCCCAAAGCCTACATGAAGTGGGCTGCAGTGGGCTCCAGATTCACATTTTATGTTTTTCCATGGCTTTTGTTTGCTCAGGAAAACAGAAGGTGGGTGGATTTATAAACCATAGTTTGAAGTCCCTTACTACCATATATTACTGGTTCTTAGCCGGCTGGTTTCGTGGCAGCTGAGCTGACACTGGCAGACTGGGTTCTAGTGTATGTGCTCCCAGGAACCTGGGCTCCTGTGGCCATATTGCCTCCACTCCATGGTGTCTGCTGCTTGGTGGTGGCCTGCCGGTGGAGGGGATGGGCTGCCTGACCTGAAAAAATTTATGTCAGGACTGTGGCAACTGAGAGCTGTAGTGATCTCGCCATGCGCGTGCTGCTGGTTATGAATGCCCAGCCCTGCTCTGCTCCTGAGTAATGCCAGGGAGGGAAGACAAAATATCCCAAGCAAGACAGGAGGAATGATGCTCCTACCAGCTCTGGTCACCCTGAGACTCTGTGGTCTTTGGGGAAAAAACTTTGGGCAGCACCTATAGCGGCCTTACAGTACCCGAAGAAGACCTACAGAAAAGCTGGAAAGGGATTGTAAGAGTTAGGATGAGGGTCAATAGTTTTAAACTATTGACCAGCAGCAGGGGAGGTTTAGATTAGACATTAGGAAGAAGTTCTTTACTATAGGGATGGTGAGACACTGGAATGGTTTGCCCAGAGAGGTGGTTGAAAATGTCCCTGCTCACTACAGGGGGCTTGGACTAGATGGCCTTTAAAGATCCCTTCCAACCCAACGTATTCTGTGATTCCATGATTCATTCTATAACCCATCACCATCCTCCAACAATAACTTGGTGCAGTTGCTGCACCAACTGGGGAGCAGGAATTGGGAGAACTCAGGTACTTCCCCTTTTTCCATGGGTGCATCTCGAGGGACTCCTACGGATAATTAGAATGAAAATGTTTCTTCAGTACGATGAAGAAACATTCAGAAGATTTCAGAAACTAGAAAAAAATCATGGTAAAACTCATAGTCCTTTACCAGGAAAGCAACAGGCTTTCTCAGGTGCAATTCCACTCAGAAAAAAAAAAATTAAAAAATTCTTAAAACAAAAGAAAAATCCTTACTTCCCTGAGCAAGGGAATTAGCCACGTAGGTTTATTTTTCAGGGTGCCTTGGGGTAAGCTGTGCCCCAGAATACACCAAGCTGCCAACTCACACAGCGGGGAAAATAGAAGCACAGAAAAAGTGACATGAAGCAAGAAGTTATCTCAGTTGCGGATAAGAGCTTGAAGCTGGCATCCAGCTGGCAGAGACCGGATGGCTTTTAAATGTCAACAGCCCCAGATAAATGCCAGGATAGCCTTGTGAACAGGAACTCCTGGCACTATTTTTTCTCTTGTACTGTTGCTATTTTCATTCTTTTTTCTCTCTATTTCTGATGTGATGTAGTGAAAAAAATAATAGATAAATAAAACCCCCCACTGCCCAGCTAGGGAGAAGAGTGTCCTGGGAGGAGAAGAACGAGGTTGCCAACTGGCCACTCCTCCTTTGCTCCTGGCTAAGATAACTGCTGCGTGTTTGATTTTTTCCAAATCACAGACGGTTTAAATGACAGGCATGGTATGTCCTCAGAGTGTGTCATCATCTGCCGTGTAGTCAAGGATTTCCAAGGGTTTAAGCTTGCCTGCTGTTTGAACGCAGGACGGGCAGCAATGCCTGTTCTCTGGCATGTGTAGAGCTTCCCTGAGAGTGGGAAGGGAGACTGGAATTTAAGGCGATTCTCATTTATTTATTATTTCCCTGTACAAAATCCGGGAGTTTTCCAAAGCTGATTGGAGTGCAGTCATTTGTGGAGAACAACCCGTGGCTGCTACCTGGGCTGTGTCGGCATGTAACAATACCTGTCTGCCTCGTGAATGTCAGACAAAGCCATCATAAATCTTCAAGCCCAGCAGTAAAATTAATGGGAGCTGCAGAGAGCAGGACCTTGTCGGCTTCATAATAGGTCTGTGGGAGGAAAAAATTCTCGTGTTTTCCTTCAGGCATTCGGCAACCCAGCTACTGATGCTCAGTGGTCATTATCCAATTATAAGTGTTTTTTTTTTTTCTCAGAAGAATTTGGTCGTTATCGTTTTCAATGTGTCAAGGTTAAATAGTGACCGGCCTGGAGCATGGGCAAGGGAGTAGACCCTGGTGCAGCCTGTGGGTAGGAGTCCGCTGGACCATCTCCTCTTGTCCTTCAGTCTTGAAGCTCTTCACTTGTATATTGTCACTTGTAATATTGCCTTATCACTTCAGAGGTGACCAGGGCGCTGTGGGAGCCTGGCCTCTTCCCTCTTCTGACCTGTCCAGCTGATCGATATCAGCCTGGGGTGGGGTGTCCTGTTTACATCCCTGAACAGGACTGGGAGTACTGGCCTGTCCCACCAGCACTGATACCATCGCTGGGTCCCCAGAGCGCTGCTGCAGATCACTGGGCTCCTTGGAGCTCCGAGGCTGGGCTGTTTGTCTGTCCTGCATGGGACAGCATTTACAGCACTTTCAGGGTTTCTGTCAGTCACCCTCTGTGACAAGAGAAATATTCCTCCCCCACAGCCCCACCACTGCATAACTTGGCTTCTGTTTTCTTGTTGTTGTTTTTTTCCTCCTGCCTTTGTAGCTGCTGGCTGCAGCCGGGGCCAAGTCACGGGGCAGGATGTGCTGCTTCTCCGGAAGTACGGACAGGCGAATAAATGACATCGTTTTCAGGAACTTTTCCGGGCACTGGAATGTGATCATCTGTACGGCCAAGTTGTTAGCACAGCTCCTGGCACAGCAATGTCCTGCACCACTTCACTCCCTCCCGACCCCTGGTCCAGGGGCTGCTGAGGGGTCAGCATCCCTCCCAAAATAGTTGTTTTGGAGGTGTTTGACAGCACAGACAGGGGAGGGGTTGTTTGCACCGCAGAGCAGCTCTGGGCACATTCAGTTTGCACACACAGACCCAGGGTCTCTTCTACACCCCCAAGGGGGTCAGGGGATCCTTGTACATCTGCAATCTGCCACCTCACGTTAGGTGGGGCAAAGCTCCAGTCCTTGCTTGTGTACCTGAAATAATGTGTCCTTGTCTCCTACAGGTGTTACTCGGATAACACCCAGGTAGAGATGATGCAGTGGATTTGACCACCTGGAGGCTGCACAGTAGCTCAAGGTCCAGACAGGTGTTACACCTGCTGCAAACTAAGGAGAGATCCGATGAAGACCAGAGACAGAGCAGCCACGTTTGTCACAGATATACATTGGGGTGGCTGGACATATGCCTGGCAGAGAAGGACCTGGGTGTTTTGGTGGACTGCAGGCTGAATATGAGTCAGCAGTGTGCCCAGGTGGCCAAGAATGCCAATGGCATCCTGGCTTGTATCAGAAACAGCGTGGCCAGCAGGTCTAGGGAGGTGATTGTGCCCCTGTACTCAGCATTGGTGAGGCCATACCTGGAGTACTGTGTCTAGTTCTGGGTCCCTCACTAAGACGTTGATGTCCTGGAGTGGGTCCAGAGTTGGACAATCAGGCTGGTGAAGGGTCTGGAGAACAAACCCTATGAGGAGCAGCTGAGGGAGCTGGGGTTTAGTCTGGAGAAGAGGAGGCTGAGGGGAGACTTTATCACTGCCTATAATTAACTGAAAGGAACCTGATGAATCTGTGATTCTGTGATCCTGTGATTTCAAGGTTATAATGTTGGAATCATCCCCTCTGAACCAGGTAGAGATGGTGTGTGAATCAGGTCTGGGAAATGCAGTGAGGGAATGTTCTTTACTCCAGGTTAATGCCCACCTAATGGACGGTTGCTTGGTTTTGAAGTGAGCAGAGAAAACAAAAAGAAAAAAAAATCTGGGAAATGAGGCAGTGAGCAGTCCCATGGGGACACACATACACGCCCCTCCCTGCACATCGACCCACCCCCCCCACCCCGACCTCTCAGCAGCCTGCTACTTCTTTCACGCATCTTCTACTGCTGAGAAAGGGGACAGGTACAGCTTGGAGATGCTTTGAACTGCAGATTGTTTTGCAGGGAGCAAGACTTGGGCAGGACGGTATTTTCCCTGGGCTATGTGCATCAGTTGGACTTAGTGTACCTGTGAGTGTGTCACACCTGTGAGTGCATCACGCTCACAAGCACATCCCTACTGCAACCAGACCAGAATTATTTGCCTCCAAAGGAGTCACCAGAGTGATGGAGAAATGAGAGGATGGGAACAGCCTGGAGCTGGGCCATGCACAGAAGGTGGCTCTCCTAACGCCTGCTACAGCTTGGTGGCCTCTAGGCGATGCTAACATTTTCAGTACTCCAACAAGTTTCCCATATATAGCAGATTTCCCAGCCCGTGAGGCTGGCCAAGGTCTCACTGCCTTCCCTTGAAGCAATAAAAGACATTTGTGATATCTTCATGCTGAACTGTGGGAAAAGAGCGGCAAGAAGCTGTGACCCCTGGGCAAGGGCATGCTTTGGAAACACCGTCATCCAAAAATCAACACGTGAGCCCAGCAAGCCCACAGGCTGCTGATCTCCTCCTGTCTTATCGGAGAGAGTGCTCCTTTGGATACTGGGGCAGCAGCCACCGGACATTTTTGAGATGTTTATTCTATCCAGTGTTGATACTGAAGTCAATAAGAAACTAAAAATAAAGATTAAAGAAAACCCAAAAAGAACTACACTGTGGCTGTTTGTTCCTGAGTTGTTATGTTTACCCATACCAGCCCGGCTTTCCATTTAGGCAGGCCAGTAGGACCAGATGTTTGGTCATTTTCAGCAACATGGTCATATCCCAGAAGATTTCGCCCACCGGAGCAACTATACTAAATGCGCCTGTAATTTTCCACTGCGGCTGAAAGATCGCATTCCTCTGGGGCGAGCAATGGCTGGCCGGACAGGCCCCAAGCGTGTGCAGCTGGCTCAGCACCTAGCGTTCTCCTGGCTCTCGCCATGGCAGGAGGGGACACCAGTTCTGCAGCTCGCTGAGGCCTGGTCTTGGAGGAATGCCCTGCCAGCAGCAGCTCTTGGGATGTGTGGGATGTGCTGCTGGGGTCCACAGGCTGCCCAGAGCCCCTGTGGCCAGCTGGTGCTGCAGGTAAGGATGTGACGAGGGCTGTAGGCAGTTTCTCCCCCATCCCTCCTTGCACCTGCAGGCTAGAGACTTGGTTGGTAACTGCTGTGGTAGTCCAAACAGAAAAATTATCTTCAAGGGAACAAGAGCAGATGTTTCACCTAAACACCTCTGCACAGTCATCTCCTGCTTCCTGATGAATGGGATAGACAGAAGTGCCCATCCTCCAGAGTTGGGGAGAGTTCACCCCATTTGCAGATGTTTATTAGCAAGCAATAGGCTATGTGAGGTGACCTCTGCAAGAGAGGATGAGGGACATCTTTGAGAATAGCCTCCTCCAGCCACCCCTCTTCAGGCCAGTGAAAACTAATGTGCAGATTTGGGCCTCTTGTCCTTTCTTCCACAAGTATCAGTGGCATCAGAGGACAGTGGAGAAAGCGTCACACACAGCAGCTCGTGGATTTAGCTCAGCGCCTGGTCCTGGCAAACCCCAGCCTCTGGGAAGCTGCCGATCAGCAGCTCTTCTCTGAAAGGCCAGAGGGTGTTTCTGAAGGAAAAGACACTTTCATGGATGCAACTGCCAGCTTTGATTATGACTGAGTTGGTTTTTCTGCCACACATCTTTGTCACACAGCAGGACTGGTTGAGGCATTGCTGCTCTGGTGTCGTCATGCAGTGAATCTACACTTCAGGCGGGTAGGGACAGACATCCTGCTCTAGTGCATGTTACAGATGGGGTAACACAGATAAACCAGGCAGGCCTCTTCCATGAACACACTCAGTTGCGTGGATTTACTGTCCAAACTGGGAGAAGCTTGGCTGGCCATCTTGTCACTGTGGATGATCCTACATGGAAGGAGGGATATCCATCTCATCCCATCTGGGTAAAGGGACATTTCTCCTTCCAGCCACAAACCCTGCACAGAAACTCTCATGGGCAGATTTTCCCTACAGCAAGAAATCTCTTTCCTCTGTAAAACCATCTGTGCCCAGGCCCAAGGGTAGGACCGGGGTCAGACAAGGTGCTGTAAGCAGCATCCACCAACAAAGCTATCCCAGGTCCCTGTGTTTTTTTGAGCTAGCTGGGACTGTGGAGCTCTCTGCTCACACCCTTCGCCTTTCACAATGACACATTAATCAACTAGACGTTGCAAATGTAGTTATAATGGCATTAAAATAAAACAAAACTAAATGTATGCCAGGCAGGTAAAACTGTGAAGTTTTACATCAAACCGGAGCTATTGGAGGCTCTTAGTCTCCAAGTGTCTCCATAGGAGTCTTTCTCTGACCACTCCTCTGGCAGGAGATGGGTGCTGAGTGGTTCCCTGGCAGTCACTGATTAACCGCCCACCCGGAGAGCTGCTGGCCAGGCTGTGGCTCACGCCTCGACCTCCTGGCCACTCATTTCTGATGCTTGACTTCACTCTGCCGTGTTTTTAGAGCTTTTGCCATAGTGTTCCTTTCCCACAGCATTTTTTTTCCCTTTATAGTTTTAAATGTTTCAGATATAGGGAATGAGCCTGATTTCCACCATCCCTGGCTTGTTTTTTATGAGTTACTGCTCTGCAGCTCAGCCATCAGGCTCGTGCGGACATGGCCAGCTTTGAAAATATTTAGGTATAATTCCCCTTCTTTTGAGATTAGTTTATAAGCTTCCCAAAACAGAGGTGAAAAGGGATTTCTGTGAGCCATCCATGCTACCTGGCTTTTTACCATATGGTGAGTGTTACTCACTCCCGCAGAAGAAAATATCCCCCAAGGCAGATTCTCCTCACCCAGCAACATCTTAGCTGTGCTCTCTAGCTCAGGCACAAAGACCACGATGCCAGTGGCGTAGGCAGTAACAGAAGACAAAGAGGTTGAAATCATGTTGTATTTATTACATACATGAGATATAAAAACAAATTACCAAAATAGTATATTTATTTTAGAGAGTCCACAGGACCTTGGAAGAAAAAAATACATACATAAAGTGGATTGGTAGGCTTGTGACTCCTCTGGTGGTGTGTGTCTTCCTTTTCCCTCACACTCATTAACAAAACACACTCTAGGAAATGTGGTTTAAAGATGCTTTACAGAAAGAGAGATATTTTTAGTGCTGAAAACTGCAGTAAACCATGCTATATTCCATATGGGTGTTAATGAGGAAGTATAATAGCCATACATATTGCAAACAATAACACAGAAGGAAACAAATAAAATGTTCAGTTTTAAATACTAAGATCAAAATAAACTCCAGGCCCACCATGAATCTTGTGATATGCGAATGGGAGCCCTTTCCTTTCTCCGCTCCTTTTCCTGTAGGCAGTTTTTCCCTCTGGCAACTGCATTTTATTATTATTTTTATTTTAATCTCAAAAGTCTCCTCTTCTTCTTCTCCTCCTCGCACTGCTTGCAAAGTCTTGCTGGAGTCCTGCCCATGGGGGTCCACATGCTGGTCTGAAGCTGGGACTTCAGTGCAAATGCTTTATCTTTCAGGTTGCATTCTCAGCTATTCTGAGTGGCCAGGGCTGGGCTGGCCGTTCCCTTTATACCATTAACGCCATCCAACTGGAGGATGGGGTCGGGGCGGGGTGGGGCGGGGTTGTCTTCAGGAGTGCTTCTGTTTCAGGGAGGTTTTTTTCACGTGCCACCTTCAACCTCTTCTTTCCCCAACACAATTAGACTTCCCACACTGTGAAATGGCAGGTAGTAAAGTGCTTTATACAATGAAATATTTACACTAGGCCTAGGTTCATTTTTTAACACTTCAAGGACAAAAGCTCAGAGACTCTTCAACCTCTAGAGCTGGCTCTTCTCTGTGGCCGTGCGGCGGGTGGAGAGCTGGCCTCTGCCCTGCGTTGTGCTTGTGCCAAGGCAGAGGGATTTGACTTGCTCCCACACCTCTGTCCATGCCAGCACTGGCCAAGGATTTGTCCCTCAAAGTCAGGTGACCAGGTTAAAAGAGGGTGGCACCTGGCTCTCTTTGATGGGTGCCATCTCCTAACCTGAGAGGCTGTTTCTAAAGAGTGCTCGTCACTGCCGTGCTGCTGCAAGCACCTGCCCACCATTGCCTTCCTCACAGTCACTCAGGATCTGTGCTGGCAGCACTGGCAGCGATGTTTTGCTTGGCAGCTTCTGGGCACACTTTCCCTCTCCGGGGTGGCAGTTTAGTCTGGGGGAACCAGTGGGTCCTCAGGAGTTGCTCCAGCATCACTCTGGAGAGAGACAAGCGCCCGCCCAGCCTTTCGTTTTTCCTGACGTAAGGATGAGCTGGGCTCAGGAGAGGCCCTGGCAAGGAAGCTACCGGCGAGTGAATGAATGTTGGCTAGGAAAGGTTAAGTTAGACAGCGCGTACAACTCTGAACACCTTGCTACACGTTTTGGCACTATTTTCTTACATTCCAGTTTTCATCCTAGAGGTCTTCTCTCTGCGAAAGCTGTTGCATTTTGTGCATAGAGAAATGCCCTTAGGCAGTTGTGCACTTCTAGTTGCAGTCTCTTTTCAGAATCTCCAGGACCTTTCTTCCAAGAGTCGACTTCCACTGATGGACAAAACTTTTCATGTTGACAATGAGTCTGCCTGTTCGGACGTCCTCATGTCCTGCCACAAGGTACTCCAAGCCTGCAAAGCAGCGAAGTAGTCAGGAACTGCACTGAAGAGGATAATTGATGCTGCAAAGTCAGCCTGGATATCTAGTCCCCTGTAAAAAAACACTTATACAAAGCAATTGTGTGGGAGTGTCGATCTGCTGGAAGGCAGGAAGGCCCTGAAGAGGGACCTGGGCAGGCTGGATCGATGGGCAGAGACCAACCTTATGGGGTTCAACAAGGCCAAGTGCTGGGTCCTGCACTTGGGTCACAACAACCCCAGGCAGCGCTACAGGCTTGGGCAGTGTGGCTAGAGAGCTGCCTGGAGGAGAAGGACCTGAGGGGTTGGCTGACAGCCGGCTGAACATGGGCCCGCAGTGTGCCCAGGTGGCCAAGAAGGCCAATGGCATCCTGGCCTGTGTCAGGAACAGTGTGGCCAGCAGGAGTAGGGAGTGATTGTCCCATTGTACTCAGCTCTGGTGAGGCTGCACCTCGAGTGCTGGGTGTGGTTTTGGGCCCCTCACTACAAGAAGAACATTGAGATGCTGTTAGACATTGAAACAAGTTGCCCAGGGAAGTGGTGGAGTCATCATCCCTGGAGGTATTTAAAAGGCAAATAGATGATGTGATGCATGTCTCTTCCAACCCAAATGATGCCCAAAGAGGTTGTGGGGTCTCCTTCTTTGGAGACATTCAAGACCAATCTGGACATGTTCCTATGTCATCTACTCTAGATGATCCTGCTCGGGCAGGGGGGTTGGACTGAGTGATCTTTCGAGGTCTCTTCCAGCTCCTAATATTCTGTGATTCTGTGATTCTATGAAATATTTCATAGAATCACAGAATCACAGAATCACAAGAATTGACTCTTTCTTATATCTCAGTAAAGATATTGAGATATAAGAAAGAGTCAATAAGTATTGACTCTTTCTTATATCTCAATATCTTTACCTCTACCTGTATCTGTGGAAAAAACCCACCTCTACATCATGCCTGTCAATAATGCGCAGCATACAACCTTTGATTTTCTTGGCTTCTAAATGTAAATGTAAAGAGGACTGCAGACACCTCATCAATGAATAACCTTTCTGCACGGTCCAGCCTCACAGACAGCCCCTTCCCCAGCATGAATGAAGTTCCTGATGCTGCATCCATACGAGACGGCTCAGCACTGAAGTTGAGGTTCCAACTGGTGATTTACTAGTGATGTGTTCACCCCACAGAAAGAAAACCCTTTATCTGAACTGGCTGGCAACTGCTGGTTTATCTTGAGTTGTAAAGAAAGGAGTGTCAGCTGGGGCTGAGTTTTGCTCTATTGAAGAAAACCCTCAGTCTGCATCTCCTCATCTGTGTGCCGGAGGCTGCCTGTACTGCACCAGTTATTCTCCATTTCAGTGAAAAAGGATGAGAAAAATTTGTGAAGCCAAATCTGCCCTCTCGCTGCATAAGAGCATCTTTTCCAAACCTTGGAGATGCAAATCAGTGTTACTTTCAAAGGGACATCTTCCCTGGAGTTTAGAATTTTAGTACAATATCATAACTCAAATTAGCTCTAAATGTGTTTTTATGGATTCAAATTAGCACTAGTTTTGGAAAGATCTGCCATCTAGTCAAGGCCGGGTTGGATGGGGTCATGGGCAACCTTGTCTAGATGCAGGCCTGGAGGCTGGTGGCTCTGTCTGTGGCAGGAGGGTTGGAACTTGATGATCCTTGGAGTCCCTTCCAACCCAGACCACTCTGTGATTCTGTGTGATTCTGTGGCACGATATGCACCTCTCTCCCTCTGGGAACAGACTGACGTTGGTAAAGATGTATAGATGTTGTTATGCTTCATAAAGAGAACCGGATCTTCAGAAGTCTGTAGGATGAGCCCAGCTGTTGGAATCCAAGTGATGTAACAGACAATAATCTATCAATGCTGGGCAGCAACCTCATCTCATTGGCATGAAGGAACAGAGGGGTGGGAATGAAACCTGTGTAGATGGGGTGGGGATGTACTGCTCGGAGTCAAACCTACCAGGATTGAGGATGGGACAAGTGCAGCCTCTGTTAGTCCAGGATTCAGGGTAGAGCGTCCTCTTGCCCCGGAGGATCTTCAGCTTTGTAGATTTCAAGACCTTCTTGATCTTCACATTGACTTCTGCATGGGAGCCTTTGTCATGAGCTGACAAGATCTTTGTTTTTATCACTGGGAAGACACAAATTCAAACCCAGGAATATATACGCTGTTTACAATAGTCTTTTTTGGTGGTGTTTTTTTGGGTGGTTTTGTTTTTGGTCTAATGCTGGACAGTTAGTTACAGTGGAGCTTACCTGATGCTCCTTGCTGGGGAAACCAAGGTCAGCACAGATGATGGAGAAGAACATACATCCTCACACACATGGGCAGAAACATCACTGGTTGGTTTGGACACAGCCTTTGGACCTCCCACTTGGGCAATGGGAGAGGTCCAGTGACCTGATCTTCAAGACTTGTAAGGGCCCCATTTTCCCCTGGAGCTCAGCATACACTTCAGATTCCTTAGCACTTTTGGAGTGCTAAGGAAAGCCTTTCTTTTAGGGGTGGATTTGGAGGGTTTGCCAGCCTTGGTCTGGGCAGGCTTGGCAGCAGGCAGGGATGCGAGGGTCTGCCCCCAACCCACTCTGGCTAACACTCCTGCTGCCAGTCCTCCCACTTTGTGGAACCGCCAAATCTAAATTCAGTGGTGGAGTCTGAGATGTTGGTGGGGGCTGAGGCAAACTGTAGAGTATTTGGAGCTCACAGATACCCACAGGCACGCTCCCGCCATCTGAGCCCCAGCGCGCTGGAGGCTCAGGTCCCACCTGTGAGCCTCCACCTGACTGTGCTGATACCTACCCTGGGAGGTGTCACCATGTGGTGGGGCTTTACTCAGTGGGGTGCATTACGAAGCTCAAGGAAACTTCTCCTCTTACTGTATGGCCTCACGATGAGCCACATAACTCATCTGTCTCTCCAGCTTAGCTGACACCTCTGCAGGTTGAGTGATGAAAGGGTGGGAAGACTGAGTGCACTTTAGATAAGATTTATGAACTTGGGTCTTTTGTGACTTCTTTTTTAAAATTTCTTATCTTTCGCAAGATTAAACACGGTCACTGTCGCAGCCAGGGAGCAAAGCAAAGCAGAATCAGATTTTTCCCTAATATCACTAAGCCGGGGCTATATTTCAACAGCTGTCGGCCCCTTGAAGTTCCCTTTGTAGGTTGCTCCACAGCCTGCAGAGGTAGGGGTTATCTCTCTGTGCATTTTCAATTCCAGTGCAAAACAAAACAGGTGAAGAGATCCCTGGAAGGCTGTCAGAGAAGGGAGTGCTACACAGAGCATTCTTTGCTCTGCTGAGGCGTGAGGGAGTCGGTTCAGTAGAACACACCGGAGAGGTCTTGGGAAACAAAGAGCCTCCTCTCATTCATTTAAATCCATCAGACACATAGACAATATACATCACTCCATGCAACAGATTAACCTTGTTGACAGGGGAAGTTCCCAGTGGTTCCTGGAGTAATTTTCTCCCTGTGGTGATCACCGTCTGTCCTTGCATCCAGTGTAATTCATTATTAATGATTTCTAGACTGTGCTTAGGGCACCTGATCTACAGACAGAATTTGAGTGACCCATTTTCTGTAAACAGTGCTTTATGATCTGTCTTGGACCTAGACAACCCTCAGAGACACTTCCAGCTCCTTTGTCCTCCTGTGATTTTGGCACAAGGATATTTTGATAGCAAGGGAGGTAGGTGGGTAGCAGAGCAAGATGCTTCACCCACCTTGACTTGACACCATGAGATCTACGTATTTTGGAAAGGTCAAAGTCCTGCTCTTAGACTAAGCAGCCCAAGAGATTGATGGCATGGAGTGGGGCACACAGCATCATCTCTCACACTTTTCACTCTTGCATTTCCCTGCAGCACTTCCATTTATGCCCCTGCCACTTCAGCCACAACTCACCGTAGGTGTACTTCATCCCGCAGAAGACCTTGGGATTCCCCAAAACTTGCTCTTTACACTCGCATTTACCTGGGGAAAGAGAAGGAAGCAAACAGCTGTGGACTGTACTTAAAAGACAGGGAAATTCATGAGCAGGGCCTAGGACCTCCCAGACCTTTCCATCCTTTCCATGTGGTCCACAGGCCCTGTGCAAAAAAAAAAAATAAAATCCCTATTTTCAGATTCAGACTGAATATAAAATCTTAGTCCAAGGGCAATTATTCCTTGTTTACAATTTGAAGAGAAGGGAAACAAAGGCCTTATTATTTTGCCCTAGGATGCAAATAACACGCATGTCTTTCCCCACGGTATTTTCCACTCCGTAATGTACCAAACAAAATATTACAAGGAAATATTGTGGGGGTTAAGGCAGATTAATGACTTCCGTGATCTTAGAACAAAGAATAACATGATATACTTATTTATGTTTAAAATGAAGTTGCCCAGACAAATGATAGAGCTTTCCCCTCAATTAACTCAATTATTGTATCTTCGAGATTTTATCCTGTCGCTTTCTGAAAACGGAGGAAATGACACTTGCTTGATGCATGCAGTGATTGCGAGGGAGGACGGCCTTGACGCTGCACCGCGGTGCCAACCTGCCCCTCAGCAACCTCAGGCAGCACCTGCCTCCTCTAGACCAGGGGGACAGGAGCGAAATGACTTTCCCAGCTGAGGCAGTAGCCCAACTGCTGGGCCATCTCGAATTGCATTATAAGCTACAATTGATGCCAAAACTGTTGTGAGTGTCAGGGAAATAAATTCTGAGTTATAAATGCCCTAATTCCCTGCCAGAGAAGCGGCAAACCCCACCCTGCAAGTTATGTCCAACATGAAATAGTTCTGGTGAATACTAAGGCACGTGCAAAGCGCGAGGGCCAAGCAAAACATGAGAGCATCCAGCCTTGAAATTCAGAGCTGGGACTGCGGATTCTGGCAGGCAACTCTTGCCTCATCCACAGCTGAGCTCTGGGTGCAACCTCGTGGTGTTGAGCATCTGCCTGAAGTGTTTGCTTGTCCTCAGAGTGATGGGATGGGCTGTAAGGCTCCTCCGGCTTCTGGAGGTGGCCACACAGGACATTAATGGAGGAACGTCCATTCCCTCATGCAACTGCCAGGGCACTAATTACAAGCCAGTGCAGAAGACTCTCTCCATGCTGACTGGTGGCAGGAGGGATGGGACAGGGAAATACGCGTGAAGTGCCATCCTACCAGAGTGCCGGAGCGCTGAGAAGCCCTGCTCGTCCTCCCAGTCCCAGGAGGGCTCACTCTCGTTGATCACCGCCTGGAAAGGAGGTGATTCCTTCTGCCAGGCCACATCTGAGCTGTTGGGGGAAAAGGGAGACAGTCATCCTTCTTCTTGGAGCCAGCAGTAAGCAGGGCCACTACCAACCTGTCCTCTGGGCACAACCTGACTGGTAGTGTTAAATGCAAGGGACAGTTTAGGAAAGCAAACAGGTTCACTGTTGTTACAGTGAGCCATGGATCTATTTGGGGTTTAAAATACAATATATAGATTTATATGCTATAAATATCCCCGACATGGTAAAGCAAAAAACGAAGACTTAAGATCTGTAGAGTGGCATATTATTAAAATGTGTATTCTAAGAGTCAGAGCTGGACAACAAATGCTGTCAATGAAAACTGAATTGTAACAGAACAATACTAACCCTTCGGTCTCATCTCAGTCGCATCTCCCTGAGATCACAATTTGCTCATGGAAAGGAAGCAACTGTGAAGGTTATGTCTAACATCCCATGCACTGACACCTGCACCGAGAGCCAGTAATCCAACATTGCTGATGCCCTGCTACAGTGTGTCAAGAACCCAGGTGAGCTGTGACCTCAGCTCCTGCTTCAACCCCAAGTCCTGACCATACCAAACCCCAAATATTTTATATAATGGATTTTTTCAGACCACGTGCCCTTCATAAATTGTGAGCAGAGCCTTCCCTGGGGCTGAGATCATGGGGGTAATATTGAGGCTGGGGGGTGATGACCAGGACCCCTCAACTCACCTGCTGCTGCGGCAGTCTCCGGTCTGGGGGTCACAGCTGCGGGCACAGTCGCAGGGGCGGCAGCCGTAGGCACCGAAGCCCCAGTAGCCAGGGAGGCAGTGGTCACAGCGGGGCCCCGCCACACCGGGCTTGCAGGGGCAGTCACCGGTGCTGGGATCACAGAAGGTGCGGGGACCCAAGGGGAGCTCAGCTGATCCCAGAGGGTGACAGGAGCAAGCTGCAGAGGACACCGTGGAGGAAGAGAGAGCATCTGTGAGTGCAAAAGCTCTGTGTGATGAAGGCATGGGAGATGCCTGAGAAGTCTGAGGGAGCTGGGTCTCTTCAGCTTGGAGGAGAGGAGACTGAGGGGTGACCTCATTAATGTTTATAAATACATAAAGGGTGAGTGTCAGGAGGATGGATCCAGGCTCTTCTCAGTGATGGCCAGTGATAGGACAAGGGGCAATGGGTCCAAGCTGGAACATAGGAAGTTCCATGTGAATATAACTATTTCACTGTGAGAGTGATGGAGCACTGGAACAGGCTGCCCAGAGAGGTTGTGGAGTCTCCTTCTCTGGAGACATTCAAGACCAATCTGGACGTATTCCTGTGTGATTTAATCTAGGTGATCCTGTTCAGGCAGGGGGGTTGGACTGGATGATCTTTTGAGGTCCCTTCCAGCTCCTCACAGTCTGTGGTTCTGTGATTCTGTGAAGCCACTACTCTGCCTAGGGACAGTGATGGAGTTTTTTCCCCCTAAATAGGACCAGAATTTCCCTTTAGAAACTGTATGTTTTCTTTTAGCTTTTGTAAGGTATCTTAACTAGCTAACCTACCTTGTGTTTGTGTTATGTTTTGCCAAAGAGGCCTGTATTACTTTCCTTATAGCAACCAGACTCCAGTCCAGCCAAGCACTCAGAGATGTGCCTGGCTCACAGCGATGTTTAGGCAGCTGTGGAAGCTTCACTACAAAAATGGAACTGAACATAACTGCTTTCTAAAGTAATAGCAGCTGTCTTGCAACTAGGTGGTTAAAAAGCCCAGCAACCTCAGAACAATCCTTTTAAGTAAAGTGGAGGCTGAACAAAAAGCACCCCTCTGTCTGATTTTCTTTTGAAGTCATCATTTCAAGCCATTAAAATAAAGAATGAGGACACCGGTGGCTCAGAGCTATCTGCATGTACTCCAGGACAGGGGCTCATGGAGCAATCCAAGAGGACACTCTGATATAGGTGGTGTGAAATTCTCCCTACCTACTT
>VXBZ01000534.1:804516-843687 GCA_013399135.1 Heliornis fulica
TATATATTTAAATTTGATGTGACAACATTTTTGTGGTTTTAAAGTTTTGACATATCTGAAGTGTCATTTCAAAATATTAAAGGATAGATTAATACTGGCAGTTAACTTAGAGGCAACTACAATTCTGAAAGCTTTGCCAAAGTAATCCCCAAATTTCCCCCGCCCTTTCCATTTGCAAACAAATGCAATTATACCAAATTAAAAGATTAGAAAGCCTCTCCACAGACCACGTAACTAGCTCCAGGCAGTGAACTCCAGTACCTTTAATAGCATAGTTTTCAACGGCACTCACCGAGACTCGCATACCTTTCTCCTGAAGTCTATGAAGTGTTTTACACCTGACACATAGAGCCAAATGCTTCTCTTTTCCTACTAGATGCGGTGATCGGTATTTCTGGCATTCCTCAGCCCCTTCAGGGGAAATATCAAGCACTTGAAGCTCTTCTGTTCTCCTGCAGCCTGTGAGCTAAACCCACTGCTCAGAGAGAGATTTGGTCCTGTTTCAGTCAGGTTGCAGCAGTTTTATTTCCAACCCTACTGAGGATGGAGCTTTTTATGCTGTAGGCAATGCATTAGCACAATTATTTTTTTTTTGTAATAGAAAATTTGATGGTGGTGGCACACTGTGGTGAGGCAAGAATATTAAATTACAAAGGCTGCTATGACAAATACAGCAGCAAGCTCATTCAAATAGCAGTTCAAAATAGGGATGTAGCTGGCTATACCTTTTAACAAACGTTGCAAAGAGATGTGTTGCAAGTGTTGGTCACTTCTACAAAGACTGTGTACCCACCTCCATGGACCCCATCCTTCTTAGCTGCTCCCCCCGCCCCTTGAGCTCCCAAGGCACTTTCCATTATAGAATCATAGACTTGTCTTGGTTGGAAGGGACCCTTTAGATCATCAAATCCAACCATTAATCTAACCTGTCATCCACTATTAAGTGATGTCCCTCAGCACCACATCTAAACATCTTTTGAATACCTCCAGGGATGGAGGTATCAATGGCTGGCAGATTGAAGCTTTTTGGTCTTGCACCTTGGGTGGAGGACCAAGATGATGCGAAGTGGCATTATTCTACATGCTTTTGGTGGCAAATTTGGAACGTGGTAAATATTTGTGACGTATTGCAGTGGGAACATGATGGGCACTGGATAGATAGAAATGAGACTCTAAAACTCATTGTGAGTGCATTGTACCAAGTCTGAAGAAATGCATGAAAACAGGACTAAGTTCTTCCATACTATGGTGATGGCAGGAAGAAAAGGACTGCAGGACCAATTGATGCAATGTTTGGCAGCTGCAGCTACTCCCGCTCCCTCACGGGCTGCTGCCCTGAGTGTTGGACTTAAACTCCGTTTTCCTCCTTCCACCCAATCTGTGCAGTACAGATAGCAGGAGACCCACCTCCTGGAAGTTGAGAAGAGCAGATGAGCAGCAGATAAAGCAGCTCCAGACAGTGTTGGATGGCGCTTTGCAGTTGATATAAGGGCACAGAGCACAAAACTCTCAGTGCGAGGCTTCGGGGCAATGCCTGGCTCATGTGCCAGGGTCATCCCACTGGAGATGCTGGGGGTTTCCACAACCAAGGGAGCTCCAGTGAGAGAAGGGTTGGCTGGGCAACACTAGCCCGGGACCAAGAAGAATCTTCTTCAGGGTTGATCTTTTTTGCTTTCCTTTTGCTTCGTAACCAGCTTTGTTAAAATGACAATTCACCTCCCTGTACCACACAGCAATATTTTGCATGTGACTTCCCCACATATATGAATTAAGAGCCGCCTGTCTCAGCTTCATGTGTGCTGACTGGGATCAAAACCCAGTGAAAGGGACTCTGGCAGGGCTGGAATTCCCCTCTCTGAATCAGTGATACTCTTGAGGTTTCTTCAGTTGCCAACTAACCTTTGGAAATGACAAATATTTACCTTCAAAAACCTACAGTTGAAAAGCAAAAATAAACTCAGCAATTATAAAACCTGATTTATTGTCTGCAATTATACTGTAGTTGAGGCTTAAAAATTCATAAGGGATGTAAAGAAAAGGACCGATATGTATGCTGGGGGGAAAGAGTCATCAGATTGCTGTTTTAAATGGCAGAACATCTCTTTTTATCAGGTACACGCCTACTGCTGAACAAATATTCTATACACTCTTCACCTACAAGAATCTATAAAGTATCCTTAAAGATTATGGCTTAACAACTCTTTTATTTACTTTGACCTTGGTATTTTTAAATTTTCAATGCTACCCTGCGGTTGAGCAATAACGGTGCCTTGAGCCAGAAGAAAGCAGGCGACTCCATGGCGTTCCCTGAAAGAATAACAGGGCACCACGCAGTCCCTTGTTTTTGCAGACCATGGCATGGGCCTTGGAAACGTGCCAGGCAGAGGCTGCAATCAGTCTTATATAATTTAATTTAACAGTCATCAGTCATTTGCTAAGGCCCTGCAAGCTGTGGGCTCGCCCGTGGGATGCCGGATCCTCGGGTGCAGCCTAGCAGCAGGAAAACAGAAGGGAGATGGTGAAGTGGTCTTGGGAAGGAGAGCATTTGTGAGGGTTTGAAAAGTCCAGAGAGAGATAAGTGGTGTGTTTGCAGCAATAGGGTCTCAGAAAGGAAAGCATTCAGGTAATCCCTACAGTTTTGTGGAACCCAGTTTATAACAGGGAAAGTTGCTTCCTTGAGATACTTTGTGCTCTGGAATTCATTATTACAAAAAAACCCAAACCCAACAGAAAAAAAAACAAACAATAAAAGGAGTAAAAAAAGTACAAAAAGTAGATGTACTTCATGCAGAAGGGAAATACATGTAGACTTTTTCTCACCGTACTCAAGGCTATCTTACAGTTCTTGTCAACTGTATGTTACCTTTGGCCTTTAAATGCCAGAGTTCATAACTGCATAGTGGCACAGAAAGAGGCTGGATTGTTGCTTTAAAGAGTAATGGAAACAAATTTATGTTCCTTATGTCATTATGAAATACCATGGAAAGTTGAATGCCATGGGCTAGTGATTTAGAGATGAATGCAGAAAGCCCAGAAGACTGAGCACCGGCGTATGTCAACAACAATATCCATCAATCATCTCTTCTCCACAGCTTCGTCCTGCCCTGAAGGGCTGGCAGAAACTTCTAATCGAGTCTCCTGGGATTTGGCTAACATATAGCTAATGATGTGATGTAATGCCTGACTTCATTAGCACTGGTGTAACTTGCACACAGGCACATACACGCTGTTGGTAGCCTTCCCTTCAAGCTAGTGGCTGTTCAGCAGTGATTTGTCCTGAGTCCTCTGCTTCCATCTGGTATTGCAAGGAGGCTTCGCACTGGCCAGCCCAAGAGATGCTGTTTGGCTTCCTCTTGGACTATCCAAAGAGCAGCAGGATTTGGACCAGGTGTTGTGGCACAAGGAAAATGCTACGATAGGTCCCTTGTCAAACTCCATCGCCTCAATGGGCCATATGAGATGTCATAGGAGATGGTGGCCACTACAAGGTGAAAGGGGTTATTTTCAGATGTTCAAAAGATGGCACTCAAATCAGCGTGCCAAAGCTTAATTTGGCTTCGATGGCCTTGGGAAAGTGGGTGCTCTTCCCTGATGGGAGCTGGCATGTAAAGAGCATCACAAACTACAGTCCTAGCGAAGGTAGCACAACCCCAGTAGAGGCACATTTCAGACCCTGAGGGTCCCATACAGAGTTTATTTCAGCCTTTTGTCGCACATTATCTACCAGGAGTCAATTAATCCAATTGTTTGGGGTTTCTAAATCAGCAAGGTTGGATTATTAACGTGTTGGAAAAAAACCCTCAAGCTCCCACTTTGGGTCTAAATGCAAGTTTTAACCTGCTTTTTTACTAATACTAAACCAAAAGTTTGTTGCCTAAGTTCTGGCAATAATTACAGATAAAATTATGTTTCAAAGGAGACTTGGAACTTCTGTGTACACAAGCAGGTAAAGAAACTTTAAAAAGTTGTTAAATGCCCTGTTTAAAAACCAAATTTGTGTACATACTCCAGCAGTGAGATAATTATTTACACAAGTAATGGAGAACTATGGTCAATTCTATTTTCACAAAGAGAATTAGGGTTGTAAACTGGGCACTTTGTCTGTTGCTGTTCCTCTTTGCAACGAGTGAAAGGTGGAGAGAAGGAGGACTTCTCTGGCAGGCTGGTGGGGATGCCTGGAGTCTCACGAGGATGATGTGTGCTGAGGGAGCAGGATAAAACCAGCTGTTGCCCACACTACCTTGCAAAGGAAAGTGAAAGTGCGCTCACCCTCCCACCCTGAAAAGGTTTCTCATCCTTTAAACACAGACATTTCTCCTTTACAGGAGAGAGACGTGCTCAGTCTCCCCTCAAATGACACAAGAAGGGTGCCAGCCAGATGTTTTTCTGTGACCTGTGAAGTTCCTCCTCCAGATTTGGGTCAGTGAGGGGCAGTCCGGTGAGGGCCTTGGGTGGCTGTGGGCGCAGAGCAGAGGGCATGCCTGAGCTCTATATTTAGCTGGCCAGTGTGATGTGCTCAGAGCGGTCTGGGGATCTGGAGTCCCCCATGGTGAGTCACCATTGCTCACAGTGGTCCCTGAGGAGGGTGGTTTTCAGATGGTTTCTTTTGCTTGGGAAATATTTAATTTCACATGTGGTCAAGTCATTGCCTTTGGCTTGGCCTCCTCAGTGTCACAGCTTCTGGACTATCACTTAACTTGTGTCCCATCTGTCCATTCATATCCACCTGCTGCTGCCAGAAACATGCACTGGTGGGTGATGCTGTTTATCAGCCGCACCCCTTTTGGCTAAGGCACCTCTCTTCTGGGGTTGAGGCAATCACCAAACAAGGACAACGCGCAAACATGATGCAGTTTCTGGTCTCCAAAAATAGCTGGAGAAAGTAAGTGAATCATTTCTCTTCCCCACCTCGAAGCTAGAGGGATCCTCAGGATAGATTTATCAACAGCACCTGAAAGCTTTTGCCCCACAAACTGTGCCCTTGCTATTTGCAAACAGCATCAAAAAGGGAATTCAGAGGGCTCCCTGTCTCTCCCTGAAGCAAGTAGATTCCTCCAAGGACAGGCAAGAAGATCTCACTTGTCATTCAACACCCTCCTGCTTAAGAGGAGCATGTTACTGGTAAAAGGTTGCTGACTTACGTTTGCAGGCATCTGGGGCAGAGAAGGGCTTCCTGAGGTCCCGGTAGAAGCCTGGCTTGCAGCGCTGGCAGTGCTGCCCTTCCGTGTTGTGCTGACAGTTGTCGCACACGCCGCCGCTGCGATTGCCCGATGCCAGCCACGCATCCATATCAAAGTGACAAGTGTCAGCATGCCCGTTACACTTGCAGGCTGAGACAAAGCCAAAAGGAAAAGAAAGAGTCGTGAAGGCACTTAAAGGTGTTGGTTTGTGGAAAAAGAAACACAAAACCCCAAAGCACGTTTCGGAGACCCGACCTACAAACCTGTTACTCATTCAAACGCATGAAGTATCATCTCATTTTCATCCTCACTTTCCAACCTTCCCAAGAAAAGATAATTTCTTTAATTCTTTTATTTCAATATGTTTTTCACAGTAGAAAGGCAGCAACGTGGTCAGGCTGGCACAGGGAGACCTCCTACATTCACTGCTCCTGCTGGGGTGGGATCCTTCCCTCCCTGCTTTAGAAATAAGCAGTGCCCTGACCAGCACCTGGGATGCTCCTTACAGTTGAGGGAGGGGAAAGAGCAGGTGGATAGGAAGTGTGTGAGAGAAGGTGAGCATCCCCCTTTCTGTGTGCAGGCAATGCCAGAAGCTTGGATGCCCAGAGGCATCCAATATAAGTTGGAGGCCAAATGAGATCTGTTCCAAGCTCTTCAGGGAAACAGGGACTCACTGTCACTCCCTTGGGGAGCATCCATACTGCAAGGATGACCACATATAGGCAGGCTGATACTAGCTTAAATGTTGGTAGCACCCTAGCCTCACCAGGCTCGGTATGCCTGAAAACTTTCCTGGGGTGACGCAGTTAATCCTCAACACCCTCCTGACTAGACTGCTGCTGCTACCAAAGCAGATCATACAATCACTCAGGTTGCAAGAGGCCTTTAAGATCATTGAGTTCAACCATAGCCTGACCCTGCCTAGTCCTCCTCTAGATCATGTCCTTGATCCTAGATCACATTGTGATCTTGGTGATCCCTCACAGCCTTCAGTCATCCTAAGCATCCCTCCCCAGCACTGAAGAAGTAATCTTCCAACCTCCCCAGAGCCTCTGGCTCCTCTTGCCCCCAGCACCCAGCACCCAGGAGCTGAGCAGAGCCCAGGTCCAGCAGCTGAAGGCTAGATCTCCTGCAAACATGCTTGTCAGTGGTACTCATGGAGGGGACAATGCTGTGCCCTCCCCACCCCTCCACCCCATTGCCTCCAAGCACCCTGGCAGGCTGTTGTCTTGCCTACAGCAGAAGACCACATCTGAAGAAGATGTGCTTGGGACCCACAGAAAGGTCAAATCAGCAGGCAACATGGTCTCATGAGGATTTCCAAGCAAGGAGCTTTGTGAAAGGGGCCACCCCACCACACAAATGCACAGTGGGTGCCACGCAGGAATGTGGCATTGGCTCTCCACTTGCCGAGCTGCTTCTCAAACAGCTGCCCACCACCACAGTATCTGCTGCCTCTTGGAAAGACAGACATGTGCTGAGAAAGTGCTCCAGCAGAGACTCTGGGGACCTTGTTCCTGGATGGATACTTACACCGACACTCTTTGGGGGCTCCAGTTTTGCCGTCAGCAGCCTGCCAAGGCTGGTCGTTGTAGAGTGGGGCACAGTGCTGGCAGTGGGACCCCGCTGTGTTGTGCTTGCACATGCATTTCCCATGGACCTAGCAGGGCAAAGAGAGCAAGTCACACACATCAACACCCAAAGAGTCTCCAGGGCACGAGCAATGCCCATATACAAGATGCACCACACCAGCTACATGCTATTACATAGGCTAGAAAGAGTCTAGCATAAGGACTGTTCTGGTATCTAATGCAGTCAAGGGCAAACAACCCACAGTTATGCTTTCGGTTAGATCAGTGTTTGTGGATCTGCCTGTCATGGTATTGTTCAAACTATTATTATTATTATCATCATCATTGTCATTATTATTATTATCTTTATTATTATATTTTGAAATCTAAAATACTCTTTAACAGAGATTTTCCATCTGCAGCATGACTTTCTACGGCAATTAAAAGAGGCCAAGATTGAAAGCATCCTTGAGAAACCCCGTAAAACCTTTCTCTTTTGCACCAATACACTTCTGCACACCTGTGGGGATTGCACTCACTACTTCAGTTCCCAGCTGTGTGACCAGTCATCACCAACATAAATAAGCACAAGAAAAAAACGGAATTCAACCCCCTGAAAACACACAATCACAAAATGACCAGGTTGGAAAAGACCATTTAGATCACTGAATCCAACCATCCCTGCCCTCTCCTAAACCATATCCCTAAGCACCTCATCTACCCAACCTTTAAATATACCCAGGGATGGTGACTCAACCATCCACATCCCCACAACTCTTTTGGCAAAGAATTCCTTCCTAACATCTAATCTGAACCTTCCCTGGCACAGCTTGAGGCCATTTCCCCTTGTTTTATCACCTGTCACTTGGCAGAAGAGACCTTCACCCACCTCTCTACAACCTCCTTCCAGGTAATTGTAGGCAGTGATAAGGTCTTCCCTCAGCCTTCTCTTCTCCAGACTAAACAAGCCCAGCTCCCTCATAAAGTTTCTTCTCCTGACCCTTCACCAACCTGGTTGCCCTTCTCTGAACATGTTCCAGGACCTTGATGTCCTGTAGTGAGTGGCCCAGACTGGACTCAGTACTCAAGGTGTAGCCTCACCAGTGCTGAGTACAGGGGCACAATCACCTACCCAGAGCTGCTGACCACACCTTTTCTGACACAAGCCACAAAGGAAGAACCAGTGATAGCACAAAGCCTGTGAGGGACTATACTTAGGTATCTTCATGTCAGACAGGTAATTTAGCAGCTAGGCAGCCTAGTGTGAGGGGTAATTAGGGATGACAAGCCAGCATAGCACGCCCAGCGCCAGCTGCCTTGTCAGCTGCTGGCATTGCTCACACTATGCTGGCAAACACAAAGAAAACAGGATGTAGCCAGAGGGTAAGAGCAGCCCAGCAGCCCCTTGACGAAATGAAATCAGGCTCTGAAGCAGCAAGGCTGCATCAGCAAGGCTGAAGGCCCTGCTCTTTACCGTGGAGCATGTCAGGGAGCTACCCACCACAGCTGTTTCGGTGGCTGCGTGTGCTTCCAGCTACCCTCTGCTCATCGCTTTGCTGTCAGTGTAGTTTCTCTAAGAGCATTTCGGCTGCAAGTCACTCTCCAGACATCTCCAGACATCTGATGCACAGCCAGGCTCAAGGCACGACCGGTGTCCCGTGTTTGCTGAAACACGGTGCCTCCCCACCCTCATGTCCATTCCTGCACCTGGTTGTGCGGAAAGTGATCAAGGAAGGCAATAAACCAAGCATGGTTCTGCTTCTCCTGGGGCTCTGTAATGAGCCAGAGATCTCAGCTTGCACTGCCAGCATGGTCCTGCTCTGGTGCCACAGTTTGGCCATAAAGCCAAGGGAGCTGGGGACCTACACCAGGTGTCATCTGCTTTCAGCATTGGTGATCCAGCCTGAGCTGAGACACGGCTTGAAGCTGCTGCTGGGACGTGCTGCCTCCCACTCTGTTGAGCTTGGGGCTTTGTGAGTGTGCTGCTCCCAGCCATACCTTGCTGCCCAGACCTGCCACTGAAAAGGTTCCTGTGAAAAACCTGACCAGTAAGCAAAACAGAAGACAACTCTGAGCAGGTTGTGAGCAGCTCCTGCTTGTATGTAGGTACCCGCATGCACACCACACCACACACCCTCCCGGCTATTGACGGCTTTCTTAGCTTTTTTTCCATTAATAGATTTAATCTGCTATCTCACAGGGGTCAGTGATAAAAATTTAAAACAGGCCCTGAAGATCCTTAAAAGACTTTTCAGCAGCCACACAAATAGCAAAATCTTTCGAAAACTTTTCAAGTGATCCTGTATTGCCTTGTTAAAATGTCTGGATCATCAGGAATAAGCAAAATACAGTGCAGCAACTGGACTGCATAAGCAGACAGAATGCACAGTTATCTAAGCTAAAGTGCAAGTGTTAAGATAACATCTAAGATAACATCACTTTCTGTGCTGCTTGGGCCTCACCACAGGTATCAGTCAGTCTCACTGATACCTGATACAACACCACCAGATGGTCTGTCTGGCTTATCATATCGATACATGCTTAGATGTGTGCTACTATTGGAAAAGAATGAGGAGCAAATATGGAAGAGAAAGAGAACAAATTTGCAGAGGGAATATTTAGTTCTCAAAGTGTGTTGAAGGGAGCCAGAGGGAGCTGCCAGAGTCAAAACCAGGTGGTTCTTTGGTGCTTTGCTGAACATGATGCTGAAGTAAGAGAGATGTTGGGAGAAGACTTGCAAACAGGGGTATGTCTCAGACACAGTGACTCTTGGGATTACCATGGGGGGTCATGATCTCCCTGCCTGCCCCCCGCAGCCTGCAGCCTCAGCCCTCAAATTCAGCTCACCCCATGTCAAAACTGCATGAAGAATCAGACTGAATCAGCCAGCGCCTTCTCAACATTAATAACATGCAAGTTGGAAACCCAGCAGCACCTAAGAGTCCTTCAAAGGATTAAACATCCCAAGACAACAGCACAGGGTGAGGCAAAACTCCCTGCCGAGGAGCATTCATGGTCCTGAGGCATAAGAGGCTGCATTTTCTGGAAGCCCAAGTACCATATAATAGAGCATGCCACGTTGCCAGAATAGGGGGAGGTGGGTGAAAATAAACCAGAAGAGGATGGGTATCCCAAGAACCTGATGTGCAGCCATTAATTTGGCATGCAGAGCTAATCATTAAATTGCTGAATAGCTGTGTGCCAACTTCTTAATCTGTATGCGAACTCTAAAGGAAGAGGTTTTGTAAACTTGAAAAAACCTGCTGTAGTAACAGCAGGCTTGTGGGTTCTCAGATGCTGTGGCAAGGAGCACTGCGATAAAGCCAGATTTGGTGATGCTGCAAGTCAAGTCAGCTGGTGTTCAGAGAGACCCCGAGACAGGGCAGGACATGATGCTTCTGGACCTGATTGCTTCAGCATCTTCATCAGAATGTTTCTTCCCAAGCCTAGATCTTGCCATTGGGCAAGGGACTCATTTTCTCAGTGGGACTGATGTCTGGGTGAGCGCCCTAGGGGCACTGGATGCTGGCCAGCTGGCACGGCTTCTGCGATAGATGCGGCTGCTCATGTTGGATCTGAACTTCACGAGCAAGCACTAAGTGTTTCAAAAACCCTGCCTTAGGCTGATGTTTATTCTCTTTCAACAGATTTACAATGATTACCCCCAAAAGAGCTCTGCTTTAGACATCTTTCTGTCTTACCTTCATCCCACTGAAGAAGAGATATATTTTTTTCTTCTGTGCAATTCCATCATGACAGAAAAGATTTTTAAGCATTGGAAACAAAAGAAGAAGTTGAATATTAGCAAGTTCTTTCTTGCAGCAGACAGGTATTTTTGTTTAGTTATAAATAAATACCGTGGCAGCTGAAAATGGGAGAAAGAGGGGACAAAAAGAAGGGGGAATAGAAGGAAAAGAGAAGCAGCGGCAACTGAAAAACGGCCAACAGACTGTCTACAGCAGGGGAAATGAAGGCTCATAAGAGCTGTAGGAGGGCCAGATGTGAGACTGCGGTGCCCTGTAAATTCCCTGCTGTGACAACGTGCATCTGGGAGCTGGGGCTGAGAAACCATCCCCGAAATAGAGGAGGCAAATGTGTACCTGGGCTTGGGGATTTCTCTGGCACCTCAGCACCTTTCTGAAGGTCGAATGTGACCCACATACATCAACAGAGGAGAGAAGACTTTTTTTTTTCCATGCTTTTCATTCCCCTTGATTTAATTTTAATTGCAAGGCATACCCACGTGGGTCATTCTGGAGCATCCCTAAGCACACAAACACAATTCCCAGTACATCTCACCACTAGGAGCGTTCACACGCCTCGACTCATTTAAGCGTCGAAGCCTTCTCATATCGTTTTTCATTTTGTCACGGGGTCTTTACATCCCAGTTCACTTTCACACTGTTTCCCTTCTCTGTCGCACCGTCAGTCATTAGAGGGCACAATGCAAACAGTGTTACAAAAGTTGCCTTCGGTAAGATAAACGAGTGACTGATCTCTCTGTACAAAGACAGTTGCTAAGGCATGCTTCCTTCCCCAGCCTTTTGTCCCTGAATTATAACCTTCCAGTGCTTCCTTTCAGGTTGCAAATACATTGGATTTTGTTTTTTTTTTTTTTCTTTAGTCTTATAAAATGTTTTCCTCCTTATTCATGGTGTTCCAAAATCTGGGGAAGTGAGAAAGAAGTGCCACATCAAGAAGAAAAAAAATGCTTGATGTCACCTGTTATGAATTGATTTATACTGCGAGAACTCTCCCGCTATATAGCGTCCAACACAAATTTCCACTAAAAGAAAATCAATGTCCCAAAGACCTGATCATGTAAATAGGCCAAATAGCTGGGAGGAACAACTGCTTTTAATAGAGTCTCTTTCTTGGAACTGCTAAAATTGTATTTTTTAATTTTTTTTTTTTTAACTTTCATGGAAAATGGGCATGTTATCAGTCCAAAGGAAAATCACGGCATTCATGCCGAGTTTCTAACGACAGCTTTTAAACTGTGTTGTGCCCGAGCCACGGTGCCAAGTTCAGAACCGATGCCTACTGTCAGCGCGCAGGGAGGTATTCTTTCCCAAAGCACCAGACAACCAAATTTATGCATGAGAAAATTCTCATATCCTATCTTGTTCTTGTGAAAGAATACAAGGCTTGTTGTCCAGGGCGTGGGGGACGTCTGGAGGCTTTTTTTTTAGTTCCTCATACAATAGGCTTCTGTCAGTACTGCTGGGGAAGACCTTCAGCATCTTTTGATGTCAGTAGCACAGTAACAATTTATAACAGCCACTGGGTTGCCCATGTGGGAAGGGGGAGGATTATTCACCCTGCCCAACTATGCAGAAGCTCTTGAGTGTAGAAGCTCAGTCTACCTGGGATCCCAACCATGGTGTAACCCTCCACGCCTTCGTAACTATAGAAGGAGCCCAGGGAGACCCACAGGCTAATGCGGATACATCAACCACCTGCCTAAAATTGGGTGAGATGTATCTGGGACTTGATGCCTAATTGTCGGGCAGCTGCCAGAAATCAAGTCTAGATGCATTCAGTGATCAGCTTCCCCAACTGATTTGTCTGTCCAGCCTAGAAAATAAAAATAAAGAACAATTCCTGGAAAAGTCCTTGAGTTACACTGACACAGCACTTTAGACTATTGAAGAAGAGTGTAAGTGTAGTTGCAGTGGTACCATTTCAGGATAGCAGCAGCGCCACACCAAACTGCTTTAGGCATGTGGCTTAATAGCAGCCTACCAGTACCTGAAGGGGGCCTACAGGAGAGCTGGGGAGGGACTATTTGCCAGGGCATGTCGAGATAGGACAAGGGGTAATGGTTTTAAACTAGAGCAGGGGAGGTTCAGATTACGCATTAGGAAGTTCTTCACCATGAGGGTGGTGAGGCACTGGAACAGCTTGCCCAGAGAGGTGATAGAGGCCCCATTCCTGGAAACATTCAAGGCAAGGCTTGATAAGGCTCTGAGAGACCTGATCTAGTGCAGGATGTCCCTGCTCACAGTAGGGTGGTTGGGCTAGGTGGTCTTTGAAGGTCCCTTCCAACCCTAAGATTCTATGAAGCTTTTTCATGCCTAGGTTCTAGTTTCCCATTTCCTTTCTTCAGAGCAAAGATAACTGCTGTAATGCATTATTAAAACTATCATTGAGGGAAAAAGAGAGCAAGAGGAAGGGCAAAACCAGACGGCTTCATTTGGTCTCACTCCGTTCAGTACCAGAGAAAGGTGTGCAGGCAGGGCCGCGCTAGTGGAAGTGGAGGAGAGGAAAGGCAGGGGAGAGTGGGAAATGTTAGATAGTTGATAATATTGGATTATCAATGAGATAACAAAGTCATCAATTGCTAACGATATCTCTTCTCATAGGGGTAAAAGCAGGAAGCCCCAGCAAGGGCACAGCCCTCTGAGACAGATCTCAGGCCAACTGTGAAAAGCACTTCACCGTTGTAGACTCACAAGCAGCTTCACAAGGAGCCTTTGAGATGGGTGAACACTTGCCTTCACCTGGGGACAGAACTGCACAGCCAAGGTGAGGTATTTCTAAGTTTGTTTTACCCATTTTGGAGTCCCCAGCTGCTCATGGAGACATACCCTCCCCTGGAGCTGGAGCCCCAACTGTATTCTCAGAATTCACCTAAAGGCTGATATGGCATTTCTGGGGCTCAAATGAACCCAAAGCTTTCCTACATCATTTCCTTACCCCTTTAGGAACTGCTGGTGAGCTTTGCTCTGTGGTACCCAGAGTGACGGCCACAGAGAGGAGCATCACCTAGAGTTTTGCAGCTGGGTGGCAGTGAGGACATGGACACAAATGTTTTATCAGGCCCTGACTATTGTTTTTTGCTGTTGGGTATAATGGGAAATATTTTTCCTCACGGTGAATGTTTGGGCTCTGTAAAGTCCACCTTTGGTCTCAGTTGACTCAGAGGGATCACACAGGAGGTTATCCCACCACAACGAACGGAGATAGACCTGCTTCTGCCAGGCTGGAAGGAGTTGTACTTCTAGCCTCCTTTCAGTCACTCAGATTGTTTACCTTCAAAACTGTCAGCTTCTCAGTTCATGATGGCCCAACCCTTGAGGAAGAAAAAGCACTCAACGTGAGGAACCCCACAGATGTGAGCTGAACTGATGACCCAAGCTAGGCAGAGCATCCTGGCACCTCAGTCAGGTCCCTCCACCAAATCTGCCCGAGCAGGAGCCACCAGCATCCCTGCATCCCGGTGCTGCTTTGTCTGATCCTGTCTGGGTGAGATGGCTGAAACGCTTCCGGTCGATTTGTGCGATCTGCCCCAGAACTGCCAGCTGCACCCGGTGCTGCCAGGACATGCCGGCTTGCTGCCCAGAGTGGCCCAAGAGAAAAACAAATATATCATGTCCAGTTCTTCTGCTGGCCAACCAGGGACTGAAACTAAGCCTGCAGTCAGGGTTCTGCCCATGGGCTGGGATCAAGTAGGGGGTTAAGAAAACTTGTGTGTGTACTTTTTTTGGAAAAGCTTCTTTTTTCCTTTTTTTTTTTTCTTCTTCAAGGATCTTAAAGTTGCTTAAATTTTAGTGTTACCTCTCTAAGTCAGGGGATATACTTCAGGCATGCTCTGGTCCAAACAAACATATCAACAGAGCCAGATTTTATGCTCATGTTGTGAAATAGAAACACCCTTCCCAGCTTTTGCTGTCCTTGGTTTTACAGTGAAGGTTCTCCTCAACTCCCACATAGACACAGTTGTGTGAAGTCAAGACTGAAGTCCCCATCTCATGCTTGAATGACTGACCACACTTCTTTGGAATTATCCTTTACGTGACATTTTCAGGTGCAATGTACAAAACAGCTCCGTCTCTGAAAGCCTGCTCTCTTTTCAGGAGTTTCTCTCACTGCTCCCAGCTAATCAGCCACGTAACCCGTAATCTTCTGTCCCTTTTCTGGTCATTCACATACACGTCTCGTGATCATCTTGGAAATAAGCCTCTCTTCCCATCTTGAAGAGACATGCTGGCAAACCCCAGCCTGGCACGCACAAGTGGGGTGTCACTGCAGATCCCAAATCACAGCAGCGTTGAACCAGGCAGGAGCCCAGCGCAGACCAGGCTCAGCTCCAGCTGCCACAGTCCCGCAGTGGAGAAGTAGGCACTGGGAAACATCTTAGCACTCCCTGGCCCTCCTTGCACACCATGCAAGGTGTGCACGCTTACACCTGCACATCCCTTACGGGACATGCAGAATAAGCTGTAAGGCACAGTGGAGTGAGCCAGGCTCACTGCAGAAACATTGCCTTTGGGACTGTTGCCACATCCACATTTATAACTGGAGTTGAATTTCCAGTCCCCTTGGGGCCGGCACAGGGCTTGTTGCTATTTCTTGCTTTGGTTTTTCAGTGCAACTCTGGCACTTGGTGCCTTCCCACATCACTGCCAGCTACCTGCATGCTATGGCTGTAGCCGTACCAGAAGCATTTCTGGTTGCAGGCTCTGTTAGAGCCCTCAGCGGGGCTCAGGGACACACTCCCATGCAATTGTATCCTAGCGAAATAATCCTGGGCAAACAGCTTCTTTCAAAGACTTTCACTCGGGGAACATCTGTGGAAAGCAGAGCAGTGCGACTCAGACCAGTCTTATCATTCACAGCGCTGCACGCCTTCAAACCGGTCTGTTTTGAAGATGTTCCCAGCACAGCTCTGTTCCAAGGGAACCACGCTCTCTGCTTCATGCCTGAGACCATCACTTAAGCGAAACGTGAGTTCTCTGAGGAGCTGGACACACGCCAGACCTCCGTACCTCCAGTAACTGCCTTATGGTTTTTTAATGACCTTTCCCTTCAGCAGTGTGTTTGACCTCCCTGGCTTTCCCGACCGCTCCTCTGCTGGCAAAGCCAGGACTGTTCAGAGACAGGCAGAAAGTACCAATTGTGTTGGGGGCAGCGAGACCAGGGACAGGCACTGGCTGTCGCTGTGCCCACTGCCTCCCCAGCGGGTTAGGGTCTCTCACTTCTCTGTGATTTGGGAGGACTGGAGTTTAGGTCTTGTGTCAGTCCCAAGGGATTTGGGCTCAGAACTCTCGTAATGGGAGTCTCCTTGGTGGTGGAGAACGGTGCTTTTATCCGGAGAAAGGTATTGCAATGGAAAGCCTGAGAGCAAGAAGCAAACCCCAGCTCTCCTGCCTCTCAGTTCAGGAGCCAACCCCGTATTTGAGGACATTTCAGAAGCAAGGGCGGCCACAAGATTCCTATGGTATTCAGGGAAGCTCTCCTACCTCTCTGTTATAAAAGAGCCCTGCATTCACTGTCTTTTAGATATTGTCTTATTGAGACAATAAGACCTTTTGGGGAAGAAAAGAGTCAGCAGATTTGATTAATTTTAACGTTTGGATTTAATGTAAGGATCCACCTATAATAAATTAACTGAAATCACTGTGGAGTGCCCTTGAAGGAAAGAGTCCTGGTGGACCCCACACTGAGGCACAAGGGAAGTCTAGCACCTCAGCCCCAGATCACTTCCTTTGTAAAGACCACTTTTGCTCACCATGCTTGGAATTTGAGGCATCACATGTCAAATACCATATACTTCAACCTATACCATACTCTATACTGTTCCATGGTATTTTTAGAACTCTTCTCTCCTGCAGTGCAGACATTGTTAGGTGGGTGTACATACCACGTGGAAAATGCCAGCTGCCTTAACGGGCTTGAATCCAGTGACAGGGACGCAGTGGTCAGCGTGGCCGTTGCAGAAGCAGCTGCCCTTCACGATGAAGTCATAGATGGCGTAGTGCAGGGGTGGCGGGGACTGCGAGGGCTGGGGGGCCGGGTCTGCCGGCAGGCAGGGGCAACTCTGTCGCTCCAGCAGCTGCACCCGGAGGTTGGTGATCTTCAGCTGCGCCTGGGCTTCTGCGCTGTACGGGTCCTCCATGGCGTAAGGTGGTGACAGGGCTCGGTATATCACCTGGGCAGAGACAGGCAGCAAGGGAAGCAGAAGGGAGGATGTCAGCCAGCCCCATGGAGGGCATGGGGCCAGGATGGAGGCAGGAGCACAGGATCTAATGATGCTCTTCCCTCTCTGCAAGTGGTGGGAGAAGTAAATTAAACCTCCACCCCAGGGTGTGGGAAGTGACCCTCCATGATCCCCTGTGCGCTTTTCCACATGAAGTCTGGGCCCTATAGATGTTAAAAGAAATTTTCCCATTAACTTAAAGCAGAGGTGGGTGACACCGGTACACGGTGTGGCCCTGGCTGCGGTGGGCAGCCCAGTGCAGGGACCACAGGTCCTGCAGGTGATGCTCCGGTTGGGGGCTCTTCATTAACCTTCCCTCCCTCAGAATGGGTGTATTTTTTAACAAATTAAACTCAGATTTCCAAACATTTGGCTGCTATCAGTCCCAGGCTGCTTCCTAGTGGAAAGTGATTAGGTGTGGCAATTAGTGACAGCAAGCTGATAGTCCAGAAAACCAAGATAAGAAAGAGAGAAAGAGAGAAAGAGAGAAAGAGAGAAAGAGAGAAAGAGAGAAAGAGAGAAAGAGAGAAAGAGAGAAAGAGAGAAAGAGAGAAAGAGAGAAAGAGAGAAAGAGAGAAAGAAAGAAAGAGAGAAAGAGAGAAAGAGAGAAAGAGAGAAAGAGAGAAAGAGAGAAAGAGAGAAAGAGAGAAAGAGAGANAAGAAAGAAAGAAAGAAAGAAAGAAAGAAAGAAAGAAAGAAAGAAAGAAAGAAAGAAAGAAAGAAAGAAAGAAAGAAAGAAAGAAAGAAAGAAAGAAAGAAAGAAAGGGGGGCTTCTGAAGTTTAAACAAATACTTATCAGTCAGTCTTTATTTTAACTTCAGCCCAGTTGAATAGGTAAATATTGGCTCAAGCTGAAAATTTAGAGCACTAGATACAAATAACCAGTTTTCTTGAAGAGGTTTATTTTAAACTTGTTCGTCTGGCTGCCTACAGCCTGACATCAGAGACAGGGTATAATTCATATAACTGGTAGTCACATAAAATGATGTACTTACAACACATGTGCTCATTAGTTACTCATACCTTTAACTTCCAGTCACACTATCTCAACAGTTAAATAGCTCCTTGCTGAGTAGCCGCCAAAAGCTCAACAATATTTGTAAGCTACATTCAATCAGCCACTTGAGCACTTGAGGGTGTGAGGTCTAATGGTTTGATGCTCTGCTCCCAGCTGGGGCTTAAATCCTCCTCAAACCGCCTCACTGCCCCGCTGACAACCACTCATACCACCCAAAACACCATCCAGCCTCCTACGGACAAGGAGTTGTGCAGTAGGGAAGGGCAACCATCGTGTCTTGCCAGGAGATGTGGCAGGGTGCCTGGCGAGAGGCAGCAGGCGAGCTGCCAGCACCTGCTACGGGGATCACAGCCTCCTCTCCCTAAATCCTACCCCGGGATGTGACCGGTACACTTCATCTTATGAAGACTTCCCTTTTATTTCGTGAGGATTCCTGTATCCTGGAGATAATGATGCTAGTGCTGCCTGTTTGTCTGCCTGCAGGCGTAGCTTGCCAGCTGCCACCTCTGCTAGCCCTGCTGCCGCTGGCACTGCTCCTGGCTGGAGCCTGGCTTTTCTCCAGAGCTGCCAGCATCCAGCGGAGGAAGGTTTGTACTGGCCTGAAAGGAGATTTAGAGCTTGTTTTGGAGGTGAATGGTGGCAGTGTGCTTTTGTGTGGACCATTGGCTTGCCAAACACAGTGACCAGTGACAGCAGGGCTCAGGCGTGCTGGTGCTGGATGCCATGTGCTGGCAAGCACGTCGTGGCTGGAGCCCCGCACCGCCATCCTGCAAATGGTCCCTCCCAAAGGTATTCCAGCATCTTTTGCTGGAAAGACATCAATAATGGTGAAGGTTAACCAGGAGAGGTGGTCAGAGGGCAAGGCTGGTGAGCCTTGTGCAGAAGTGTTGAGTCCAACCAGCGATATTAATAAATAGCAACATATTTCAACAGTGGGTTGTTATTTCCCTCCCCCCCGCCCCAACTTTCAAGAACATAGAGATGGGGTTTTTTTTCTGCTTTCTTCAAATAACAATGTCAAGCAGATATGAACAGAAACCCAAGCAAACCCAACTATCAGGCCCTGAACCCAAGGCTTGTTATTTACCCAAATTTACATCAATGGCATTCTGATCACATGTACTCATTAGTGCTTTTGTGAACATAAGATGCCTTCAGATACAGAAAGAAAATTCTCAGGGAAAAATCCAACCTGGAGAAATTGATTTCCTTTTAGCATCACAGAATTAGAATATTAGGAGCTGGAAGGGACGTCAAAAGATCATCTAGTCCAACCCCCCTGCCTGAGCAGGATCATCTAGATTAAATCACACAGGAACACATCCAGATTGGTCTTGAATGTCCCCAGAGAAGGAGACTCCACAACCTCTCTGGGCAGCCTGTTCCAGTGCTCTGTCACCCTCACGGTGAAAAAGGTTTTCCTTACATTCACATGGAACTTTCTATGCTCCAGTTTAGACCTGTTGTTCCTTGTCCTGTCACGGGCCATCACTGAGAAGAGCCTGACTCCATCTTCTCGACACTCATCCTTTACATATTTATAAACATTAATGAGGTCACCCCAGCTCCCTCAGCCTTTCCTCATAAGGAAGATGTTCCATTCCCTTAATCATCTTGGTGGCCTTGTGCTGGTCTCTTTCAAAGAGTTTTATGTCCTTCTTGAACCGAGAGGCCCAGAACTGGACACAATATTTCAGGTGTGGTCTCACCATGGCAGAGTAGAGGGGGAGAGGGATCTTTCTTGACCTACTAGCCACCACCCTTCTAATACACCCCAGGATACCATTGCCCTTCCTGGCCACAAGGGCACATTGCTGGCTCATGGTCATCCTGCTCTCTACCAAGACCCCCAGGTCCCTCTCACCCATAGAGATGATGGAAAATGCCAGTCTGGAAAGTTTCCATAGTAAGTAGCATTTTGGATTGCTTGTGGTTACTTAAATCGCATCTTAGAGAATTCTGTGTTTCTCTCGATCCAGATGAGTGGTGAAGAAAATACATAAATGGGAATGATTTATTCTAGATGCAGCTGCAGACTTGCACCATTTTATGTTTTTCTTGTTTATCTATCCCCGTTGAATGCACGTGACTGGTGCTTGTACTTCTAGCAGACAATCACAGTGAGGAATTCAAGAACACTTTGCGCTGGGAGAGTTAAACCTTGTCTCTGTGGAATTCAGGGGGAGTTACGCTGCTGATTTCCGTGGAGCCAGTATTCCCTCTTAGGCCTTAAAATGTTACAAACATTTCTTTTTATGGCTGCTTGAAAACAGTGATGCTAAACACGAGCTCTATCTGTAACTGCCAGCGGCAGCAGGCTCTCAGCCGCTACCTCTGGCTGCCCTGTGTCACTCTGGCTGTACCCGGCAGCCCCAGCCCTGGCTTCAGAGCCACGCTGCGCCCTGCATCAATGCCAGTGTAACAGGGTGAGCCTGGTCTCAGTGCTGCCAGCACAGTAACACCCCCATCCCTCCGTCCCAGGCGCTAGATGTTCTGTTTTAATAAAATACAACCCAGTGGTTACAGCGTGTGGGATGCCGCACAAATAGCAGTTCTCTGCTCTGTCCCGGACGATGGAACTGGAGCTCCTGAGGCTGCACGATAAGGTCAAGGACATGTTTCCCAGCAAGATTTCCCAGTTTGGTTGTTAACCCCTCTGATTTATGCCAGCCTGTCCCAGGAGTCAGCACATCACTGGGGCCACACCATCCCCATACAGCTGGTATGGGTCTGCACCCCTCTGCTGCCCAGCACCTCAGCCCCAAGCACACCCATGGGTGGGTAACAGCTTTCCTGCTTTTACCTCTCCTTGGACTTTTCTGTGCAATCGTCCCACTGATAGGACTGGGCCTGGTCTGCAGCATCCCATCTATGAACAAACCATGGTTTGCACAGCAAGACTGACCAGACTTTCAAGCCTACAGTTCCATCAGCAGCCCCGGGCCACTGCAGTCAGAGGCTTCCTCAACCAAAATACTGTTTCATTTTCACGGTGTAAGGAAAGCATGTAGGCAGGATTTGAGGAGAACATGCTGCTATTGTGCAACATGCATGTGCATCTGATGATCGGGTTTTGCAAGCCCATCATCTCCCACATGCCACCAGGCAGGACTTCCTCTGATTGACTCTGTTGGGTCAGGGCTCCTCAGCCACCCTGGGATGCTCATGGTGATGTGTTCAACCCACAACCTTCATTCCCTCTTCCCAGTAGCTCCCTGAAGCCCTCAAGGTTTATATATCTTGCTAAAACCCCACTGAAATCACGTGCACCCGGCTCAACCTGCAGGGACTCTCTCCAGCAGCTCCACCATTGCAGTCATGGCACTTGTCAGGTTTTTGGCCGTTGGGGAAGCCCCTCTGCCAGATGTGATGGAGGAATGGCTGTTCCCTCCCACTCCCAGAGAGGCTGTTGCCTGCAGAGCCATCAAGCCCATTACTCTTCCTATGCCAAAGAAGTCTTCCCCAGGGGTCCTGCCAAAGAGAGCTGTGTTGAGACTACACAAGGGAGATGAATAGCTCAGCGAGGTAGAGGGGAATGTCCTTTTTAATAGATGATGTTGTTCCTGTTGTCACAGAGCAGGGCCTCTGCCAGGGGAAAGCTCCACCATGCGCAGAATGTATCATCTCCCTGGTAAAGGAGCAATCACAGCAAAATCTGGCCATATACCAGCAGCACGCAGAAAACACCCCACGGTGACCAGACCTCCAGCTTTCCCACTCACATCTGTCTGCATGCAGGTGTCTTACTGACAGTAGTATGTCAAGGCCCAGCATTACAGTTTTGGCCAATGTGATTTCTGCCAGTAGTCAGCACTGATACTGCACACAGTGATCCACATAGAGCAAGTAGGAAGCAATAAATTGAAAACCCACAGCACTTCTGTGTTTGACAGGCCATAATATATCCTCTCAGAAAGACATTTTCACTCCCAGTGTTGCTAGATGACTATAAATTTTATGGTATTTGGGATTCTTCTTAAACACAAACACAGGAAAAGAGGCTTTATCTCAGCTTCCATTTAAAACTGAGAAGAAATATCTCATTTCTGAGGAGTCAATGTCACAAACCAGGAGGCAAATAAATGAAAGAAAGAAAGAACCTCTGGCTTTAAACCAAAATATCAACATTTGGGATAATGCTAAATCCACATCATGTGGAATTATGCTGCTAGATCCCACATCCTATAAACATGACACCTGCATGAAGAAACATCACTAGAGAAGTGATGTAAGACTCGCATGATGATTCTTTGGTGGGGAAGTCTCTCTCCACAACCAGGCAGCAACCATAGACCGCAGTCCCTGAGTGAGGAATGCTGCTGCTATGCCTCGGGAGGGCTGGGTTCACCTGACCCTCTCGGTGGGATGCCTGCCGGTGGCAGGAGGGACCCTTCTCCCAAGGGAGTGGAGCAAAGCTTCCCCACAGCACCTTGCATGTGCCACGGAGTAAAAGTCTTCTGCCTTTCAGCTAGGCCTGTGGTCTGGGCACATCATGACAGGAATGCCCACCAATAAATTTCCAGAGCGTTTCGATTTCTTCATGGGCTGTCATGAGCAACTCTTGCTCTGTTGATTACTTCTCTTTATCTGGCCCCGATGGCGCAGGAAGCCGTAGCTACTTGCCATTCCACAGATGCAATAATGTAGCCCCGTATATAAATAAAACGGCAGCCGTGAACATGGTGCACTCAAGTAACCGCTTGCACCACAATGACCTCGATTTATAAATACATAAAAGTCCCTTTGCAAGAAGTACCCTAGTATGTTTACACTTGAGAGGCAATGAAAGGACATCTTTATATATATCCACAGTGGGAAGGAAAATGCTAATGAATGATGCTGAGAGCAACAAAATAGGCTCTGAAGTCCAAGTTGCCCAAGGAAGTCAACAAACCAGTGAGAGGTTTGCTGCCAGCAAAGCCTTCTCGATGAGTCATGGGTGCATCTCAGACCACTGCAGTGTCCACCAGCCACAGCTACAAGCACCCAGACTTTTGTCGAGACACAAGTGTCCACAGCAACAAAGCAGGGCATTTTGGGTTGCAAATGTCCAACATGCTGAAGAGACACATGTGAACTATGGGAAGCTTCTTCCTGACAGACCTTTAGAAATAGGCATAGCCACAAAGGCCGTGGGCAGGGGCCTGCAGACCCCATGAACTGACCCCCTGGATCCCAATGCCTGGTTAGGGGCACAACGCTCTAACTTCTGGCCAGGAGACTGGCCTCAACCAGTTTCTCCCCTCAGCTCTGGAAGGCATCACGAGATGATTCACAAAATGACACCACCAGTAAACTACAGGCAGAGAGAATAAATGGATGGGAGACTCATGAAGTGTACACATGTGGGAATAAGTCAACAAATGGGAATATGGCAGAAGGAAAAGCAAACCCCCCAAATATTAAAAGCGTAACCACATTTTTATTTGGTTGTGAATGAAAACCAAGTTGGTAACGCTGCATAAAGGGGTCTGTGGTTTCTTTACAACAAGGTCTCCTGGTAAGAGATTGATGGACTCTACCCTGTGCCATCTGAGCTGGATGAATGAGAATACATCTATAAGAACTCTATAATGATGACCTATCCACATTAGCAATGGCACATGGGCACTGAATAAATTCAGTGCTGCTTTATGTGTTTCTTGCTGGCGGTTTTATTCCTTTCAACGTAGTTTACAGGAACACAGGAAAAAAGATAACGTGGAAAAAAAAAAAGAATGTAAAGTTTGCTATCTTCTCCAAATAGAGAGATAGCAAACTGCACCACCTTACAGAGAGGAATGTGACGTCTAGGTAAGTGCTTAATAGAAAACCTCAGGTTTGCATTAGGAGTCTGCAGTGTCTCTTGGCACACAGGCACTAAATAAATGTGGCTAATTGGCCTGTAGTATGGGGCCTTGTTGAATCCCCACGTCACTGGAAGCTATCATCTGGTTTATTTAGTGTCTGGGCAACACTCTGAAAATGCAGGCAGTAAAGGCAGCTGTGGAGCTCTGCCAGGATGTCTGGGACCTCATCCCTTTGCCTCCTCCACAAAAAATCTCCCTCAAGCGTGGCACACTGCTGAGGTTAGGCACTGCCTGCCAGGTGCTGGAGCTAAGGTGAAAGGGGACCCCTCATCTCCACCTCCCACCCTTGGGATTTCCAGCTGTGTGTCCAGCATCACCTCACATCTGCTTTCGTCCACAGACCCCAGCTGGCTCTCACAGCCGAATGCAACGGCAGCTCAAGCTGAGATGCTTCATGCTACACCCACTGCCCAGTATGCCCCTGCCACCCCAGCCACCAAGTGCCTGTGCCCATTTCCTCCATGCCTCCCCCCTGGCCAGACAGCCCAGACTATTAAACAACCCATAGACATTAGGCAAAAGCAGCATCTGCTTTCAGCCTTGGCAGCTCTTGTTTGGAGAAGTTTATCTGGGAAATTTTATTGGGCCAATTAAGCTTTCCTTCTAAATAGACATAAAAGTAAGATTTTATCCTAGTAAACATCACAGAAAGCTCACAGGGGGGGCAATAAGGCTCATTTGTAGAAATGTGTAGTTGAGAAAATAATAATAATGAGCAGTGTCTGCTTCCAACTTCCACACAAGAAACTGCATTAGGAGCAATAAACTCACCACCACCACAAAAGCCTAATTAGACTGTTCGTTTTTGCACTCGCAGATGGAGTTGGATGTAAATTTTGCTGCAAAAATCTGGTGCCAGCCAGGTGCTCCTACCTCAAAGAGGGTGGATGTCCTCACATGTCATTTTCATACCCCTTCTCGGGCACCCTTGATGATGCAGAGGGGCCTCGGGGATGAGACCACTTTGACCCCCTGCACTCTCCTACAGAAGAGTAATCAAGCTTAACACCAAATAATGTGTGCAAGAAAGATGGAGGTAAGACTGTCTTACTGTACATGTGAGGATAACTTGACATTCAAGGTTTGCTGTGCCAAGTGGTGAGACTCACACTGCAGCAACACATCCCATTTGGTGCCTGTGCAGAGCAGTGACAGCCCTACCTGCCCTGATGCCTTTGGGGACCCCTTTCTGCAGTGGGATGCCTTGGGCATGGGAACTATCTGATTTAATGTGGTTCCCTCAGCCCTGCCAGCGCAGGAGCAGCTCAGGTGCCCTGTCTATCAGACTTGTGGTCTAACCACTGGACGTAGTGCCTAAAACAACCAACATATTCCCCACCCACATACATGCTCTGAGAAAGACAGAAGTTCCCAGATAGGTTTTTCTTGTCTCCCAGTTTCAGTATTGAGGACTCAACCCCATGCTAGCAGTTTCCCTCCCAGTTAGTGTTTTAGTTTCCAGGGATTTTCAGCATCAGCATGGTGAACTTCTGACATGCTCTCTCCTTGGCTCTTCCCAGAGCTGTGTCTGCAGAGGAGTGTTTGGCTTGCAAAGCCTTCCCGTACCTTCTAGGTTAGGAACAGGCCTTACTCCATCACACTGCATGTGTATCTATGCATCTACCCATTGGTCTGTCCTAAAAGCTTTTGAAAACACTGACTGAATTGGAACACATTTGGGAGATACATCTTAAAGGTGTTAAGATCCTAAAAGTCTTACAAAACCAATCTCGTTCCTTCAGAAAATCGAGCCTGGTAGACTCCTCTCACTGTGAAAAAGGCTAATACAGCAACAGCGCTGGTACCTGCTATTGACAAGACAGACCTATGTGATGTGTCACCACACCAAGCAAAAGAACTTTGAAGAGAGAAACCCAAGTGCATCTCAGTGCTATGTTCATTGCAATGATCCTAGGCTAAACAAAAGAGAGGTTTTGGCAGATGCTGTAAATGACTCACACAGTGTGGGAATCTCATTGGCCTAAACTGGGCAGGCATCACCCACCAGCACCTCTAACATACTTTGGTTTTCTGCTTGTCAGACAAAGCAGACTGCAGGGAAGAGCCTCTCTTCCTTGTCATGGAGGTGTCTGACCATCCTCTGCATGTGCATGGTCATAGTGCACACTTCAGCATCACCCTGGTGAGATGAAACAGCAAGAGAAAATGGGAAACCTTCCTTGCCACTGCAGAGAGGTGACTGTCAGGGACACTGAGGTCACACCGAGCAGTGGAGTCTGTTTTTTAGTCCACAGCATGAAGCACTTCGTACGTGTCCCTAGCGATAGTGATGGATTGGTGTACCACCAATTGCAGCCCCTGAGCTCCTCAAGACCCTGGAGAAATGGCACTCCATTTTGGCCCATGCCTACAGGCCTTCTCCAATCTTTTACAGCAAACAAAACAAGACAAAAAAACCCCTTGTCTCAATATCCAAAAATTAGGCAATCTTACAGAGTCTTCAAGAGGAAAGTCCAACTAATACCAAATAACCAACCCTTGCGGTGGCCTTGGCAAAGCAACTCTTAACTTTTGTAATGCTCAAGGTGTTCTACTGTTCTCTATGGCAAGAAGCTGTATGGGAGGAACTTGCACTCACTGGCAGCAGTCAGGCAGTGAAGGGCTGGAAAAGGCAGGAGGAGAGTCAGGCAAGAGCCTTGGGATTTCTCTGGGGTCCTTGACATCTCTGGCAATAATCAATCAGATGAGAGTCATCCTCTCAGCTTCCCTTTGACATCCCACCACACAATTCCATTAGATGAAAATGAAACACTGCTAGGTCATGCATGTCTTCACACAGACAATGGTCACAGTAGTAATATTCTTACCAGAAAAATCTCTCTCCAGCTCAGAACAGCTCAAAACATTTGGATTTCTCCACCACCAGTTAGCAGTGCTTCTACAAGAATTGTGTTTATTCCACAATGGCTTTATTTTGCCCAATTGTGACTTTCACTCATCAAATAGATCAAATAGATCAAATAGATCAAATTGATCAAATAGATGAAAACTCTCAGTCTCTTGGCTTACAAAATCCTCCAGACGCATATCATCAGCTGTGTGGTACCAAGGAACATAATTATTTTTTTTTCACAGAATCACCAGGTTGGAAATGATCTTTAAGATCATCGAGTCAAATGATCCCTATCCTCTCCTAAACCATATCCCTGGGCACCGAATCTACCTGTCTGTTAAATAAACCCAAGGATGGTGACTCAACCACCTCCCTGGGCAGCCTGTGCCACATCCTGACAACTCATTTGGTGAAGAACTTTTTCCTCACATCTAATCTGAACATTTCCTGGCACAGCTTGAGACCATCTTCTCCCATCATATCACCTGTTACTTGGCTGAAGAGACCTTTGTCCACCTTTGTCATCTTCTAAATCACCATGTCCAAGGCTGCACCATCCCACATAGGAAATGAACCGGCACATTTCAGCTGATGATATGAGGTCCTTTGACTGCTCAGCAAGAAAGATGGTATTTAAATACTATTCCCTCCTGCAGCAATTCCCCTCCTTTCCCTATCCCTCTAAAGATTTATGTCCTCAGCCTTGGCCTGCCAGCAATACCAGTGTGTGTATGGAAGATGGAGAAAACCTGGAGCTACTTCCAAAGAATCTGAGAAAGAACTGGACTAGCTTGTTCATAGTCAGGGCCATAAGAAAAGCTGGCTCACACCCCAGAGCTGCAGAATAATGCTTTAAAAGCATCTGAGCACGATGTGCTGCTGCTGAAGCCTGCGAGGCAGCGGGTTAGCACTTCATCGAGAATGCCTGCAACAGGACCAGGGAACAAGGAGATTTCTTTCGGTCTAAAGTAACCCTGTTTCATGAATATTTTTTGGTTGGTCTTGTCTATAACGAGAAGACTTTGTGTCTACAGAGCTGGCTGCTTAAACCATCCAGTTACCATGAGCTACGCTCCATTTCAGGAAAAAGAATACCTGTCTGAATTACATGGAAAAAGGCCTAGTGAAAAACACTGAGAAACAGCATTGCCCTTTCAACTCACGGCTACAGATTTTGACTACAGCGATAAGGGATGCTGTGCAGAGACTGGTAATAGAAGGTCATGGCATATTTGTGTGGTAAGTTTGTTTTAGGACATTAACTTCTTTTCTTCCTGGAAATGTTGCCCAGAGAGGATTGGAGGACTTCATCATTTGAGTAGGATTTTGGATGTTCACAGGCTGGATATCTCATGCTGGCACTTATTGTGTGCAGCGATTAGTTTCAGGTTTAGTCCCCATAAGCTTTTGATCCAAAACTTCTGATATGTGTCAATTCACTGCCTTAGGTTACACATTTCTTGTGCAACCAGTTGTACCCAAAAAGAATCCCAAAGAGAAACATGGCAGCCAGCAAACCGGGAGCTGAATAAGTAAAAGAGTCCTCCCTTCATGCCAGAAATGAACTGTGAAATGAAGCGGTGGGGTGCAGTGCCTGAAGAGAGGCTCAGACTGCACTGCTAAAATCCCGCGGTCCTTTTCTCAGGAGAAACAATAGTCCTGCTAACAAGGCCAGGTGCCAATTCAGAGAATTAAATTCTGTCAACCCAAATTCCTCTTGTTTCATGTGGGTACAGTGTTCTTCACTTCCTTCATAAGAAGTTTGGAAAGGGTTTCCTGGAGCCCTGGGACTCATTCCCTCCTGCTGTTGGCAGCCTACAATATACCCCCTTTCATGGACTGGTCAAGCTCCCTCCGAGGAATAATTTGCTTTAGCCATAACTGGAGGCCAACCGAGAAGCCCTGATCTGCAGTTGTTAGAAACTTGCTGTTCTAAATGGAGGACAGACGATGTGCACTATTAAACACTGGCTATGCTCCATCCTAGAGGCGGCTGCATTTCAGGAGCTGGCCAAGCACGGGGCCAACCTCCAAGTGCCAAAAGCACTAGGAAAGCCAGGGGAAAAGGAGACAATGAGAACTTCCCATGGGCTAGCTACAAGGTAGAGGGGGTCAGGTGGGGTGTGTAGAAATCATCTGGAGCATCACTGGGCAGGTTGGAATAGCAACTTGTCTTTCACATTCCCTGGTCCTCCAGAGATGCTGAGCACCTGGAACATCCAGCAATGGGTCTCTGCTCTGGGAGTGACTGCACCAGGAAGGGAGGGTTTTGTCACAACCTGGTCCAGACACCTGGCAGTTATCATCCTTAGTACTCCACATATGGAAAACTTAAAAAGCAGATGCCCAGAAAACAGTAGTTGTGTCATTCAGTTCTGAAGGTGCCCAAACTCTGGAGGAAAAGTACCTTTGATAGTAAAACTCCCTGGAGACCAAGGGTCATCTTCTCATGTGTCCAGAACTGCCATCATCTCAGGTCCTCTCAGGCACAGATTAAAAACTACAGTCAGTTTTTCCCTTTTTGCTGCTCCATTATTTAAAAGGAGAAGCTCCCCTTCACCCCACTATACTGAAGTCACTGGAAAACCTGCACAGGGCTTGGGAAGAAGGGCCAGGTTCTAGGGGTCTGAGCTGAGAGACATGGGCCAGGCTGCTGACAGGACAGTAGCATCCTGCCCATAGGGCACACATCCCACTTGGCTCTCCCAAACCCTTCCCAGCCATCCCATGCTGAACAACCAGACGCCACAGCCCCGTGGTTTCCAGGTTCCTACATGATTTCATTGACTCTGGTCTGACACTGTTTACTCTGTCTTGTTAAATTTACCCCTAGATAACATTATTTTTACACTTATGAAATAGTGGCCCCCATGTCTTGCTAAATTCACTAGCACAGTGCAAAGAGTTAGGCTTGGTCTTGCCTCCACCCCCATCACTTCTGGACCCAAGTTGAACAGACTCTCCTCTGCTTGCCACATTTCTGTCCAGAACCTGACAGTTTGCCTTTTGACAAAGACATAGTGATCAGGAAGATGCTGTTAAAGAGGTTTGGGTGTTTTTTTCCTATAAAATGCATTTCTACAAAGTGTAGAGATGGGACTTGAAACCATACTTCCCTAGCCACATCCTCACATGTCCTGGGTGCTGCTGAACACCAGCCAGGATTCCTCTGATTCCTCTTTCCTTCTGGTCAGTTTGGGCTTTTGTTTTCTCTCTGGTTAGGCACCAGTGGCACAGGACGATGAAAAAAGCTGTTTGCACCCCTCTAGTGGGCTGACGTCCCAGGCTGTTTGAAAGTTATTCTTGCATATTCAACCAGGTTCTTTGTGGAGTCCCAAGTCCTGTGAGTGACTGAACTCAAATCTTCCACAACCCATGAGAACCTTGAAGGAGCTCAAAGCAATGGAGATGTAGCTTCAGTTAAGGACGACAGTGATAAGCTTAAACCCAAGCTTATTCAGGTCTAAAAGACAAGCAAAGAAAAAAAAAAAAAATGGGCAAGAGTTTCTAGGCTGCAACGGAGTCCCTGCAATCCAAAATTAGGGATCCAGGATCAAAACCACTGAGCAGCTTTAAGTCCAGTTTGTGCCTGTGAGTGTTACGATTCCTCATTGTCTATCACCAGGGCCAAACCTTTGAACAGGATTTACGCCTCCTCCACAGAGCTAATTTCATGTAGAACCACTAGGGCTGGTGTGGGAATCCTCAGGGAATGGGGGCAGGCCGGTAACCGTGCGAGGCACTGCGTCTGGAGGCTTTTCTGTAATGGGAGGCACGCGAGACCAATAAAATGCTCCATGCAATGCAAACCCCACAGCACAACAGCAGCATGTGGTGTTTCCAAAGTTACAAGCACGGTAGAATTCCTCGCTGGAATATAGTCAAGTTGCAAATACGCCTCTCCTATTAATAGCAAACAGCAACAATAGCGGAGGTCTCCAAGTGATTTATTAGCAGTATTCCGAATAGATGAACACTCAAACAAGTTACTAATTTACTAAAATCTTGTCAGGGACACTCTGCTTCAGTAAGTCCTTTTATCCTGGAGCTTGTCTAAATGGGGACACTCAGGCGAGCTAATCTGAATTGCCCACAGATGGGAATGTGAAGGGAATGAGCTAATTGCATTGCAGAGTGGACAGTCACTCTCGCTCACAGTTAAAGAATTAACATCTGTTAAGGGCCCCTTGTTGATGAGCCCTTAAATGAGATCAGATTAGGCTGTAAAGGAAGAATTAGAGTGATACAGGCTGAACTACAGGGAGGGAAGACAGCTTTTTCTGCCTACTGATAAAATGGACGTTCCTGTTCAAGTTTGATGCTGGAAGAGTTTATTTCTGCATCTTGTTTACTTAGATCAGATAATGTTTGACTGGTGAATCCAGTTCTGATTTCCCTTGAAATTATGTGGCTGAAGGGTTACACCCTGGAAGACAGTAGGAATACTCTGGATTTGTAGCACATTTGGCAGATGCTTTGAAATTTACTGGAAATACTGGTCAGTTGCTCATCCTTCCACCTTCGCTTTCTCTCATACTGGACAGATCCCATGATGGTAGACAGCATGGTCCTGAAAGCAGTGCCAGCCTGCAGCTGGGTTTCTGAACAGGATGCAGGGAGCGTCTGGGGATGCTGGGGCAGGAGACGGTTGCCCACCATCCACCTCTTTTCTTCTGTTCCTCACCGAGGAGGGGCTCAGTTGTTTTGTTTGGCTCCTGGATACTTGCAGAGGAGTTTCCTGGCTGCTGAAAGGGTGGCTCTTCTTTGCATGAGGTCAGACCACAGCCAGGGTGTGCCGGCAAGGGACTCAGCTTGGCAACGTCTTTGAGAATATGCAAACTCATGTTTACTTCCTCTGAGAAATCCTTTAAGGCTAAACCCAGGGTGTCAGTGCAGTGTTCCTGACATCAGTACTGTGCCATGCAGCCTTCAACCTCTTTCTGCTACAGCTCTGTCCAGATCTGACTTTTCCTTCCTAATCCCACCATTGGTCTCCTGATCCTCCTGCTTCAGGGTGGAGGACTCCAATGCATCCAAAACAGAGGATAACTGTTCCTGGCAGTTCTTCAGCACAAGGGACAGGTAGCAAGGAAGGGCAGAGACTTGCCAAGTCCCTGCCGAGGTGACTCTATACCCATCAGTAAATCTACCAAGTGCCATTCATGGCGTGTGATATTACCACTGCTGGCTCCCACCATCATGGTGGCCTTCAGCTCAAGTGACTGCAGCATGGTGATACCCTGCAGCCCTCCCATGCAGACCATCTCCCAGTGCCCTCTACCACCCCAGTCTCACCACGGCAAAGGGAAGCCCAAAATGATACAGCAGATGAAAGATGAAAGGCATCTCACAGAGCCAATTCAGCATCTCTCATTCCTCCCCAAGTTCTGTGAAATGATCCCAGAGGCATGACAGCTTGTTTTCCCTGTATCATAAATCTCCTCAATATCAACATCGTGGCAAAGATGTGATGAGGGAGGATATTTGTCATAGGAGTTGAACCAGGCATTTAAGGAATGACTCATGCTGATGAGGGTGGAAGAAATTCAAAAAGCCTGATGTTTCTTTTCAATAAAAACTGAAGCAGATACGCTTTTGCTCTACATTGAGGCAGGTGATTTATTAAAAAGAGGCCATAAGCCCCTGAGTACTATCACCTTCTGTGTGCTGCTGCCTTGAGATAGGGCTCATGGCACTGTAACGATGGGCAGAAACACACACGGATCAGCACCGCCTGCTCCTTGCAGAGGGCTAAAGCCAGAAACCACCAGCCCAAACAGCCACAGGTCTGTGCTCGACCTCCAGTGCCATGTGGGTTGAGCCACCATCCCCAGAGGCTACCCCTGAGCTTTGCAAATCGCTCATCCAGGGGGACAAGCAGCAGTGATGGAGCTGCCAGCAGTGTGCAGAGAGCCCACCCATCCTACAAACCCCTGCGAGCCCTGACTCCGAGCCTGGAAATGCTCATGTGGCGCTGAAATGTTCGAACTGGGAGAAAGCGGGGCACAGACGGTGTGAGACACAGTTTGGATCACAGGTCACAGCTGTTACCTCACAGTTAAAAACACCTTGAAAAAGTTAACGAAGCAATCCAGTAGCACCAGCAGAATTAACAGTTGTGCTTTAAAGAAAACTGCGGCAAATGAGCTGCAATTCAGCAATGCCCTTCAGACTCGGACATTTCAGATGTCTGCCTATTTGAAACCACTGTTTCAAGTGAAATTACTGTTTCCGTATGTCTGAAACTAGACCCTACCAGAAGTGGGAGTAGAGCACAACATAACTCCAAAGAGTACAGAAAACTCTGATGTTTCTTTAGGTGAGATACATGTTGCTATTGGCAGTTACAAGCAATTGCTGGAATGTAGCACACTGTAATAAATTAAAGGTGGTATTTGCTAAGCAGGCAGGCTTGCCATCTGGTCACCAGAAGGTGCTGTTACTTCTTTGCAGGTAAAAAGTGGTGTTTAAATGCAGGGGATTGGAGTATGCCATATAAATAAAATCTTATAAGCTCCAGCCCCTTGGACTCAACACTGGTTTAAAACCTGGAATAACAAAATGATCTTGACTTTTATAGCCTCTTTGCCATAACACAAACTAAAGCGATGCCAAAAGAAGGGAACCCACAGGAGCAGGCTCTGTAAATAGCCTCTTTCTGCAGCGTGCTAGCGCAGATGCATCAAACACCACCAAATTCCTTTATTCCTCGAGATAGGCACCGGTTTCTATAGACAAGACCTTGATCCAACTATGCTCACATATCACACCAACCAGTAGAGGAGCCATCCTGAGGTCAGGATTTGCACAGGTTCCCACCAGGCTCAGCCCCTGTCCTGGTGTGTAGATACATCAGTGGCATGTTTCTCCACACTGGAGAAACAGCTGCATGGGACCAAATGAAGCAAATACTTCCCCAAACGATGCCCTGGCTTTCCCATCCCTGAATCTGAAAAAGGAGTGTGCAAGTTAGAGTACCCTAGAAATGTTCCACTGGCTGGCCTGAGAGCTATAGATTTCGGTGCCTGCCCTGTATCACAGGCTGTCATAGCCTTATGATTCAGGTGGTGGGACACAGAGGCTGGTGGAAATGCTGAGGGACCAGAAAATTCCCCGAGGTGTACATCCATCACTCCTTTTCCAGGTCCCACTTTGTAGCTAGCCCCGATTCAGAACCGCAGACTGGTTGGGGTTGGAAGGGGCCTTAAACACCATCTAGTTCCGACAACCTCTTCTAGACCAGGCTGCTCAAAGCCCTATCCAGCTTGGCCTTGAAGATGGAAAGGGAGGGAGCAGCCACAGCCTCTCTGGGCAACCTATGCCAGCGCTTCACCACCTTCATCATAAAAAAAATGCCTTTCTTCCATCCAATCTAAATAATTTTCAGTGTAAAATCATTGCCCTTGTCCTGGTGAAAAGTCTTTCTTCATCTTTCTTATAAGGTCCTTTATATGTTTCACTGTGACAGGAAGTCCAGACAGCTTTTGGGGGGCATGAGCAAAAGGAATCAGGAGAAGAGAGGAAGGCAGCATTTCATCTCACCAGACATATGATTTGAACCCTTTGCTGAGCTAATGAAATAACCATCCTGGGTCTGTTTGGCAGGTCTGGAGATTCTTGTTTCTGAGCTGATGAGAGCATGGAGCAGCTTCTCCAAGAGCTGCCTCCTGACACACAGATAGGAGAGTATTTCTGCAGTGAGTGACACCCCAGCTAGAGCATGGCTAGAGGTGACCCCAAATGTCTGCAAGAGGGTCTGAACAGGTGATTTTTTCCCAGACATGAATACTGGTCTCCAAGGAACAGGCTTTTACCTCAAAACCAGTTTGCAGTTGAAACTACAATGATATAACTGACCCCTGATGCACTCATCAGATTTGCTTCTTTCTCTGTGTTAGGTCAGAGGGGAATTTTAAACTTGATTAAACTTTCAGACAAGCTCATTAAATTAAGCCACTAGAGGGAGCAGCCTTTAAACTCCAGACCTGGCCACTGGGGACTTGTCCCCCACGAGTGGGGATCCTGAAGGGCAGTCCTGCAGTCATGGCTCCCGGAGAGGGTCTCCAGTGCTGTGGGACAGGCTCAGGCATCAGAGGGAAGAGTATTATTGGTAACACCTCCAAGTGTACAATTTATTATCTGCTGTTTTTGATATTGAAAATAATCTCTTTCACATCTATTTTTCAGAGGTATTTTTCCTCTTTGAACATGTAATGTTGTTTTCATTTTCTTTTTTTTTTTCTTTCCCCACTCATTTTGCATGAGAATAAGTGTGCACCCATTAAAAAAAAAAAAAAAAAAAAGGATGAGGCATAAGGTTTCTTAATTACCTGGCTAATGTGGCTTGTGGGAACGGTACTTCCATGTGGCCAGTGGTTATTTGGAATGGTACTCGGTTACTTCTCAGCGAAGGTGGTCACTGCTTAAAGGGAATCTGGTGACTCTTAGTTTTAGTGTAGTTGCATTTTGGTCAAAGTTGGACCGAATTGCAACACCGTGAAACCACAGGACTGCAAGGATCAGGGAAGGCCATCAAGAGTGATGTTCCCTTTGGCTTTCCCAAGGAATCGGCAGCATCTGCCTTGTTTGCGGTTGTGCGGGGGCTGCTGCTGGGTGAGGCGGGGGGAAGAGGAGGTTTTCAGAAAAGAAGGGGAACATGAGCTGAAGAAAGCAACAGGCAGAGTGGTGCCTAAATCACCTCGGAACGGATTGTGTTACTTCACCATGGGAAGTAATTTTGGTGACAAAGGATGCCGGTGAAGTAAAATAAGCTCAAACGTGGGAGTGAAGATTGCAGAGGGGAAGAGGGGCTGGAAGGAGGACTTTATGTTCCAGACCCCAGCAGACTTACCTCTCCTCCGGTGCAGGGGAAGGGACTCGAATATCTGGAAGTGCAAGTAGCTCCTCTCTGCCTCACATCATCCTCCAGCCCGAAGGTGGCCGAGCAGTTAGCAGCAAAGTATTTGTAAGGCTTCCATGTCTTGCCAAAGTCCTGGGAGCGCTCCAGCACCATGGCAGCTGGCCTCGGTGACTTGAAGACCAAAATCAAGTGAGTGAAGTAGAAGGTGGTTTCCAGGTCCAGACGGATGGTCTCGTGGGGGGTGTCCTGGGCCGCTTGCCACCAGGTGCGGGGCCGGCGGAAGGGAGAGTCGGCCATAGCAGCGGGGGGGTGGGCCAACCCTGCGTGGGTCCCGCTGCATCGGCTGCAGGTGGGAGGCTTGCAGCGACGCTGATCGTCCTCCACGTAGGCACAGAAGGGCTCGTCGGCATGGCGTCCACAGGCTGTCTCCGTCCGCAGTGCTCGCCCGTGCGCCAGGTTGCCCATCCGGGGGTTGCAAGCCTTCTCGCAGGGGCTCTCCCCTCCTGCTGCGCTGCCCAGACCTGCAAGGTAGAGAGCAGGAGGCTGAAGCTGGCTCCTGAGGGGGGCGCACCCCACTCCGGTGGGAGCTGATGTGTTCTGTGGCACACTTTTTGGAGACACTGCCCACTCCGAGACTCACAGAGCACAGGAAGGGCTGAGGGAGAGCACGGCACTGCTGCTCAGCTCTCACCTCCATGGAACTCAAGCATGTCTGCCGCAGCAAAGCAAACCAAAAGCCCTCAGGGCTCCCCTGCTTGGGAAAATCCCTACCAGGAGTTACAGAGCAGAGCCGGCAGCATGGGATCAGGGATGCCTCCACCTCACCCTCCTGCCCCCAGGGACCCAAAGCAGGGCTGAGGCTTTCAGGGGCTGTGACCCCGTGGCCATGCCAACCCTGCCCTGAAGCCTCCAAGGGGATCAAGATGGTTCTGGAGAAGAGGAGAAAAGCATGAGATGGGCAACACAGGGACAGCCAAGGTGGCATGTAAGTGGGATGCCAGGAGACAGCCACAGTGGATGGCATGGCTTCTCCTCAGCTCACCATGAGGCAAGTCAGGCATCAGGGGCACATGAGCTAGTAGGAATATCTCCTGTCACCAACAACCTTGAATCTTCACCACTTTTAGCACCCCTCCATCCCTCCCCCAAATCCCCCTGCAGCCTCAAACAGTTGCAGAGGTCAGGATTGAATCAAAGCACTGCTCAAGTTTGGGAAGGATGTCGCTGATGTGTGTAATGGGGGGGGGGGCAGGGGGAATAATCCTTGGTTGAAATGATGCTGGCAAGCTGCCTCACAGCTGAGGCTCTGTGGTTTTTGTTCAAGTCTCTCAGGAAGCCTTGTCGATTTAAAAATCCACTGTTAAAGTGTCAAAGAAAAATAAAATCACCATGGGGCTTGGTGTGAAACCATCTGAAGACTAACCCTCCTGGGGCAGGAATGTTTGATTAGGGGCCTTCCACGTCTTTATTAATACATCTAACAGGTCAAGGCTGTATTTGATGAACCCATAATGGTTTAACATTAAACAAAATATATATTTTTTTTAAATAGCTGTAATGACTTGGGTGTGGGCAATCATCCGATGTGCATAATGTCTTCTTCATCGCTAGGCTGGTCATACTCAGTCAGCTTTGTGCACCGATTATTATGGCTTCTCCTTGGCATTTTTCTTATGTCCAAAGGTTGTTACGGTTTTGCACCCAATAAATCCTTTATCTGGGATTTATCCAGCTTTTGTCTACAGTGTCATAGTAGCAATTAAGCTATATTATGCGATAGCAGAGGTTAAGCTTTCGGAGCCTGACAGCGTTCCCCACTCTTTCTGCTCCTCCAGAAAAACCCCGGTAAGAAAACATTTCTACCACCAAAGATCTATACAGTTTTTCTACATGGATTATTCGGAACAGATGTGGACCACTGCTTGTTAGGCACCCAGTAAAAAGCATTTCTGAATGCAGCCTCTGGATTTCACTGGGTAAGCAGTCTCGAGGAAATTTTTAGTGAACAAGAAATAGTGAAGTTGGCTTCCTACAGGGAATGGGTAAATACGTGTCTGAGATGATCTCTATTAACTGTGCAGAATATGGTTATTCTAGAAAAGTAAACACATACAACTGTAAAATTAGTGTCATATCACGTCTCCCGAACATCCTTTTTTCAAAGCAGTCTATAAACATTAACTAATCTACGCAGCTCTCCTGAGAGGTAGGTAAGTAAGTGCTATTATCATATTATCAGTTGGCCTAATTTATGTCTTTGGCTGCTTTCCTGGATTCTTTGGCTACATGTAGCACAGTGCAGTTAGCCGCTAAACAAATACTGTGGATCTCTCACTTGCGGGACTGCAAAGCAGATTCGGAAAGACATAACCAGAGCAGGACTCGGTCAGCACCCTCAGACAGGTCGAGATTATTGCCTGTGTTCATCGAGTCCTTTCGTTTTTTCCACACTGGATGGTGGCTCCCCAGGGAGGCAGTGGAAGAGGACCTGATCAGTGGAAGGTGTCCCGGGACTGCTGTGGCGGCAGGACTTGCCATAGCTATCCTCAGAATGGAGGAAAGGCTCTACCTGTGCCGGCCATGAGGGACTGTCTACCAAATCCCTATGTGAGACCCTGGGAGCCGAGGGTATTCGATTGCTGCGACATCCTGGTGTGCTCCGGCCCCGGTCAGGCACGGTCACTGACTGCAGCTGTCTTCAGGCCAGACAGGGAGAGTCCTTTCCTCACCTGGGGCCAGATTTGGGGCCAGGGACCTTGGTTTCGGTAGGATTTGAGAAACGCCGCTGACACGCAGACCCCGCTGACACGCAGACCCCGCTTCCCGTGACGGGGGGCGGGGAGAGGAAACCCCCTTTGAAAGGGTGTTTGTTTTCACTTGAATGCAGCGAGTTGCAGGACGGATGCAGAGCACCGTATGTTATGAAGAGTGACAGCTTTCTAGTGTGACGCAGGAATTCAGCAAGAGGACAAATGAGAGCATACAGATTCCACACCCCGAGCTCACGACAGCTCTGCCGCAGCCCTGGAAAAGGTGCTTTCTTTCCTCGCTTACACTTAACGACTCTGACCAATTGAGTACTCCCGTTCTATATACCTTGTACATATAGAATGCACACCAGACCGGGCTCTTCAGCAGTGAGCAAGAGGGCGAATGCCATGACTCACCTGTGAAACATCCATGGAAAATCATACGCTTCCCGCTTAAGCGCTTTTAGCAACATTTGCCTTGTGATGTTTCGTTTATATCTTGTGCCCCATCAAACGTTTGTTTCCCATCTGGGTTTAGGAATTTTTTTTCTTTCTTTTTCTTCTTTTTAAAGAAGAAAATTGGCACTGGGCTTGCGGCCGGCCGGGTAGGCGTTACGCAAACTGTTTATGCCCAATTGTCTCTGCCGCGGAGCGGAGGGACCCCGCAGCGGGCAGATCTCGGCGCGAAGCGGTTGTGCTGCGGGAAAGGGGCTTTCGGACCCGCCGCCCTCCGCCCCCCTCGGAACCCGCAGCGCCTCTCCTCCGCGTCCCTCCGCCCCCCCCAACTCCCTTCCCCACGGGGTCCGGGGGAGACGCAGCCCGGGCCTGGCNCGCGGCCGGGGCCTGCCTCCTGCACCATCCCCCGGGTCCCCCGCGCTCAGCCCGCCGGCCGAGCCCTCCCGGCCCCGGCTGCCCCTTCCCCCGCCCCGAGGAGTCTCGTCGGGGGATGGGGTGGGGTGTCGCGGCGCGGCCGGACCCCTCTTTGTCTGCGGCGCGGAGCGCTGGGCTGGGAGCGCAGCCCCCGGCCCCCGGCAGCGCTGCCTTCCCGCTTCCGCGTCCCCTCGCCGCCGCCCGCGTCCGACTCGTAACGCCCGCGGAGCGGCGGCA
>VXBZ01000534.1:846543-866028 GCA_013399135.1 Heliornis fulica
GGTGGGGGGGTGGGGGAGTGGGAAATACCTCACCTACTGCTCAGTCAGAGCCACCTGGCTTAGACTTTTGTCATAAAAATCTCAAAAATTCAAAAGATTAGATTTACTTTTTAACCAGAGGCTTGTTCAAAGATCACCTCTGCCTGGTCTCGCGCCTGCTCACACACCCCCTGCTCCTCCACGGATTGGGCATGGCCTGCTCATTTCCATGCGTGGAGCGGAGGCGGCATCCAAACAGAGCATGACCCTTCAGCGGGAAGATGGATTTGAGTGCTCTCTGATGAGGAGCATCAACTGCAGGGCAACAATTGCAGCTAAACAACTCCATGCTGTAGCAGGAGCCACCACACAGGGTTCTTCCCCACGGCAGCTCCTCCTTGCTCCTTATTGTTTTCATTGACCTCTTTTGCCTTTTTCCAGTATTTTGATCAACTGGTCCTTTGCTCTACCCCGTGGGAGGTGGTGAAGCTACTGCCTCTACAAAGGACCTACCAGATTAGCAATTCCTTTGGCTTCAGAGAAAATTTGCCTCATCTGGATCGGGTGGCTGTTGCTGTTTTTCGTAAAAGATCCACTCTTCCAGCCATGAATGGAGGTTACTGTAAGAAATACACATTAAGCATGTTAAAAGAGATTTGCTGAAAGGAGTAGAAATTTGTCTCAAGAAAAGATACAGTCTTGATTCAAAGTCCACTGACATCAATGGGACTTGACATCTGATCAGCGGGTTTTGGATGGGGTCCAAAGCTATCTCCCTCTTGTCTGTTTTGTTACCACCTCTTTAATATTTTCTATCAAAACCTGTTGTTAAATCTTGCCCTTCTCAATTTTTTTTTTTTTTTGGCAAATCACTGAAAATCTTCCAACCATCATCCAATAGGCAATGAAAACATTTTGCTGACTCGTCATATTTCTAAACAGCTTCATTTCTAACTTTTCTGTCTGAAAATAAACCAAAGAATAACCAGAGCAATAATTAATGCTTAAAGCTTTGTATTTCCTTTTATTTAAAGTTCCTGTTAAAGCTGAGTTCTGCTATAAGCCATCGGCATGCAGATAACTAGAGAAAACAAGGGAACTGAAGTGCCCTTCCTTTTCCCTGTAGCCAGCAATCAACTTTTCGGAGCCAAGTGTTTGGCATAGCAGACCAGTGTGCACTCAAGAATGAGAGCGCTTTGACGAGAGTTAGTAATTGGAAATCAAGTCACAGGAGCATTGTGGCACTGATAGCACTGCTCTTCAGAAGTCTGTAACGAGGATGGAAAGGACCCTATTCTTGCCCACCAGAAAAATGCACAAGGGTGGTATGGAAGGCAAAAAAAAAGAGAGCAAGAAGAAACGGTGGAGTTACTCACTGTGGTTCATTTTATATGGGGGCAAAGATGAGACCATCACAGTCTTTGGGTAGACTTCTGCACATTGCATGTAATGATAAACCACTTCATTGAGCACAAACCCATTTACTATGTAGTCTAGTAAAGATTTAAGTCATTTCCCTCTGGTTATAGCATCGGTCATTTCAGTGGACCCCACAGAAAGGTCTCCCCACACCACTCAAAGGGTCAAGGGTTCGTCACCTGGTTGTGAAATCAGGTTTCACTTCCACTTATTTTCACTCTCTTGGGACTCATGGGAGGAACAAGAGGGTTAAGGCTTGTTCTGGTGTCCAGGAGGTCAGATAGCTGCTACACATCTCTGACTAACAGCAACAAAATGCCTTCTGACAGAGGAAGGTCAGACAGAAGAAGGTTTTAGGGAGGAAGGTCAGCCCATGAGCCTGATGCCACAGGGGATTGACTGGCAGCACACAGGCTTGGATCCAGGTGCATGACATTCTCTGCATCCAGCACTAACCCCCCCGCCCCCAACCAACAAAAAATGAGCCAAACCCCTCTTTTCAATGATACTTTTTAAAGGTTCTGCTTCTTTTTGGAAGTAAGAGGTGAGCTGGCATTTTATGCTCCAAGCTGTAGTAGCTCGAAAGCCACACCATTTTTTTTCATGTGTGGCCAATTTTTATCCACAAGCCATAGCTCCAGGCATTTTGGGGGCTCTGGTGGTTTTTTTCCCTCTCTCTGTCTCCCTCTCTTCTTTACCACCCATTTTCGACAAACAGGAATGAAGGGGAACCAGCTAATCTGCCCATGTTCCATTTACAGGGGATTCAGGACTGAAGAAAACAAAGCAGGGGAGAGAGAGAGGGAGAGAGAGAGGGAGAGGGAGAGGGAGAGAGAGAGAGAGAGAGAGAGAGAGAAGATGGGGAGAACTTGCTAAAGAAAGAACACTTGCTAAAGTGTTGGCAGGCAGTCGGGAAAATTTTTTACAATAGGACCTGCGCTTGCCGAATTGTTGCCATCACCGTTTTCTTAGCTCCAAAGTAACCTCTGCCCCTCCTCCTTCCCTCTTTTCCCAGGTAATTGATATGCAGATATCAAGACAATGATGAAATCTAAATTCCAAAGAAGCCCACAGCACTGACGCTTTCTATGTCAGTTCTCCATTCCATCCTGCATGCTACAAATTATTAGGAGGATTAACCTGCTCCCGAATGCCACCTCTGCCAACTTTGGCATCTAGCCGACAGAAAGCCTCCAAAACGCTCCTGGCAGCCAGGAATAGCAGCTGGAGTGGTGAGAGGCAGCTGGGGTGGTGAGACAGCCTTCCGTGGTCGGTAGCGTTGGGGCTGTGTGTGGGACAAGGCCGGGCACAGCCCTCCTGGGCACTGGCTGGCTCTTGTTTCAGCCCTGGCACCCAGCCTAAAAGCTGGGAGTGGGCAGGGCAGCCCAGCAGTGGCCACGGGATGTGGAGCTGGGAGGAGTGAGCTGGGGGGCAGAGGGAGAGGGGTTAGGGGAGGATGACTGCTGTTGTCTCTCCGCCACGCTCTGAGACATGCTGAGGGCCTGGTCCGCACACTGCCTTGCACTGGAAAGCCGCCAAGGGGAGTCAGCACATCTGAGAAATGCCTGGCTGGCCATGGCGTGCTGCGGCCTGCTTCTCAGCATTGCTCTGCCTCACCACCGACTTAAGGGGAGCCGAACCCCCAAAGCTGGAGTTCAGGGCAACCAAGGGAGGTGTCATGCTCCTCTTTGTGCCTTTCCAGTGGGAAAGGAGGGCAAGGCAGCTGCATTTGCTCCCGCCTCTCAACCAGGGCATCTGACATCAGGTCCCATCAGCAGAAACTTGGGTCTATGGGGACACACAAGTTGGCAGAGCCACCCCACACCATTTGGCATCTGCTCTTTGCCTTTAGGTTTGGTCCCCGAGAATCACCCTTCTGTGATCCTCCCCACCTCACCTCTGGGATGCCAGGCACCCTGGAGACTGTCATGCATCTGGTTCTTCCATGGTGACCAATTCACCAAAGTGCAGGCTCAAGCCTACTGTACTGCCCCTCACAGAATTGTAATTAAGCAGAGACAGCCGCAGGGACTCTCAGATGCAAACACAGAAATAATTTGGAAAATGGGCCTAAAATGTAACTTCCCAAGTCAGGAGTAGGCACTAGATGATCAGGGCTTCCACCAGGACAGTGACTTGTTGCTGAACCTGCGTCCCCAGAGGCACCATTTGAGAATCACATTACATTTGAATTAGATGAGGTTTAGTAGCCTCCAGTGACAATCACTACTCATACGGGGGAGAGATGGTATTAGTAGAAAGCAAGACTGGAGAAATGTGCCCCCATCTGCCTGACCAACAGGTTGAGTAATGAAAATTTGACAAACTGAGTTTAGAAATGCTCAAGGAAGCATTTGGCAGTGGTTTCATGGCAAACTTGGGGAGGGTTAGGTGGCTGTAAATCACTCTCTTCAGGCATTACAGGTCAATTTAAATAATGACATTTTATCAAACATGGCAATAAAGGCAGCATTTAGAGAAAGTGCAAGTTCGCATAGCTATTTTCCCTCCTTTCTTTAGAAAATGAAGTATCTGCTGCTGAGGCATGAGGAGGAACCCAAAGGAGCCAAAGCCTTGCCTCAGAGGAGGATAACAGTCCTGTTACACGAAGGCCCTTTCTTCTGATGGTTGCATCTATGCTGGCACGGAAGTCTGGATTCTAAGTAGCCATGAGTACAGCAGATTTTGTGCTCTGACACTGTCTTTGCCAACGGCTGTTTCATGGATGGATGCTCTGGGAATGTACCTGGTGGCTGCTTGAAGATGTTCAGCATGGCTAGGTAAGGGTGGCCTCTCAGGTGTTCTGCTCTGGTTGTTTCTCGGGACATATTTTCTGGCTCACAACATGGATTTCATGTTAATCTTGTTCAGACAAAGAGTCTAGGCCATGCTTCACAGTGTCAACCCAACCAGTGTGCATCACTCGTGTGTCAAGGATCATGGTTGTACTGGATGCAACACAGAACAGCCTTCGAAAATGAACCTGGCATGACAGTAAGAGCAGTTAGTGGGTGTGAATTGCTGATATCGGCATGCCAGAAACAGCAGAAAGGTTTGGCAGCGATGGATGGTGGCACCTTGCTGCTGGGGCTTTCAATCACACTGCAACATCCCCATTTTCAGGCACCTAAAATGAGGACATGCAGTGTGAATACTCACTATCTGCTCCTACCCTCTTGCTGTCCCTGGTGGGGCATTCAAAAAAACCCAGGCACAGGGGGTCAAGACAAGTTGGAAAACTTTAGCTTTAAACTTGTCCACTTTTTGCTTGCTTTTCTGTTTTGCTAATTGGAATTGTGCAATGGTTTCTTTGATTTGGAATCTCTCTTTAGGGCATCAGCTTGGTCACACAGTCACTTTCACCAGTTCCAGTCTGGCTATCTGTGGACTCTGGTGAGCACCAGGCATTGGAACTGACCATGGGCTCAAGCTATGCCTTTTGTGCTAGCAGATGTCAAAAAGGTGTAATATGTCCTGCTGGGTCAAAGTAATTTTTGCTCTGTTAGCTCGGGTCCAAAATGTCACTTTATGGATTTGCAAGGCAGGGTGGGCATACTGGGAACCAGGAAAATTCAGCCTGGAGATGTGCTGAAACCTCTTGTCCATATAAGAGTATGCCCATGCAGGTACACAGGTGAAGAGAAACCCTGGTGTGCCAGTCATGCCTCTTTTTGGGGTCAGGTAAGTCATGCCACGTACCTGGAGAGCAAGAGTTCTTACATCACAGACTGGGACTGAGTTTGGCTACTCTTCTCCCTCTGCAAACTTAGTAACATCTGTCCAGGTACATTGTGAAAAGTAATGCATGTGATACAGTAGTATCATTAGTGCTTACCATGATCTTTACATCTGGGGTGTGTGTGTGTGTGTGTTAAGCATCCCCACCATAAAATTTAAAGCATCTGAGATAGTTTGCATATATTAAGAAGTGTGTGGATAATACCCAGTATAAAGAGATGTCACTTCTGATCAACCCAAAAGGCACCCATTCCAGACTTTGCTTTCTGCTGGAGGTACATGCGGGATGACATCATGGCTATTTCTGGACTTTGATAATAATCTTCTCTCTTTTGATAGGCAGAAATTATTTCGTATTTATGATTACTCGACCTGTATGAAACTGATGTGCAGGAAAATGTGTACAGTAGGACTCGTCACATTGGGATGTAGTGAGAAGTCTCAGTGCCAAAAAGAACTCATGCTACACTAGATTCCCTCATACCAGCTGGACTTCATGCTGCAGGTTACTGGGTGTGAGTATTACTGACTGCTGGCATCATTTATTATGGAATATATACTTTAAGAAGGGAATTTCTTCTTCTCTATGTCTAACATCCATTTAGCAAATTGTCTGAGTGTAGCCAAATAAATTAGCTTCTCATAAGTGGAAATGGATGACCACTCAGCTGCTTAAAGTAAAGGAGCTCCATCAATGTGGAATGTGCTATGTCTGTACTGTTGTGGCAGCATAATGTAGCTGAGCTATGGATTCACGTAGCTTGTGTCTGTGAGTCTGCTTTTAGTCTGGTCACCCTGTGGCTGTTTCCAAGCTTGGATCACTAAGGAGCTTTTAAACATAATTTTTTATAGGTAGCAAAATATGACAACCCCGGTTCTTCAGTGTGTCCGTGGATGTAGGACACATACAGAGTGGGAAGAGAGCCAGGGAACCAGCCTAACCCAATGCCACTCCCAGCCGCCTTGTTCGGGTGTAAGTTAAAATTGCCAGGGGGCTCGCGACTTTTGCTCTGGTTGAAAATTGAGCAATTAAGCTAAATTAGTCTGTATTAAACTCTTGCTTACAGCTCCTTTTGGTACCTCTAAACCATGCTGTAGGCATCAGCCTACATCAAACATCAGCACGGCCAGAAAGAAGACTGATCTCCCCTGAGTGAGTCCTCTGCAGACATCTCCATCTTTCTCAAAGCAGCTCAGATTTCCAGGCCCTGGTGTGCATGCCTCTCATTCTACAACGTAATAACGGACAGCATCACAGCACTTTGAGAGTGAGACAGAGGAGAGACCCTTCTCTCCATTTCCAGTTTCTGCCTTTTTACAGAGCATAAACCAGAATGCACTGACCTGCAGAGTGAAGATTTTTAAGGGAAGCAAATAAACATGTACAGAGTTGCATACGAGTGAACAGTCTGTAGCATTAGATGGGCTCAGAAACTCTTTTAAAGACACAGAGCTGACACTAAACTCTGGGGAATGTTTCTAACTATGGTCAAATAATTTCATAGTTTTCCATTCTGGGTTTACTTGGCTCTTCCCCAAATCTCAGAGACCATTCTCAGAGATGGGACACTGAATGACCAAATTATGGCTGAGATAATCTTCTTCCTCAGTTTAAAAACAGAAAGCACTAGAAAAGCATGAAGACAGATAATAATGCTTAGGAGGAAAATTCAGAATGATCCAGGCATTAGTAAGCCTGGGAATATTTTTTATAGCTTTGTGATTTTGGCATCAGACGAAATTCTAAATACATTCCTGACAGATGAGATCCCCAAACATCTGGAGAGATATAAGCTGGTAAGAAGGCACTTGCTCACATTTCATAAAGGATAAATTTAGACATTTCTAATGGCTGGAATGACTGTGAGAGCTGGGCAGGGACGCAGACGTAAGCTGTCAGAAGTTCAGCAGGGAAATCATCTGACAACCAGGCCACAGACCAAGGCTTTACCTGTCCATCGGCAAGGGGGTGAATTCCCAAGTGCAGAGCAGGGCAAGGAGTTAGCAAAATTGTCCCCATGTGCAGTACAGACCACTGTAGGTCTGGGTGGTGGGAATGAGTTCCTGCTGCTTCCATAGGCCAGTGATAATCTACATCCCCTATAGGTACCTGTCACAGAAACTTCTATGGGAATCTACAGTTCTAAAACCCATCTACCCCCAATACATCCAGAAACCTGTTGCTTTGGGGAGGGGAATTCTAACAACCCAGGCAGGGACACAGGGTGTCCCCAGGTCCTTTTTTTTTGTGACAGGGTCCAGCAATGGGCTCTGGCAGCCATGTATAACCATAGCACTGTGTCCTGTAAGGGGGACACACAGCCAGAATAAACCTCAGACCCCAAACTGAGTGATATTCTGGCACCTCACTGCTCTTGGCTTAGAGCTTCTGGAAACCAGGCAAGGGTGGGAATACCACAGGACAAATGGCTCTGACTTTTAATGAGCTTAAAATAGGTTTGAAATCAAAGAAGATGAGATCCGGCAATCCAATGTTGACTGATGTTCCTGAGAGGAAGCCAAGAAAAACAAGCTGCTGTTCAGAAACCTGCCAAAGAATAAAAGAGAGAAGAAGGAGATGAAAGGGGAAATGGAAAAAAAACATGAAGCCATCAGCTCGACACATGCATCTAGCAGAGGACTGCCATGTTGGCACTAGTGTCTGATGAGGTCAGGTAAAAAAGGATTTTCCATTGAATAAAAGCAGGTTGATGTATTTGAAATGTACCTGGCTTTAATAAGAAATTAATTTCCAGTTCCTAAAACCATTTCAAGCCATGCATTTCCATTCCAGATAGGATGGAAGCAGAACAAGTTTTGGGGTTTGATATGGTTTAAAAGGAATTAAAGGGGTCATTTTCCTTTCTCCTCTCATCCTCCAACGTATACAGCAATATTGCCCTCACTTTTGCTGATCTCAACTGGATTACCTCCCTTACCCTGTAGTCTTTATTTCTCCTTTCTAGTGTGGAAAGACCAGAGAAAAGGAAGAAGCAGAAATTAAATAGTTTTTTTTTCCCCATAATAGCTTAAATAAAAAAAATAAATCACAGAATGTTAGAATGCACACCTGAAACCAGGCTTTTCAAGTAACTTCACTAAAAAAATCTGTTGTGCAGTGTTCCAACAGAAAGTAATGCTCATTTTGATATGCTCCCTACCTAACATACAGCCCGTTACCCGCTGCTGCCACAATACATCACTAAATCTAAGCAAACATCACTGTTCTTTGAAAGACACGGAGATGCGGAGCGCATTGTTTCTACTACATTTCAGGAACAGGAATGCAGACACAAGGAAAGTCATCAAATTATCCCAGCTTGCAAAGGAAGGCAGAACTAAGAGGACACATTCAAGACAAAGCTTGGAGGAAAGTCAACAGCGACTCATCAGATTGCAGTTAGGAAGGGCGAGCTCCCCCATTCCTCATATTCATCACAGTGATTTATATCTTCTATCTTGGGATAATTCTATTGCTTATGTGGGTTTCTCTGTTTGCCTTCCACACATGGAAGCGCTGTGTTTTGCGATAAGCAATGCCCGGTGGGATTGATACTCGACTGTCTGACAGGAGATTTCAGTGTTCAGTGACCAGCAGTGATTGCTTGCTTTTTTGAAAATGAGAATCGATATGAAACACAGTTTGTGTTCCTACTCCCTAGTCAATTTTCAGGATTATTCCAAAAAAGACTAAAGCACAACCCCCAAAACCCAGCAACTGTTTTGCGTATGCTCACGTAACAGCTGTAACATTCATGATGTTGCTGGGACATGTGCTGCCTTTACAGGCTCTTTGGTGTAAGAATTTTAATTTATCTTAAGTTAAAAGTTTAAAGCTTGTTTCAGCTTGTTCCAAAGGCCTTTTGTAATATTAACTGAATTATGTCGAGTATTTTCTGTCAGCTATAAGATTTGTCATAAATCACAAGAAATCTTGTAATAATGTAGTTCTGAGCATTATGACTCCAAAAGGCCCCTTTCATAATGGGAAATTCTGTCTTATGGCTTTTAATGTCTTTCTTTTCTCCCTTCCCTTAGGCTGTGCTTTTTTTTTTCTTTTGTCTTTTCTTGGGAAATTAAAGCTTTCCTTTTTACTGACTGGAGAGAAAAGAAACCATTTAGTTAAATTGTATGTTTGTATCTTCTTTATCTCCCTGTAATACATGGGATTTCCTTTCATCTGCACAAATATTTGTTATACTGGACTCCACATTTACCATTTAGCAATTTTTCACTTGAGATCTTTTTACAAAGATGAGTGGGAGTGAGCTTATGGAAAAGACTTCTAGATGCTGGGGACATTGGGTCCAGAGACAACCCTACCTCTTGTGAAGGATCAACATCTACAAACATCCAACCCAAAATACCAGAAACAGATAATGCTGCCTTCTGGAGCAGATTTTCCTTTTATAAAGAAGAATATATATATATATATTTTCCCCCAAATATAAAGTCTCCCTCCCTCTTGTATATCCTCAGGAGACCCGGGGCAGAAGGTGCCATGGTGCTGGCACTGGATGCCCAGAGCAAAGGTAAAGAAGCTGAGCTGGGCCATGTGCCCATGTGAAACGGTTTATTGCTCGGTGCAGTGTTCGGAGGTAAGCCAAGGGTCCTGCACTTTGGTCCCTAGCACTGAAGGAGCATGTGAAGTAGGAGGAAGTTGATGCTAGCACTAGACAAATCCAGGGAAGAACTATCATTGAGGAGGGAACCTGTCCAGGACCAGCTGACGGGAAGGGCTGTGTCCCCACTGATGTTACCACTCTGCGGTTACTCAAGGTGGGCAGAAGCTTTGGCTGACCTGTGCACAGCAGAGTCACTGGGAGGTGGCCATGTACTTATTTTGGATCAAAACATGAAAAGAGCAGCTACTGCAGCCTCCTCAGTTTCAAAAAAAAAACCCAAACCTTGGAGGAGCATGCAAGTCTGTGGGGAATATGGCTGTGCAAAGCTTGGTTGTCGAGTCCCATGCTGGGGACTTTGATGTACTTCTCCAGTGGACCAACGATCCTGTTTTCAGCACGTTGCTTCACCTCTTCTCCCTTGTCCTTCCAAGGACTGCTGGCTCTATCACTGGGTGATGGTAAGCTCTGAGGTTGCTCTGATTAAATGTGAGTCCTTGCTGAGAAGCAGCTGGCTCCTGCTCAGAGCCACTTCATCATATAAGTCTCATCTTCAAGGAAGGGCAGGTGAACTTCAGTGAGGCTGTCAGGGCCCCCCATGAGACAGAAGCAGCAGTGCAAGGAAGCGAATTCTGGGGCTCTGCTCCAGGATCACATTTTTCAATGTGATCTTCAGGCCCTGTAGTGTCCCTGAAATGCCACATAACCACTCAAGAAGGCTTTGAGGAGCAATTAAGTGACAGGCAGGAGCTGGATACAAGCCCACTGCAGATCCCCTGGTCAGAGCTGCTCAGGGCAGTCACACAGTAGAGCACGTTGTTATGGGAAATGAGTCTGAAGAGTTTTGGTTTTGGTTCTTCTTTTCCCTGTTTAAACATTAACTGACTACCTGGGCAATAATTTTCCATCTCTGGAGTGTCCTACAAAATGTTGGCTACCACGTTCCACTAATGAACCTTTGTGACTGGGGTGCCTAGCAGGTAAGCCAGTGTGGTTTCTGATTCCCTAAGCAAACACCAACGTTTCCTAGTATGAGCAAGTTGAGTGGTAAGCAGTGACTAATGAACAGCTGGTATGAATTCTTGATACTCCTGGAATCCAGAAATACGTTGATGAATTCTGGAAGAAGTCCAAATATTTGCAAAGTAATGACTAAGGTGGTAATGAACTACAACTGACTGGCTTATTCATGTTTAGAGGCTCTGTGGTTTATTGCAGCATTGCATCCAGCACCTCTGGACCAGTTTTGGGTCCCCTCTTTCTGTTTGAAGGTAGTAGGTGCCTGGGGATGATACGAGTACCGCTGCAGAACAGGGACGCACAGGAGTACCAGTGCTTGGCTGCATCACTCATGTGCCCTATTTCAAGGCAACCAGGACCTTTAGCTCGTGTGAGGGCTCCAAGCCCCTTCCTGTCTGCCAGGCAAGGTGGGCAAGCAGCTTCACAATTGCTGACCTGAGAAGAGTAGGTATTACACAGAAGGTGGCAACTAAGAGTCAAATTAGGAAGCATCAGCAGCCTCACCTAGTGCAAAGAGCAGTGCCGAGAAGACTAAACTTGATGAAAAGATGGAGAGAATGTCAGGCCAGCAGGGGCTGCAAGATTTAGGATTAGTTCATTTCAAATGGGGAAGAGGATTATTCTCTAGAAATAGAGCCTAGAAACATAATAGAGAAGGATGAAAAAATAATCTACACTTTAGAACATAGATTCTATACTGTGAACATGTAGGCACCAGTAAATCTTGACCTCTTCTACTGGGTCACCATTGAAAATGAGACCTAGTATAACTTAGCATATTTGAACACACTGCCTCATGATGAGGCATATGGCAGATTTATATCAATGCTCTGCACTTATTTCAGCAGGGTTTCTCTTGAGGTGTACAAATATGACCAGACCACCCCTTGGACAATCTTCCTGCAATACCTGGCCATGTGTCTGCCTTGTCCTCCTGTGTGAGCAGACACATCCAGTATCTGTGAAGTATGGAATGGAAATGCTGCTCACAAATTTCCTTAGGTGGGTTCAGGCAGACATCTCAAAATAAACTAAACTCAACCCAACAAATGGCATCACTTTCCCTTCCATTTTTTGTTTGTTTTGGTTTTGGGAAGGGATTTATTCTAACGATAAATGAATTTAACTGGCAGGTAAAACCACAGATGGGTGAACATGACAGATCCATGTAGCCAGATGGAATCATGTTTGGTTTAATCCACAATGGGTATCACAGCTGTGACAGCCTTTTCATGCCGCTTTACAGGAATCAAGTGCTACAAAACTTGATTGGAATTATGCCATGAGAAATTAATAGCCCAGATCAAGACAGAGATAACAGAGGGTACAAGGCAATGGGCAGTACAACATTGCTTTGGGGAAAAAGTGTGCCTAGAAGTAGTTGAATATAACAAACCCAAGGGCTGAGAGGAATAAGCTTTCCTGAGGGAATGTTTTATCTGTCCCTGACCCCCCATCAGCCACCAGCAAAAGTCCCCACAGCATTTGGGAGCAGCAAGAAATGCATCCTTGAAATATCAGAAAGATATCTTGTGGCAAGTGCTATTTGTCTGCTGCATCCTCCTCCTGCTGCCTCACCATCAGTGCCAGACACAGACCCTGCTGATGCCACAGGGACACAAAGCCCACCACCCGTAGACCTTCTCTGCTGCATGCACCCAATGACTGGGGTCTTTCAACCAACACACACAGGGGTTTGCAACAGGGCAGGGGTTTGCATCATGGAGGGATTTGCATCACAGAGGGGTTTTGCTCCCATGAACCCTCTTCTTTCGGTTTGCTCACTGCTGTAATTAGAAAGAGGAACCCAAACCACCGATGAAGTTCTCCCTTCTCACGGGAGCCTTGGAAGGTTTTGTCATGGACAAGCCATAGTTGTTAGAGCTTTCCAAGAAAAGCAGCAGTGTTTTGCTAAAAGTAAAAGTTTTGCTGCCTGGTTGGCAGCAGGTTGGCATTGGGTTTCTTTGTTAAAATATGTCAAAGCTTAAGTTTTCCAGGAGAAAGAAAAATCTTATTGATATAATAATATCATGCCAGGCAGACAGCCCTGCTTGTGTAATCCGCTTTGAGCACAATGCCGTGTTGTGGCTCAAGCATTGTTTCCAGCTGAAAAGTGGCTGTGATTTGCCTGGTCAAGGATGTTATCCTGATTGACACATTTACAAAAGGAGACAGCGTGTTTGGTGGACTGAAAGTCTGGGGGAGCCCACCTGAGGGATGAAGTCATGGAGCGGGAACCAGGGTGTGGGAGCCTTCCCACACATGTACCTCCCTCTGGTGGGTTGAAAAGGTGCTGGGACATTCCGTGGTGCTGGTAGCATCCCATGGTGCTGGTAGCATCCCATGGTGAGAGGCTTCGGCTTCCCCAGCACAACAAGGATACACAGCAAGTGTCATCAAATGTGAAGGACATTTGGTCAGAGCAGAGGAGAACGAATCACAGAATCACAGAATCACAGAATCACAGAATCACAGAATCACAGAATCACTGAATGAGTCACTAAGTTGAAAAAGACCATTAAGATCATTGATTCCAACTGTACCTGTCTTGTCCTAAACCATATGCCTGAGCACCTCACCTACCTGTCTCCAAGGATGGTGACTCAACCACCTCCCTGGGCAGCCTGTTCCACATCCCAACAACTCTTTCAGTAAAGAATCTCTTCCGAATATCTAATCTGAACCTGCTCTGGTGCAGCTTGAGGCCATTTCCCCTTGTCCTATCACCTGTCACTTGGCAGAAGAGACCCTCACCCACTTCTCTACAACCTCCTTTCAGGTAATTTTAGGCAGTAATATGGTCTCCCCTCAGCCTCCTCTTCTCCAGACTAAACAACCCCAGCTGCCTCAGCTTCTCCACATAAGGTTTTTTCTTCAGACCCTTCACCAGCCTGGCTGACCTTCTCTGGACCCATTCCAGGACATCAATGTATTTGTTGTAGTGAGTGGTCCAGAACTGGACACAGCACTCAAGGTGCAGCCTCGCCAGCGCTGAGTACAGGGACACAATCACCTCCCTAGACCTGCTGGCCACACTGTTCCTGACACAGGCCAGGATGCTGCTGGCCTTCTTGGCCACCTGGGCACACTGCTGGCTCATATTCAGTCTGCAGTCAACCAACACCCCTGGGTCCTTCTCAGTCTGACAGCTGCCCAGCCACCCTTCCCCAAGCCTGTAGCACTACATGGGGAGGAATCCACATCAGAAAAGTTACCCCCAAGCCCAACCCTTTTTAAGGACAATAGTTTTGATACCTTATCAGAAACATAATGATATCTCAGTTTGGAGATACTGAAGGTGAGTGGTGCCTGTCCTGGCCAAGATTCTCTCCCCATGCAGCAGTGGTTCTCATTCATGCCATGTATGGGTTTATTGCTGAAATCCTGGTATGTCAGGAGAAGAGTGAAGCTAGTTTGCAACCACAATGGCAAACTCCAACACAACTAAGCCACCTTCATCCTTTCTTTGTTATAGAAGTATTCCTCTCAGACACGGAAATAGCCCTTTGCTCTCAGAGCTGTGATCCCTGAGAAAGGTTGGGCATTTAAAGTGATAATTGGTCATTGAGATTTGCCGAGGCAGTCAGGTTTCGGATGAGTACTTTCCTACAGGGGAGAAGTAGAAATGGAATTAATGGAATAATATTAGGCTACTACACAGCAGGTGGACCTGTCATCACACACCACACACCCCATCTTGTCCTATCAGGTGTCCTAGAAGTCATGACAGAAAACATAAGCAAAGCTGTGCCAGTTATGTACATAACAAACAAAGAAGGAGCTTTTTTATGTTCAAATTAAAACACATTGATAGTTTCTGCCTACCCAGAGTTCGCAATTACCTGCAAGGGAAACACTGACAGCATTCAAGAAAAAGAACCGGACACTGTTCACAAAATACCCCTTGATTTTCACTTTGCATTAAAAATAATAATAATAAAAAAGACTTCTGTTTATTGGCTATTGAAAAGGCAAACTGGTTGACACTCTCAAAAAGTGTGATTAATGTGACAACGTTTCTTAACAAAGAGTTAAAAGACAATATCATGGTTGCCTGTGGCTTAGATCTGGAAATGCCAAGTAGCCCTTTGCTGGTCTTCAGAACCAGGCTGATTTTCCCTCTCCACATAGAATAATGAGTGCAAAGTGCTACGCCTGTAATTAAACCAAATTCCGCTCCAGATGTCACAGATCCACCAATCTGTGGCAGCGACAGTAGTGGATTACGGGGAGAAGCGCATCATCTGCCGTCTCGCGGACCACTCCCAACTAAGGCAGATAATTTTTTGAGAACTTCCCATCCAGTACTGACCAGGTCTGAACATGCTTAATTAGTGAGATCTGATGAGTGCTAAGCCTGAGGTTGTATTAGCCTTGCTTCTAAATTTGGACACGTGCTTTGAACTAGTAATACAGGAGTTTAAAAATATCATGTAAACAGGATTAGACTTGGCTTGCAAAACCTTGGCTTCTGTCTTGTTTGAGGGAATCAGAGGCAGCAGGAAAGCACGCAGCAGAGCAGATGCTTCAGACACAAGTGGCTAGTAACTCTAAAAACACACCTTTCAACGTCTATCCCCGAGCATGTAAGAACACGGCACGCCTGGGGTGCCGCGATGGGTGTCAGCACTTGCAGGTGGGATGATGTGCCTGGGAGGGCAGTGGCACTCAGCAGCAGAGGGGAGGGAGTATGCCTATGGTCCCCACCAAGTGCAGGCCTGGCTGTCCCGTTCAGAAATACGTGCCCATGGGACAGCGTTATACATTTGCAGTGACCGGAGCAGCCAGTGCTGTGGAGCAGCCTGGGAAGGTCTCAGTATGGCCCAATTCCTCTGTGGCGAGATACGTCAGGAAGTCCAGGGCCCACACAAGGAGCTGGCAAAAGCCTCCTGAGCAAAATTTCTAGGTGGAAAATGAAGGATGTGTCCAGGAAAAAACCCAAACCAAACCTTGTGAGTTTTATCCCATGGTTGCAACACAGCGCTCTGGCTGCTCCCTGGATCCAGAGCTTCTCTTGCCAGACTTCAGAGATCATGGATCTGACAAATGCTGCCTCCGACCAGAGTACACATGGGATGAAGAAGCACTGGGAGAAAAACACAGTAGCCTTCCGCTCCTTGGTCTGGCACAGGCATTTATCCAGGGATCTGCTGTCTCAACAGGAGTGTACTAAGGATACATGGAGCTCGGTATGTTTGAAAACATGTCAGTCAGCACTCAAACCCCAGCACCCATGGATGTACGTGGCTCAGTACACTTCATATAATTGAAGTGTAGTTTCCTGGGACAATTTCACACTTTTGGGTGGGCAGTGGCTTTCCATGAGAGTGTCCTCATGAGTGTAAACTCATCCTGGCACAGGGCAATCCAGATTCTGATCTGGTCTCTTGGTATTGCCCTATATAAAGTATTAAATGATAATTTATTGTGTCTTCTGAATGATGATAATTTATTGTGTCTTCTGAATATGATCATCCCTCCCCAGATGACAAACAAAGGACAGTATTTAATTTAGTTACTTTCAAGTAATTCAGTCAAGCCATCCAAACATTTGTTACCAAACAAGATCATCAAAGCAAAGAGGCTTGTACATACTGCTCCTGTTGTGGTGAGCACTGCCTCGCACTTAGAGCAGCCTGTAAACCTTTTCTACATATAATGAGAAGGAATTTTACACATGTAAAGAATTCTCCATGCTTCAGTTTCACAGATGTGATTTAACAGTTCTTGCCTTCAGAGAGCTTGGTGGACAAGTATCTGAGGTATCTAAAATATTATAAGAGAGGTCAGAAATGGCACTGAGAACTCTGGGCTGGCTGCTTTTCTGGACTCATTCAGCCTGCTGCAGTAAAAGAAGTGCTCTGACTTTGGGAAAGAGTGTTTTATGGGCTTGGAAGGAAGTGTACAACAACCAAAAACATCTCCTGGAGAGTCTGAAAAACATCCTATTTTTTTTCTTTTTACATGTTTGTTTTCCCATTGGAAAGTAGTTTCAGTGGAACATATCAAAATGTCTTGCTGTGAAGGCTTTCCAAATGTTGTTAAAATGCATTTATATATAGCCTCCATATCACAAAGTGAGAAGATGTGTCTCCTGAAACCACTTTTTCCTTGCCTTGTACACTTCCATATGAAAGGACACCCTGAAAGTGGAGCTGTTCCCACACTAAGAAAGTAACACCAGCTCCTTGCTTTGCTCTGAAGAATCCCAGTCTGCTGCATTCACAAAGGTGGTGGCCTTTAGCATCAGCCTCCTCTCAAGGATCCTCTTCCTTTCTGCTGGCTCACTTCCCTCCAGACTCCTGCATCTCACCAAACACTTTGGGCTTCAAACACTGGGCTCCACCTCACCTCCAAATCAGTGGTCCAGATCACAGTGAGGAGAATATCGACGTAGATACTTTATTTGAGATTTTAAGATGCCTCTGTCACTGGGGGACTGCTACCAACACAATTCTATTGGTGTCTCTGAGATGCAACACTGAGACCTTTGCTCCTTTGACCTTGTGAAGTTGTGTGGCTCCTTTTCCCTTAGGTTTTTTTTTTTTTGAGCTCATTTCAAGCTCAGTGCTGAGAACGAACTTGGAAGCCAGACATCTTTTTTTCTACTTATGGCTGTTCTGTTGGAAGATGTGGCACCACCAGCTGGAGATTGTTCAAGTGCAAGTGAAACAACCACTTCAAACAGCCTTTAGCAAGAGCGCAGCCACTTTCAAAATAGAAGGTAATTAAAAAATACACAGTCATCTTCAGGAAGATCAGTGTTTTCCATCCCAGAAGAAATTTACATACCCAAGAAGTTCCTTATTTACAAACCACTCAGAGACAAATAAATCCAACGGAACGTGCACTTTCATGGTCACATAATCCTTTTTTTTTCCCTGTCAGAACAAGTCTTTAGCACTTGAAGAAAGCTTCCTCAATACTAGTTTGGTGAGTTAAGAGTTCCTTGGAAATAGATAACAAAGCATGTTTTACTCTTTGTACTGCGTGCAGCACAGTTTTACCACGTGGAAAACCCCATCTGCGCACTCCTGCTGGCGCCACTGGTCACGACTCCTTCTTTGCAAAGTCAGAGCTTCTCCCCTAGCCACTGAACCTTTCTGGTGGGAAGGACAAGATAATTCTATCCCAACAGAAGACTCTGATTTTACCCATCTTCAACAAAGCACAACTCTACATCCACAGCTGTTTCTCTCCTGTTTCGGACTCCTGGGAAGAACTGTATCTAGGGGACTTTTCACATCTTTCTCAGGACAGTGTGGGAACAAGATGTGCCTTTTTACTTAGCAGGATTTCACCACAGCCTTGGACCATATTAACTAGCCTTTTAATTGGCATTAATTTCATTCCTTTGAATTTTTTCCATCAATAGCTATGGTTTAGGCCAGCAGAACAGTACCAGCTGTCACTTGCCAGCAGGTGATGTCACCTTGATTTACATCTGCCAGGACTCTGTTTTTACAAGAGGTAAAGTTCTTCAGTTCTCTGGACAGACTACATGTGTTGTGAGGAGCAAAGTAAAGCCTTCTTTTCCAACAGCTACAGTTCCTGAAACTGAATGACTGTGCAGCAGTTCTGCCAGACCATTTTAATCTCCACATTTGTCTTTGAGCAATTCTTCTGCCTGCAACACAACGCATCCAAATTTAACATTTTCTACTAATGTCATTGACGTGCTCCTCCCTTTCCAGTTCATTAATGAATTTGTTAAAAACCTTTCATTGGCCTTCAATATGATTTACTATGTGTTGCTGTTTCCGTAACTAAGGGGGATTATTAGCGAGTCTGGAAGGTCTCCAGTGTGCCTGGAATATCTCTGTCTCTCCAGTTTGAGTCCTGCCTACATTACAGGCTGCTTAGAAGACACAAATACTAAAATAGCACAGTTCTAGACCACAGCATGTGGATTCATCCCTTCCCATTCCCTTCTCTTCCAAAACTGAAGTTGTTTCATTGTGATTTTTACATCCCACCCCCCCATCACCCCCAAAAGTTTAGCGATAGCTGGTGAGCCTTCCCTGGCCACAGCGCTCCAGTACTTAGAGAGCTGTGGCTCAGAAAGTTGCCAGATTCAGAAGTGCCCTATTCACCACTCCAGTGACACATGGCGGTGGGCAGACTCTCATGTGCAGTTCTTGACTGGGCCAAAAAATCACAGGGTGGTTCAGTGCTCCTGGATTTTAAAAGACCATCTGCAGAAATCAGTGAAAAGCTAGAGTCATGTCAGTTCTTCAGTGGATAAAGGGAAGGCAACCAATGTCATCAACCTGGTCTTGTGCAAGGTCTTTGACATGGTTCCCCACCACATCCTTATCTATAAATTGGAGAGATGTGGATATGACAGGTGGACCATCCAGTGGATAAGGAATTGGTTGAAAGGACGCAGACAATGAGTGGTGGTCATCAATGACTCTATGTCCAGGCGGAGGCCAGTAACAAGTGGGTCTGCCTTGGGACCAGCTCTCTTTAACATCTTTATCAATGGCATCAACAATGGAATTGAGTGCACCCTCAGCAAGTTTGCTGATGACACCAAGCTGAGTGGTGCAGTCGACACAACAGAAGGAAAGGAAGCCATCCAGAGGGATCTGGACAGACTGAAAGGTGGGCCTGGGTGAACCTTGTGAGGTTTAACAAAGCCAAGTGCAAGGTCTTGCACTTGGGCCAGAGGAATTCCAGACTTATATACAGGCTGGGAGAAGAG
>VXBZ01000534.1:866048-891423 GCA_013399135.1 Heliornis fulica
GTAGCCCTGCTGAGAAGGACCTGGGGGTCCTGGTGGATGAGAAACTGAACATGAGTCAGCAGTGTGCGCTTACAGCTCGGAAGGCCAATGGTGTCCTGGGCTCCGTCAGAAGAAGGGTGGACAGCAGGTACAGGGAGGGGATTGTCCTTCTCTACTCTGCCCTCATGAGTCCCCATCTGTAGCACTGCATCCAGATTTGGGGCCCCCAATTCAAGAAAGATGTGGAGCTGTTGGAGAGGGTTCAGAGGAGGACACAAAGATGATCGGGGGCTGGAGCACCTCCCCTATGAGGACAGGCTGAGGGAGCTGGGCTTGTGCAGCCTGGAGAAGAGAAGGCTGCGGGGGGAAACTCCCTGCAGCTTCCAGTACTTAAAGGGAGAACATAGACAGCAGGGAAATCGGATTTTCACAAGGCTGGATCGTGGTAGGACAAGGGGGAATGGATTGAAGCTAGAGGGGGGAAGGTTTAGGTTGGATATGAGGGGGAAGTTCTTCATGGAAAGAGTGGTGAGGTGCTGGAAAAGGCTTCCCAGAGAGGTGGTGGATGCCCCAATCCTGGAGGTGTTCAAGGCCAGGTTGGATGGGGTTGTGGGCAACCTTGTGTAGATGCAGGCCTGGAGGTTGGTGGCCCTGCCTTTGGCAGGGGACTTGGAACTCAATGATCCTTGGGGTCCCTTCCAACCCAGACCAGTCTGTGATTCTCTGATACTGTGATTCTTGATTTCTTTCCCCAGACTGATACCTTGATCATGATGTCATGGTGAAGCCAAAGGAGGAAGAAAGACAGCACTACAGAAATCAGACTCAGGACCTCAGAACTTCACTCCTGCCGGGAGGGTGGATGATGTCTTGGAGTGTGCCTTAGCAGCGGGCAGCCTCCCATCCCTCTGAGCAGTTGTGGTTTCACTGTAGTATCATAGGACCCCCTGCTGGCTTCATTTTTCTCCTCGGCACCTCTTGCGCTGCCGATTTTCCTTTTTCCCTCGCTCCAACTTCTTCCTGGAGTCTCCGCAGGCACTCCTATCTGAGGATGCAAGCAACCTTTTGGGAAAGGATGGCCCTGAACGGATCCGACCAGCATTGCCCAGCATCGTCCCACTCCCTCTGCAGTGGTGGTGGTGGTGGTGATCCCCCGTCAGGAACCGACCGTATCTCAGGCTAATGAGTTGTCAGAAACCTGTCCCAATCCCTCGCCTCCCGGGCAGGTTATTATTATGAGGGCTGTCAGTGGCGGGTGAGGATGGGGCAAGCAATCCATTTCTGCAGCCAGCGGGGAGCTGCGAATCTGTTCACAGGGGATCAGCGGGGTGCTGTGGGAACCGGCCTGCCCTGCAAGCATCCACCAAGGGCTACCATTCAAGAGAGCCCTGTGGGTTCATGGCGAGCGCAGCGAGCTTGCCTCTAATGTATGCCCTAATGAGTCGGCGGAGGGTGTTCTGCCTGCCTGAATGTCTTTAGTGTGGCAAAGCAGAGTGGACATTCCCATACAATAGTGGGCTTAAATTCAGCTTCTCACCGACGCCTAATTCATGGGCGGAACGGCTTTTGTAATACCTATAGAAGAGAAGTACAGTAGGTCATTTCACCAACTAATTGGAGTTGACAATCCCATATCTGTCCATACCTCAGAGTCATGTGCGTGCATTTGGAAAGGGACACATTTCATCTCCCCTCACGTGGTCAGCCACTGAGAAGGGAAAAATGTAAGCACAGGTTTGTGCTTTGGACAGTCACAGCTTCACAACGAAAAGCAGTATACCCTGGCAGTGCCTTTTTCACTTCCTGAGTGGCAGGTAGAGCTTTAAAGGTTATTTTTCTTACCTCCATCCTCCACCTTTTAAACGTTTCCTTTTCCCCACCCATGGTTTGAGATCCCTTCCTGATTGACAGGAGCCCATGGTGCAGAGCCTCAATCTTGCACAAGTCTTCTAGGTGCCATCAATAAAATAATGCAGTGATGGCCTGAATAATAAAAAAAACATCCCTGCTTTGTGAACAGGAGTTTCACAACTACCTGATTGTCACTTGGTGGATCAATAAGTAGTAGGGGTAAGACCAGTCCCTGACTCCACCCCTATAATGGCATCAATGCTGCCACAAGTTTTAGTCTTTTGGAGCATAGCATGAACTTCTGCTATGATCAACACTTCATCCACTGGCCAGTCTAGATACAGCGCTGCCTTTGAGCATATACCCAGATGGTATTAATTCTTCCATTTTAATTAGGCACATAACACCTGAGAAAGAAAACTTCCCAAATTCCACATGGAAGCCAAATGAGCACTTTGGAGTGCTGTGCCAGTTAAAACCAGACCTTCCCCTTTCTTCAGTGGACTACTTTGTCCTTAAAAAGGTCGGCCACAGAACTAAGTCCTGTCCCCATCTACAGCAGCCTGCAGGAAGAACTAACTGTGGTTTGAGCTAACTCAGGGGAATTTATTTATTTATTTTTAAATAAAAGCTTGGTTTTGTCCATCTGTCATGCTAAAACCTCTGTGCCTTCTCAGTACAACTCTAAACTCCATCAACAGTCTATAATGAAATAATATAGCTACATTAATGTCTTCTTCCATTCACTAAATGGGATCCAAGGTGTGTAACATGGTAAAATTGGTTGGTACTGAGTGTTGGTACTGAAAGAGACTGCTTGGGTGGTAGCAAATAAATTTTATGCATCGACCCTATAGATCCAGAGGCAATTTAGTTGTTCTTGATTTGCCATGGAATTTTTCTAAGATGCTCTAGAGCTAGGAAGCAGCATGAAGCTGCACAGCGAATAGATCAAAGATGAGGTAAATTGCCATGACTTTTTTTCCTATATACATTTATTAAGGATATGGCTTTGCTTAGGACGGAAAACTTCTCTATGTTTTGCTCTTAAAAGACAATGATATGCTGGAAGTGTGGGAAATATGTTTTAAAAAACCCAGTAAATGGAGCACACGTCAGTAAAGACAGCTCAATTTCGTTACGGTGGTGTGATCACAAAAACATTTTCTACCATGCAACTTTTAATTAGTCTCGCAAAAAATTATTCTGCTTCACTTATACAGAGTACAGTAAATGGCTATGTAAATGCATAAGGAATGAAATAAATATGCTTTGTTCAAACGTGGTGACCTTTGGGAGACAAAGATGATAAGAGAATGAAGTTTCTCTCTGTTTCCCCTTGTATTTATCATGTGGCAAGTCATGAAATACAGTAATTATGATAAAAAATAAACTGAAGTGAACTTCTTCACTTCACACTTCAACAATCTTCCAGCCATACAGACGCATTCATGCATGTATGGCTGTCATTTCCAATCCAGACAGTTTTTGATAAGCTTTAGCTATTCTGAGGTGCTGCCAGTTTGAGTGACAACCTTGATACCTGCAACTAAATGGTTAATCTGTTCACCATTGTGAATGTAATCAGTGCTCTCAGACACAGTAGAATCCTGCATTTTTCCAATGTCTGAAATAAAATGGTTGTTAGTAAATAATATAAAGCAAGTATACATGTGTAGCACCGAAGTATAGACTGATATACATGGTATTGTCCGCCCTGTATGTGGTATCACAGATATATATAACACTTATATTAAATATAAAACCAGAGAACATATGGAAAGTAAAACATATTTTAACATGATATAAAATGAATTTGCCTTCTCTATAAATAAAAAAAATCAATAATTAAGCAATGCTTTTCATTACAAGAGCATTTCAGACGTACAACTCAAAGTCTGAGTCACGTGCGCTCTATGAATTTTTAGTATAATGGAGCATCCAGTTCCCAGGGACCTCAGGGGTGTTCTCCCCTTGAAATCACAGTCATTACTTCCATCCTGCTGCTATTTAAACACCCATGGACATGATGTGTACTTCCAAATGTGAATAAAGCAAAAGCATTCAAGGCAAAGGTTATGTGGGCAAAGGGTATTCAGTTTCCCTTACTTGTTAAAGACATTACAGCTCCCATCAATGTGCTTACTTTGTATCTTTGAGCCCATTTTCTGAGGCTGAAATCAACTTTGCAACATCAAAAAGGTTGTATTTTTCATCTCTATAGCTCTGTTATATACTCACACATTTGCTCAGCATCAGAAACACTGGTCTGCAGAATTTTCAATCTACACTTACTGATGATGTCTATTCAGGAGGGGGGGAAATAATCTGATTTAATGCAGATGAACTTTCTATTTTCATAATAAACTCCCTGAAATTCTTCCAAGTTTAGCACTGCAAATAACGGACCCATAAAGAAAACCTATTTTACAAATAGTGTATTAGAGGAACGGAGATCAGTTATACACAACCTTAAAGATACCTCCCAAAATACAGGTTCTTAAGTCTGATAAGTGTCACTCCTCAAATACCACAAAAAGTAAGAGCCATATTATAAAGCTCATTGTCAACACGGCCTGTAGGAAAGTCCCCCCGCAGACCTAAATTCAGCTAGTTATTAAATAGTGAACAAGTACCATGGCAGGCAGGTTTCCAGCCAGCCTTGTCTTCCAGATGGGTGAAGTGTCTGCTCGGGTCTGCAGTTGGGAGCTGGAGTCCCAGTGCTGGGATAGAAGGACCATCACCTGCTGCTGTGAACATGCTTCTCCTTGGACAGCCCAGTTCAGATGGCAAGGGAATTTCTGTCCATTTCACTCTATAGTGAATTATCAACTACTTAACGGAAAGTCATGCTTCCATTAAAATTCTTGGGGTCTCAACATGACTGCACTGTGAATTAAAGCAGACTCTTTAGCTATGGATTTGATGTTTGTTAAATAACCCTTTAGTAGTTTCATTTAATCCTCTAGATCTCCTTTCCCAGAGATAAAAAAATGAAAAAGCATCTTCTTGAGCATTTAAAAGCAAGAGCCCACAAAATCACAGATGAGCTGAACTGTTTTATGTCCAATTCACAGAAGCATGTAAATCCATAAAGCATCACAGGTATGAACTAGCCCTACTCCCCTTCTAATTACATATCTTTTACAGCCTGTCAAAACAAGTAGTCACTTGCTTTACGTGAAGCATCATATGAAAGGAACATTGGTACCAGTCCATCATAACCTACAACTGATCAAACCTTCAGGATAATTTTAGAAATACAGCATTTTTGCCAGAAAATACTCGACATTGTGTATGGATATGCTAAATCTTTGTTTATTGGTACAATAGTTTCATACCTAAGCCAGTGTTTATGATATAAAACCCATACTAAAGTGAAGTTAGCAATGCTATTAAGGTTTTGCTGATTTCCATTTTAAGCTCCCCTTTCTTAGCGGCTTATAACCTTGGCCGCCTTTAGCTATTTGTATAAACATTTACAGGAGACAAATTTCCTGGAAGCAGGAAATATCTGCACCAAGTTGATATTTTCAATAAAATTTCAGCCAAGAAGGTCATTTCCAAGAGTGATGCTTGAGGAAAAAAAAAAGTTTCCTTTTCCTTTATTAAAAAAAACCCAAACAAACACATTTTTTTCTGGAAAAATTATAGTGAGCTTTGGGGCAAAGACAAGAGTATTATAATAACTGTATTAACTGTAATAAATGGAGGCAAATACTCATGCTATTCACCCATGCCCCAGGATAGACTAGGCATAGTAGCTGTAAAGAATGAAAAGGACCAAAAGGGAGCGAGGCAGCAATGGGGTCAGGTTACCTACGTCATGCAAGGAGCATCAGAAATTGTAGTGCACCATTGGGAGCACTGAAACCACTCATCTTGGCTCTCCAAGCTCTTGGTGCCCAAGTGGGGAAGCCCATGGTACCTCAGAAATGGTTGCTGTGCAAAGAAGAGAGGCCACCTCCTATCCTCTGCACGCTCTGGGAAAAAAAACTAACAGTTGTCTAAGTGACCTAACAGAGTACTCTGCAAAACAAAGGCAGAAATGGCAAATTAAACAGCAATCTAAAGCATTATAGAAAGCACTTGTGACAAGGGAACACCAGCATATCAATGTCCTCCTGGCTAGAAATGAATCAGGTAGAGCTGGGCCATTGGCACAACGTGGTGGAAACTTGCTTCAACTTCCAGAACCCTTAGAAATTTGAAGAATTTTGGTGGTGACACAATGCATGTGGTGCACAGAGCTGGGCACTGGCCCAAGGACTATGAAAGTCAGGGCACTGGTTATTTGGGAATGGTTGGCATAAAACCAGCAAAAAGAGCTACAGCCACGCTCTCTCTCCTGGATTTGTAGCAGATGATGTGTGTTGAACCACGGGACTTTGAGTTACTTTTGCCTTGTGTGTCTGGTTCTAATTCACTGACCGTCCCCACAGTTAATCCCTGGTCCCTGTAAACCTTCCAATCTTGGGTAGGCTAAGCCTATAGGGTTTCTGAGGTCTGAGAAAAGCCTGTCCACCTATACAAGCTCAGACTCCTGCCTGATTCAGCCAGGCAATAAGATGCTCACAGGTTCTAGTAGATAACCAGAAACTGGCTGCTTGAAAACTTCTCCTCCAGCCTGTTTCAGCTTGTCCACATACATTTGACTTTACAGCAGACCCTTGCCACCCACTGGCCCTGGAGAGGCCCTCACAAAAGGACCACCACTTCATCAGAGAGGCAGAAGTCGCTGGTCTCAGATGCAGAGGAGCGATTGCTGCCTCCCAGCTGAGCTGTGGGCCCTGGGCTCAGGTTCAAGTCAAACATAAAATGCAGATGTCACCTCTGGAACATTTTGGGAGGGAAGGGGTTGGGGATTTTTTCTGTCTGCAGCCCCTTCTCAGAAATGAGACTTTCTGGACCAGCTGCCTCAGGAGCAGCTCCAGCATCCCTGGGAGAGGTGCAAACAGCAAACAACCCTGCAAACTTTGCAAAGGCTCCAACCCTAAATCACTCTCCCATCTGGCTACCACAAGAACAGACTTTAAAGCCTCACAGTGCAATGCAGGGAGTTCAGGATATGTTTGTTCCTAGAGCTGCCAGCTTGCCTTGATGACTCATGGTTTTCTTTGGGACCCAGGCTCCTATTTCTCTGCCTCATCTCTCCAAACCATTGCTTGGGCTCAGACAGAGTTTTTGAAGAAGTTCAGGAATCCTGGATTTAGCACCTTCTTTTAACCCAGCAGCATTTCCCTCACGTACTTTCTTCTTTCCAGCTAGTTTCCTTCTACTCTTTCTCTGAAATGGTGAGGGAACCCTTTTTATAACATGTAGTCTTTCTTGACCAGCAATTTCCTGGTGGCCCATATACGTATCCCATTGTCCTCCCCTCTCCTCTCCTCTCCTCTCCTCTCCTCTCAAGATTCTCTGTTAAAGATGAGTTTCCTCTGTTTGCCAGAGTAACTATCCAAGCAGGCTTTGGCATGAATAATAGATCATTAAGGTTTAGAAACTATGTACCACCACAGCCAGAATTTCAGTCATGGCTGGAGGTAGTAGGACAAGATAAGAAGCAGCTGAGCTCCTCTGTTAAAATACAGCTTGCCACCTAAGACAGAGAGCCTCCAACACCAGCCAGACTTTCTGAGCTCTGCTTTTCTCAAAACATCAACTCTTGAACCACTTGTGTGATTTGGAGCCAGCTATTCGTTTCCATGAAGATGTTTGTGTGAAAGCACAGTTTACAAATTCCTTCTGCACAATACTTGATCCCCCTTTATGACACACACAAGAATGCCATTTTATTATTTATACAGATCACGTTGTTTTCCTCAGTGCATAATTTCAATTCCAATTCATTAATGTCAAAGCACAAAAGAAACAACAGCACATAAAGCAATAAAAGTTTGCCAAAACCAGAAGATAACAGCTGATAATTAAGGAAGTCCCATTATTTCTTGGCAAAGAAGTCTGTGTTTTCAGACACATTCTTAAAGGGCCTCTCTTTAGTGTAGCTGCATAATTTACATGAATACTATTTGCACAAACAAATAGTTTTCAACATGCACAAAAAGAGGCTTTAATCTTCTCGTAATTTCTGTACGACAACCCGTGACATGCCCCTTCTCGGCAGCACAGCCCAGTCTGGTGACAGATTCATTGCAAACCTCCTTGGGGAGGGAAGGAGTGGGTACAAACATTTCTTGTGACTCCATCAAGACCCGGGCTTTTGTTAGCATATACCTTCCACTCCCCAAATCTCATTTCATAACGACATCGCACTGTGGGCAACAGGCATCATGTTGATCTGAAACTGCACGTAAATCTTCCACTCAAGAAGAAGCACTGAGTTCTCCTCTTCCTGGGCTTACCCCTGCCTCCTGCACTGGCAGCTCTTCCCAGCACGATTTCTGCACACCAAGCAAGTCCACCCCAAACAGACTTTTACATCTCACTTGTGTTTCCTCACATTTGTATGCCACTCATCGCCAAGCATGCAAGGCTGATGGCAAGTCTCTTCTGTGGACTCCACGGTTCCCTTGTTCTCTTCCCCTCAGCAGGCTCCATGTGTTGTTCGTCAAGACCAAACATCTATTCTGGGCTAATCTAGCATGAAGTGTGCATGTGGCAGCATGGGGAAAGAGGCACATTAGTTGGATCACACCTGAAACAGGTTAAGCAGTTCTGCGGCTCCTTGAACTTGGATTTTGTATACACACCTCTGCAGCACAGCTTGGCTCTGGTTTGGTGGATGGTCCTAAGATGTCAGAGAAAAAATTTCTGGAGCCGGTTGTCACTATCTACTGGATCATAAAATCACGCAATCATTTATGTTGGAAAAGACCTTCAAGTCCAAACATTAAACTAACACTGCCAAGTCCACCCCTAAACCATGTCCTTAAGCACCACATCTGTGCATATATTAAATACCTCCAAGGACCCCAGTCCTCATCCATGGTGAAGGTCTGGTGGTGGATGGTTGTTGGCTCATTCATGGAGATTTAATCAAGGGTGGTTCTATTAAAACGAAAAATTGTCCACAAAGACAGGACAGGCGTTTTACTGCTAGAGAACTCTGTGAAAATACTGCTTAAAGAGAAACTCTTTGAAGCTAGCAAAGCCCCAGGAGGTTAGAATTATACCTGATGTGAGGGCTGCTGACAATTAACACATACTGCCCCAAGTCACCAAGGGCAGACAACTGGTACAGATTTTTTACACACAGAAAAAACCAAACCAAACCAAACCAAATCAAACCAAACAAAAAAAAAACCTGCATTTCCTACTGAAAAAGATTTTTGAACAAAAATTCATCCAATACTTTCTACAGAAAATTTGTGGCCAAGAGCAAGTTTTCCATTACAGTACGATTTGTAATGGCAAATCTTCCATTATGCCTATTGCCAAAAGAAAAATAAATGTATTTCACGGTAAGATTTGGCCTGAGTCCTAGATCCTCTTCACAATTTAGCAGTACCGCCACAGCTGCAACCCTCCAAGGGTTCAGACAGACCGGTAAGAGACATAACCACTACAGCCCCAAGCAGTTTAGCACAGACAGCTCAACAGAAATCAACCCCAGGTCTGCACAAGGCTACTTAACATCTGTCCACCTCAGTGAGAGGCACCACATCACCCAGCATTTTCAGACCTAGTATGTCAGAACCAGACACTGTGGTCCAGGAGGCTGGCAAGGGGAAGGGAGGGGAGTTGTACCTGGGACAGGTTCCTGTGGGGAGAGAACTAAAGCTGAGGTTCATCTGAGTTGTAACTGTGCTTCTACATGGAACTGATTTCGATGCAAACCTGTCCTTTGAAGGTACTGTCTCATGGTGGAGCTTCCTTTTCGTTAACTCTTTTGTTAACTTTTTGTCCCACTCTTAATTCAAGGTTGTGCCTTCATGGCTGCTTTAAGTTCTCTGACTGCAAGAAGTGCCCATTTCACGGTGTCTTTGGTGTGAAGGCAGTGTTGGTGCTGTTACTACTCCGGTGAAGATGAACTGTGTGGCATCAGAAGTAATTCTTCTGATGTGGGAGAAGAGGGTGGCAGAGAGAGAAGCCCCATCTAGCCAGCATGTCGCTAGAAAAAGGTGCGGGAAGCTCACTAAACAGTGCAACCCAGAAGCTGGAACATGGGCCAGCTCTGAGAAGTGGCCTTAAGAAATGTATTTATGGCAGGCAGAAGGGGGTTCTTGCAGGGAGTTCCTGTCTCAGCAAACTCAGGATATATTTCTGGGCAGCTCAGCTTTCCCTCGGCAACGTGAGGGTACAGGGACTCGCCCTCTCTGCCTGGCAGTAAGGTGACATGGTGCGTTAATGATGTCAGTGAGCATTTGCACTTACACAGATAACACCATCTAATGAGTCCCTCCACCAGAAATGCTGCTGCGGTCAGATGTCCAGCTGTTTAATATGTTTCCTTAGGAACTGAGTGGAGGCAGTCGTGCTAAATTCCCACCCCTGAGCTGGAAGAGAAGATCTTATCCATCTACCCAAGATCTAAGGTTTGGATTAATCTATGACAAAAATTCCTTCTTGTTAATTTCCTGTTGAGCGTCAGACTAAATACCCTGACCCAAAGGCAGAAAAGAATGCAAACGATTACTTCCCCTATTACACCGGGAAATACAAAGAGGACAAAAGGTGAACTTCACCCCTGTGCTGAAGGTCAGGAGAAGACCGGCGTAAGCAAACTGTCTCTGAGTCAGAATGATTCAGTTTACAGGGTAAACAGCAAATTCCTTACGGGGAAAAAAATCCAACCAAAGCAAAAGCTGTTCTGTTTCCTGATTAACCAAGTTATCCAGTTAACATCACGTGTAGTCACGCTTTCTGTGCTTTCACTACTCCTTCCTACCATACCGCCACACAAAATTACTCCAGAGCCAATCTACAGCTGATGAGATTACTGACCTGCAAGTTCATGCACCAACTGTGAAACCAGAAGTTGAGCACTCCTGCTCTCTGACTTCCACGCTGAAATCTATGACTGGGAAATTCTTCTCAGTTTTGGTAAGTTTATAACAACAGGGCTGGAATATTTCATCACCCAGAGGAACAGATTATATTAAAAGCTGAATGTAATTACTTCTGTATATCCTGGTACACAAAACATTTTCCCAGCATGAGACATTGTGATCAAAACTGGATCAATATGCATGTACAAGAAGGGGTGCTTACAGATAACATATCAAACCTGCTACACTGCTGTTCACAGATACATAATACACACAGATGCACAATTGCCGGGAAAGTGCAAAAATTACTCCAGCAGTATGATTTTACCCAAGACAGTCTAAGCTCACTGCATTCTGCAACATTATACATGTTATCACTTGAAACCAGCTATTCTTTATTTCAAGTAGCATGAAAAATTGTGCTGTGTGTGCTGTTCCCATTGTGTTCATGCTTTTCCTACATGATCTCAGCACAGACTTCTTTACAGAAATCTTAAAATGTATGTTACTCTTTCAGCTGTCCCATAGCAAGTCTTCCTACCAGAAAGACTATTAGACTATTAGCATAAACTTAGTGCTGTTTCTGCTGTCCAACAAATACACCCTAAAATAAAATTGCTCCTTTATAATGATCACGGCAACAAGTATCCAAGTGCCCTTTTGATACGTGCTAGTTAAAAAGAACCAGAATGCCAACCATTATTCACTCCTGCTTATCCATTGAGGTAACACAACCACGGTGCCTGAGGACAGTCTGGATCTGAAGAAGACACGTGGTTAACGATGCTCAGATTATCTGGTGCTCAGATTTAAGCAGGTGATGCTTAAGTAGGGCATTACATTTACCTCTAAAGGTAAAGCACAAAAAAGCCGTACTAGTTCCATTATGGAAAGGTTGGTTCTGAAATGTATTTTCTGCATTCAGCATCCAATACGTTTAAAATGAAGAGACAATGCTGCACGCAGGAAGATAAATACACATTGTGGTGTTTGACCACTTCAGACATGGACTAGTAGAAGACAGTGTAGACGTGATGTGCTAGTAGGCACTACAGATGTTGGTTCAACACATCTGCCAGTCAAAGGTTGAGAGTCACATTACAGCTAGTGCAGGACTGACGTTTCAGGCTGATGCTCCCGACAGCCAAGGGAAGCTCTGGCAACTCCTTGGCCTGGGACCCCAGCAAGACAGGGAAGCCCACTCGTGTACTGCCAAGGTCATGGCTTATGCGCCTTACGGAACCGTCGGTTCCTTACCCACACCTGTGACATAACTTATTCTTAGGCACGAACGGACGTTGCCACGTTTTCACGTTTTTCACGGCCCGCCGTGACGTGCCAAAGCCGCCGTACAGAGTGCAGCGCTGCCACCTCCCGGGGCTCGGTCCGGGAGAGAGCCGGGAAGGCTGGCGTGCCCACGGCCGAGCGCCGCGCCCAAAAGCCGGCAAACCTCGCGGCGAAACGTAGCGCTACCCTGCGCCATGGACCCGCGGCTCACCCTGCCGGGAACGCAGCTGCTGCTCCGGCCGCCCGGCTCTCAAGGCAACAGAAACCCTACGGGGTTTGTCAAGGGCAAGTGCTGGGTCCTGCACTTGGGTCACAACAACCCCAGGCAGCGCTACAGGCTTGGGCAGAGCAGCTGGAGAGCTGCCTGGAGGAGGGGTTGGCTGACAGCTGGATGAACATGGGCCAGCAGTGTGCCCAGGTGGCCAAGAAGGCCAAAGGCATCCTGGCCTGTGTCAGGAACAGTGTGGCCAGCAGGAGTAGGGAGTGATTGTCCCATTGTACTCAGCTCTGGTGAGGCCGCACTTTTGAGTGCTGTCTGCGGTTTTGGGCCCCTCACTACAAGAAGGACGTTGAGATGCTGGAGCATGACCAGAGAAGGGTGATGAAACTGGTGAAGGGTCTGGAGCACAAGTCCTACGAGGAGCGGCTGAGGGAGTTGGGGCTGTTTAGTCTGGTGAAAAGGAGGCTGGGGGGAGACCTTATCGCTTGTACCTGCAAAAGAGGGTGTAGAGAGATGGAAGTTGGTCTCTTTTCTCAGGTAACAAGCTATAGAAAAGGAGGGAATGGTTACAAACTGCACCAGGGCAGATTTAGGTCAGACATCAGGAAAAACGTCTATACTCAAAGTGTTGTCAGGCATTGGAATGGTTTGTCCAGGGAAGTGGTGGAGTCACCATCCCTGGAGGTATTTAAAAGGGGAATAGATGATGAGCTGCAGGACATGATCTAGAGATGGACTAGGCAGGGTCAGGCTGTGATTGGACTCGATGATCTTAAAGGTCTCTTCCAACACAAGTGATACTATGATTCTATGAAAGCTGCTGCTCCTGCTGCTCTGAAGGGGGGCTAGGGGGTGCGGAACAGGCTCCTGGGGCCTGCGAGGCGGTGAAGGGTCCGAAGGGAAGGAGGGAGGTAAAGGCCTTACGGGCCTGAGGTACGGCACAAAGCATCCACCTCCCCGCGTCTCTCCCCATGGCGACCCCGAGTTGCTCGGCCGGGCAACGCTATCCTGCCACAGAGAGGCTCCCGGAGTCAACGATTGGTTAGGAAAGGGGGGGAAGGCGGGTGTACTGCCATGGAACCAATGAGAGAGGCTCGAAACGCCACTAAGCCAATGGGCTTTTCTCTTCGCGCTTGAGGATGCCTCAGCCTATCGAGCGCACGGCGCGGCGGAGGTGAAGGGTCGGAGGTGACCGCGGCGGCCCCGGAAGTGGAAGCGGTGCTGCCTTTCATTCTCCCACGGCGCGCTCGAGGGCTTCCCGCGTGAGCCTGCGTATCTCGGGCCTCTGCCGCGTCGCTATGGTGAGGGCGGTGCGGCGTGCGGGCCGGTCCGGGACCNTCACCATGAGCCTGCCCCTCAACCCCAAGCCCTTCCTGAACGGGCTGACGGGGAAGCCGGTCATGGTGAAGCTCAAGTGGGGGATGGAGTACAAGGGCTACCTCGTCTCTGTCGACGGCTACATGAACATGCAGGTGAGGCCCGGGGCCGGAGGCAGCCGGAGGTATTCCCGGTGAGGCGGCCGGTGCAGGGGCGGCGCCGGATCTTCTCGGCCGCGGGGTTGAGGCAAAGGATCGTCGTCGGTGGGAGCAGGGTCGCTCGGCCTGTCCAGGGCTACGCAGCTGAGTAACACCGTGCGGTGTTTTGGGAGGATCCTTCTCCTGTAACCACCCGGGTTTCACTGTTTTCCCCCCAAGCTTGCAAACACGGAGGAGTACATAGACGGTGCATTGTCTGGACACCTGGGTGAAGTTTTGATAAGGTAATGGGGGTGCTCATGGCGGGGCGGGGTATCCAAATCCTTCTTGTTGCTCGCACAAAGACATGTACTGCGCAGTGTGCACTGCTGCTCTGAGATTGTGGCTGCATATATAACTTGTATGTGGATGCTGTGGTACCCCTGCTGAGGGGAGGGTAAAAGAATCTTGAGATATTTGTAAATCACAGAATGTCAGGAGTTGGAAGGGACCTCAAAAGATCATCCAGTCCAACCCCCCTGCCTGAGCAGGATCACCTAGATTAAACCACACAGGAATGCATCCAGATTGGTTTTGAATGTCTCCAGAGGAGGAGACTCCACTGTCCAGTGCTCCATCACCCTCACAGTGAAAAAGTTCTTCCTTGTATTTAGATGGAACTTTCTATGCTCCAGCTTGGACCAATTTCCCCTTGCCCTGTCACTGGCCATCACTGAGAAGAGCCTGGCTCCATCCTCCTGACACTCACCCATAACATATTTATAGACATAAATGAGGTCACCTCTCAGTCTCCTCTTCTCTAAGCTAGAGACCCAGACTCCCTCAGCCTTTCCTCATAAGCAAGGTGTTTCACTCCCTTAATCATCTTGGTAAATAAGTATTATCCTCTTTTTCAGTTAACTACATACCTTGGTTTTTGCAGATTATTGCAGATTTATTAATCCATGGGCATTAGCCAATGTATTGGTATGCTGCTACTGAGACATTTTCCAGTGTTGGACACATTCTCTGCCACAACTCTTAACACAAGAATAAAAACCTGTTAAGCGCTCTTGGCCAGTCACTACTTTTATAAATGTTGGATTTTATGCAAGTGTGGTGAAGTTAGTGGGAAAGCTGTACAGGGTCAACAGCAGCGATTTGTCATGCAGAATATGGCTGTTGACAAGCTACACACAAGCAGGAAAACTCTGGAAGTAGTGTATGTGTGGGGATAATGAAAACTTGCTGCTAATGGAACTCTTGGTTCTATTTACAGGTGCAATAATGTTTTGTACATCAGAGGTGTGGAAGAAGAGGAAGAAGATGGAGAAATGAGAGAATAGATGTTTTGTATAGCTGGAAATAAACTTTTTTTGTTTTGTTTTTCATAATTTTGTAAGAATGTGTTTAATTTTTTGCCATTATGTTTTAACATGGAGGACAGTAAGCATTAAAAATATTAGTGAAAAGTGAGTATTAAAAAACCCAAAAAACAAATCCACAACTGTCAATTGTCAACAAATACCAATACTGTCAAGGGAAATACCTGAATTTAAGTGATGCCCAGAGTCAATTTGGTCTTGCAAGCTCTGTGCTTTAAAAGAAAAGTAGTTCATTTGAGTATCAGCTCAGTTTAGGATCAGTGCTTGCTGTTAAGTAGTCATACTGCAGTATGACTATTCTATTCATGCAGAGTGGCCTATAATAGAAGATGAAGAACTTTATGTGTATATGACTTCTGCTGTTATTTTAAGATGGATTGCTGAGCAGGTTGAAGGAGCTGCAGGAGCAGCCTCTCCTCTAATGACAGTAATCCCAGCTGTAGAATGAGCAGCAGAAATACTAAAAAAAAAAAAAATAATAGACTGCTGATGATTTGGTGATGAGCCCTTCATCACTGGGTGGGTTAACTAGAAGGATGCTGTAATACTTTGTAGCCTTATTTCAGTAGCAACTGAGTTTTGCATATAAATGAAGAATTTTAAGTCCTCTTCAGTGCCTGTGGGAACATCTTTGTTCTTAACAGTCTTCTCTGCTTTAATGGCTGAAGGCTGTGAACAAAATACCAGTTATCTGCCCATGTGAAACAGGAGAATATGGCAGTGTATACTGCTTGCAGTATGTATATTGTTACTATTTAAACACACTTAGCCTTTAAACTTGTTTATAAAATATTTAGAAATAGAACAGTTGTGAAGCCTGCACTGCTGGTGAGATGTGGAGATCTGTTGTATGTACCCCAGTGTCTCTATAATGGTTTGATGCTTTGAGTCATGGATCTTGCAGTGTGGCTGTACAGTTGATGTTGAGGAAGGACAAAGTTGTGTCAACTTTGTAGGTGATACCTGAAAGCCTCTTGGCAGCTGTAAAGGTCCATAGACTTTATGGGCATTAGTAGTTAAGGCAGCATACTGCAGATTGGGAGTGTGTGCTCCCTGCCTGTGTAATAAATAGCGAGTCTGTCTTTATTAGCAGGCATGCGGAATGATCAAGCTTTGACAGGGATGCACCACGTTTTCATGTGTTCAAACATTGAGATTAACTGAATGTCCCTCCTGTACCTGTTGGTGTTGTTTAATGAAGGGCTGTTGCTTGGCCAGCGCTGATGCTCCCTGTTGGAGGCTTTGGAGCTGAGGCTCACCTCCCTTATGTTATGGCTTGGAGAGGCTTTTGGCAAACCAGGTGGCTAGAGGCATGCTTTGTGAATGTAAATTACAACTGTGTGTTACTTTGCCCCTTCTCTTGTTGGTGATCTTTCAGCATAACACTGCTGTCAAATACAGAAGTATTATCCCTGCTTTACACTTGGGGAAAATAAAATTCCTCATTTATCCTTCTGTGATCTCAATAGCAGAGCTTTGCAAAAGATAAAAACTCCTTTGATCCTCTGCTGTGGTCCTGGCCTGCCTTAGGTGTGTTCACAGGGTAGAAGGGGAGAGGAAGGGACACTCTTTGTCTCTGAACTCCAGCACCTTCCCTGCCACCGTTCATATGGGCATGTTGCAGAAGCCTGAAACAAGATGGAGAAAACATATTCTGAAAGCCTTCCACATGCTGCAGGCTGCATCATTACCTGGATCATGTAGGGAGAGGACCTATGTGACAACAAGCTAATTGGGGACTAAAACCAGCCTTATGACTGGGGTTTAAACACGTGGGTTTGAGCTCTTAGTAAACCACTGGGAGCAGAGGGTGACTGGTGACAGGTTTTGCCACCAGTGTCCTGGAGGCCCTGTTGAGAGTTCAGCACCAGGGCCTTCTCTGCACCACCACGAGCAGTCATTCAACACAAAGGCTTCTGAAATAAGCTGTTGATACCAAGGATGTGTATTAGCTCCATCTCACACCTCAGCCTGCTCCTCTCTTTGAGGAACTCCTAATGAGTTCATCCTTCAGGTTAAACAGTATTATCAACAATAGAAAGCTGTCAGTGTTTTGAGCTATTTGGGGTGAAACTCTCAGGCAGATCAGCCCCGAGTGCAATTCTACAAAACTACAAAACCTCAGCTAATGCTGGTTATTTACCAGTGGATGACCCCTTAGAAATCGCTGCATACAGATCTTGGGTCTGCTACCTGGGTAGCAAGTGGGGTGGAGAACTGCAAGTGCTCTGGCTTTCACTCAGTCATTTTCATACTAAACTACATTTAGAAGCTGTAGTGTACAGATAAGAAGAGAAATGACAGTTTATCCCAAACTCTTAGCAGCCCATTGAAAGGTGGACATGGTTCCTAGGGTTCTTTTTGCCATCCCCTGAGGGACAAGCTGTGGAAAGAAAAAAATCCATGCGGACTGCTGTGTTTCCAAGGGACCTAGTAAAATCAGTAGCTTTCTGGGGTGTGTGTGTGTGAGCATTCTAAACAAGGCCCTTGGCCTTAAAACCCATATCTAGATGAAAAAGAAAAAGTCAAAGTTCTATGAAAACCTAGGCTGAGAGGAAGAATGCAAAAGACAAGTGGACTTGAATCTTGCAAAAGCAAGAGCCCAGTCAGAACTAAGAAAACTAATATATTGTCACCTGCCTCTCTCTTTCAAAGGCTGAGATCACCTGCTCTGTCAAGCCTTGAGATTTCATCCTAGAGCCTATAAAGACTTACAGCAAGACTCGAGACATATAACACGTGCCATTTTGAGCTTATTTTTTGTGTTGCTCATTTAAGTACAGGTTGATTGCTGTTCATTTCTGACTTGGAAACCTTCCCGTTTCTAGGAGCAGCCAAAACAGAGTGCACAACCTACCTGAGAAGACCCTAAATTGCAAAGAAACAAACTGCTGGAAACTGAATTCTGTCTTGCATGGATCACTGCAAAGAATGATATTTGGCCAAAACACCAGATGCCAGAAGGATGTCCGTACCCTCACCCCCGATGGGATGCAGGTGCACACAAGTTCTCCTCTTTCCCACTGCTGCAGTTTTTGTGCAAAGGCAAGTTTGGTGGGTAGGAAAGGTTATGCTACGCCCAGAGAGAACCATTCCTGATGAATTAGGTCCCCTGGGGCAGACAGTGGTGTTATCCCAAAAGGTTTCCCCATCACCAGGGCATTTGGACTTTGCCAAAGGAGTTATCAAGGCGGAACCTGGGAACAGAGGGAGGATTCAGAAAGGTCGTCTGAGCAAATGCAGTATTTCTGTGCTTTGAGAGGGGCAAAGGTTTTTTCTGAATAGGAAAAAGAAAATGTAGAATGACTTCATCTTTTACTTTTGCACAGCTATACAAAAATATTTGTAATCTGATGTAAAACTCAATCTGATGTGATAAAATACATGGCAAATTTGCATTTTAGTCTGGGTCAATTCCACATTTCCACGTCAGTTCCATCCATGTGATGCAATTTCTGCCCTTGATCCCCAGGGTCTAGGAACCTCTGCTGTTTTTGTAAATGGGGAAAGAGCATTCAGTAAATTCCACTGGCAATTAACTTTTCTTAAGACATGCCCAATGTCTCCTTTCAGAATATTTCATCATGCTATATATGTGACAAAGGACTACTTAGCAGATGAAAAAACCCAACAAATTTAAGTAAAATGTAGCCAATATTTGATTGCTTTTATCAACACCTATAACATTTTGCAGAAAAAGTAAATTATCAGGCATGATCGAAGATACCACTTTTAAAAATTATTTACAACAAACACTTTAATTGGATGTTAATGTGAGTTAAATGCTCTGCATTTAAGGAATTCAGGCAGGGTTCCTCTGGCACTCTACCGTCCTCTGTTTATATGTAATGAATTCACATGACATTAACATTTCTTAATCTGACAACAACATTTTTAAAAATACAGCCCAAATGTTAGAATTTATACTTTTTGTATCAAACTCAAGAACTGTCTGAAGATGCAACCAAGAAACCACTCCTGCATTTACCTTTCTGGGAAGTTATTAAAAATATGTCTGGCACAGCATGTTAGAAACCACCGACTTTGCAGTAGATAGACCTTTTTTTCACAGGCAGATCTACTGCAGAGAAAAGTCATCAACAGAAAGAGCCAGGGCATATGCAAATACACAAGCACTGCCCTAAGTTTTCTGTTCTTTCGAACAAAAGTACGAGAAAGAAATACGCTCCTGTTTTGCAAAGTGTCAAATTTTCACCTATTCTAAGGATTTACACCAGGGTCTGATGTTGGTTCTTGGAAAAGCCTAGTGCACAGATCTGAATATTTTCCTTAGGAGTGTAACAACACACTTTTTATGAGTGTAATGCTTTATACAGGACTGATCTTTCCTTCTTTTCCCAAAACTAATATGAGCCTGAGACTGGATCACCAGAAATACTGTGGTAGATGTCTTTGAAATTCTCTCTGGGATCACTGAAAGAGGCAAAAAGCAAAAAAAAACCCTTTGTAGATGCGAGAACCATAAATTTCAGAGGCATTCAGGCCAGTTTGAATTTAGCCTTTGGTCACAGAAGCTTTGGAAGGCCAGGCATGTTATCAAACATGGAAATGTGCAAATAGAGGTGGAATTTTAATGTTCACCTGTGGTCCTGTCAAGGGCAGAAAGAGCAGCTCATTGAACGTGTACCTGAAAATATTGTGAATACAAGTGGAATAATTCTGCAGCACTTGCACTGCCATAAGACAGTGCTACTGGAAAGGCATTAATTCACAATCTCTTAATGTTCCTGCCATCACACCACACATGGAGAAGTGAGCTGCATGTGAGCAGGGAGCTGCTCCCTTCTGCCCCAGCTGAATCATCTTCTCCCCTGCTGCTTAAGTATCCCTACCCACCATGGAGTGTCCTCACCTCTATTGCAACGTTGTTCTGCTTTGAAACTTACTGGGAAAGCCAAAGTCAGCAGCAGGAACTTCTGGAAGCAGTGAAACACCATCTAGCACCTCTCCTGTCAATCTTCAGTACACGTAGGGAGAGACAATCTTTGAGGAAGATGAAAATTATGTTATGGTGTGGTATTGAGCCAGCAGAGCACCATCCCAAGGTAACACACCACCATTGCAGTTTTACTCACTTTCAGGTTTGTTATTAAATGCAAATTACTGTGGTTTAGCTGCATACCTTTGCCTCATTTGCAAACAAATCTTCACCATAAAAGCATATTCAAAGACCCAGCATACCCATCTTGCTTCTGCTATATGGGAAAATGTATATGCACATAGGTGTGTTACAAGCTTTTAAAATCTATCCTCTTTCTGAAAGAAAAGTTGTCTAAAGAAGATTCCCACCTCCAGAAAGGTGTTTGAGGGACCACTTATTAGGACACTCCATTTTCTACTGGAGTCCTGTATATGTCATCACTGTTTGTTCTTCTCCCCCTCTACTCTGCCCTGGTGAGACCATACTTGGAATATTGTGTCCAGTTATGAGTCAAGAAGGACATAGAACTCCTTGAAAGTATCCAGCACAGGGCCATCAAGACGATTAAGGGGGTTAAGACCAATCTGGATGTGCTCCTGTGTGATTTAATCTAGGTGATCCTGCTCAGGAAGGGGGGGTGGACTAGATGATCTGTCGAGGTCCCTTCCAACTCCTGACATTCTGTGATTCTGTGAAGAGAGAAAACAGAAAGTCCGTGTTTAGAGTATTTGCTCTCTGACTGTCCCATACCTAATTCTGTAGAGGGCAGCAGAATCGCACAAACATTTTGATCATGCTCAATGAACATGAGGTTCCATGTGAACACAAGGAAAAGCTTTTTCACTGTGAGGGTGATGGAGCACTGAAACAGGCTGCCCAGGGAGGTTGTGGAGTCTCCTTCTCTGGAGACATTCCAGACCAATCTGGATACATTCCTGTGTGATTTAATCTAGGCGATCCTGCTCAGGCAGCCGGGTTGGACTAGATGATCTTTCAAGGTCCCTTACAACTCCTGTTCTGTGATTCTGTGATCTTGAAATTACATACATCAGTATCTGCCCAGATAAATTAGTGTCTGCCTGGACATGTGGTGAGGTGAGAAGTGTTATGGTTCCTCAGGGACTGGGATGCTGGTAAGGTGATGGATCCCAGACAGGCGTCAGGCACTGGTGAGGTGGTGAATGTTGCCGAGATAATGGACATCGGTGGGGTGTCAGATGCCGGGGAGGGAGGATGAGAGCAAACAGTGATCCCGGTTCAGAAGGTCCTGATTTCGCAGCAAAGGGGAATGTTGAAGGGGTGCAGTGCGGGCAAAGAGCTCTGGGGATCCCCGACTGGCAAACAGGGTGCTTCAAGGCTTATCATTAACCGACAGGATGAGCAGATTTAACAACGTTGCCTTACTCCACCCCGCAGCCAGACCAGCACCCCTCTCCTAGCACAGCAAGACACTGCCTAATTCGCTCTTAAACCCCTGTAGCTTTGGCAGCCCAGATTTCCGCTAGCTGCTGCCGCACTTGGCACGGCTGATGGCAGGCACCGCCANGCAGGCCCCCCCCCCCCCCCCCCCTCCCCGTGCGCCGGAGGACTCGCCCCCCCTCCCCGCCTTCCCCCTCTGCTGGGAGAGGGGTTAGCACTGACCCACCCGGTCAGGGCCAGGACCAGGCCGCCCTCTCCCGCACCGCCCCGGGGGACTTTGAGCCGAGCGGCTGCCGCCCCCGGGCCCGGCTCTGCCCTTCATTTGCCGCGGTGACCGCTGCCATGGCAGGCCGGTATCGGCTCCTCCTGGAGAATGCCCAGCAGCTGGTGCTGGTCTGCGGCCGGGGCGAGGAGTACCTGCGGCAGGAGGCCGCCGCCAGCCCGGCCGTGCTGCTGGAGGCCAGCGTGGTGGTGGGGCTGTGAGTGCGGGCGGCCGCGGGGCTGAGGGGCGGGGGGGGTCCCTGGTCCGCCACCCTGCCCGCCGGTGCCAGGTGCCGGCTGGGCTGCAGTCGCTTGCCTTCGCCGTTTGGATTATTTCAGTCCATGTCGCGATAACGTGCTCCGTCTTGGCTGGCCCTGTGTGGAGCCAGGAGCTGGACTTGGTGATCCTTACGGGTCCCTTCCAGCTCAGGAGATTCTGCAACACCTTTATCATACGGGTAGCCTGGTAAAGAGAACTGATAGATAGCCCGGTGTGGATCATAACCGCTGCCCTTTTCTGCTTCTGCGTTGCTTCCTGATGAACTGAGATGAACTAATATAAATACTATATAAAATAATTCTGCAACTAATAAAAGTATGGTTAATAATTAATGAACATAATTCTCTCACCTCTCTAAATGATCTTAACTGCTATTTGCTTCTTAAAAGTTCAGCTGTGTAGCACGCATGTGCCATCAGCAAGGTACCCATGATGGCTCCTGGTTACTATTTCAGTGCCTTGAAAAGAGCTGGAGAAAGACAACACTTTTGGGACAGTGGTGGCACTTGCCACCTGTAACACTCCTCATGTGCGGGTGAGGTGGACCTCCATGGATGGCTGGAGGGGACCCCTCAAGTGCAGTGTAGGGTTCCCAGCACTGTTCTCAAGCTTCACCGAGAGAAATTTTCTGCTGAACTGAAGATCAGCAGCGTTTATCTCTGTGGCTTCCAAGGGCACAAGTGTACGATGCAGGTCCAGGCACAGGAGGCTGGCAATAATGGGGTGATTCCTGTGAGGGGAAGAGTGTCCTGCAGATACTTGCTGGAGGATTGCTATATATTTGCTGATTCACAAGAGAAAAATAAAGTTGTCTAGCAGAAATTAGAACAAAAGAGGACCAAGGTATCATCCTGAGGGATCTAATTAGAGTACATGACAAGTGTTCTGGTAAAAGACTTGAAATGCATGGCATTACCCCATTGTTTTCTGTGTATCTGTAAGATAAGCAGACCACCTCCTGCATGCATCTTCAGTCTTGCTGAAGAGCCCTACAGGTGTTATGAGTTGTGCTTCAGGAGCCCCATTAGTGAGCACTAGGCTAGTCAGCAGGCTCACGTTTTCTTCATTCGTTGTCTGTTGTTTGCAGAGATGGCTGTATCAAAGCTGTGGGCCAGGCAGCTGTTATTCGCAATCAGTTTTCAGGAGCAACATTTGAAAGAGTAATTGACTGCACCGGCAAGTGTGTTTTACCAGGTACGTGTATTTTTTTCGTAGTGATACATTGCTAAATGGCAGTAAGTGCTTAGAGACAAAGCAAATGTGTATTAAACATCTCTCTGTAATCAGTAGTGGTTTCATAATATGTTATGTTGGGGGGCATAGTATTGTAGCTTCCTCATCAGAGATGCTTTAGGGAGAAAACTGCGGCATTTGAGATACATTTTTTTTTTCTTCATGGCAGAGCTGTCTCCTCTTGTTTCATTTTTCACCTGTTCTTCTGTGCCATAGATCACAACAGCAGCACAGCCAGCCTGCTGAGTGACTTTCCAGCTTCACATCTCTTTTCTCTACCCTTCCTACCCATCAGCTGTTCAACCACAAAGTTTGGTCTCTCCATCCTGCCTGCAGCCTGTTGCAGGCAAAAGGGCAGAGTGGGATTTTAACTCACATGCTCTGCAACTTTACCTGATAAAAAAATAAACCTGGCAATGTTAACTTTGTTAAACTTTGCAAGTGGTAGCGCAGGAGCTGTTAGACCGCTGTGTTGTTTGTTGTGGCCTTGGGCTTTGGGTAGTGTTGGTTTCACAGCTCATAAAAAGAAAAAATAAGTCTTGCTGGAGGAAGTGGACTCTTTCTAGGGAAAGTGCAAGTGTACCAAACTCATACTTGGTACCAAGCCCAAGCACGTGCCTTTCTATAAAGAGCATGGACTTGAAGTCTGATGAACTCTTTCAGAAAAAGTAAAAGGACAGAAAGTTAATAGCCTTTGAAGAAAATTCTAGATTTTTGGCTGGTCGGATTTTTCTTTTTCTCTAACCATTAAAGGCTTTATAGAGAAGCTTCTGCTGTCCACTTAATTTGCTTGCACATTTATAAGCCTTTCTTTTTCATAATGAAATAACCTAGTGTACATTTACTTTGTTTTCCTTAGGCCTGGTAGATGCACATACACATCCTGTGTGGACTGGTGATAGGGTTCATGAGTTTGCAATGAAGGTAACGGCATAAAATGACAGAGCTGGATTTTTCTCCCCCTTTTTTTAATGCATAATTATTTCTACTTTCTAGTGACTCCCATCTGTCATCTGTAGAAAAATATATAATTTCTGTCAGATAATCTAATTTAGGGAGAGGGATGATGATTTTTGAATGCTGGTAGGCTGAGAGAGGAGTGTAACTGCAGCCTTTGCAGCCAGCCTTGATAAGTTTTTGCATTAATTGAAGTGATACAGGAGTGCTACCTTCTATTACCATCTAATGGTGGTGTTTTTTGTCTTCTTTTTTTTTTTCCACATGAGCAAATTTTTGAGATAGAAGTTTTCCCTTTGGGCTCAGGGGGAACAAATCTTCAAATTAATTCTCTTTATGTCTCTTCTTCCATCATTTTTTCACTTAAATGGAGCGGAAAAGAGGAAAAATTAAACTGGATTCCCCCCCCACCACCACCACTGTTTCTCTCTCACTGCTAAGAAACCTCAAGGCACTTTCTCTACTCCCTTGGATAGAAAACACACATTTAATAATTTGGCGTGGTGGGGGGGGTGTTGTTGGGTTTTGTTTTCTTTTTTTCCCCAAGTTGGCAGGTGCATCCTATATGGAGATCCACCAGGCTGGGGGAGGAATACATTTTACTGTGGAACACACACGGAAAGCCACAGAAGAAGAGCTGTTCGCTACTTTCAAACACCGTCTTGAACGCATGCGCAGAGCAGGATCAACATTGGTTGAGTGCAAGAGTGGATATGGCTTAAACTTAGAAACAGAGCTGAAGATGCTCAGGGTGATTGAACGTGCGAAGCAATCCATGGATATTGGCATTTCATCAACATACTGTGGAGCTCATTCTGTGCCAAAGTAAAAGAACTTGATTTTTCTTGCTCTTGTTAAGTATTGCTGTTATTTTATATCTGTTTTTATTATTATTTATATTTTTATAGTTTCACATTAACATTATTTATAAAATTATCCATATTATCCATATTGCAATTTATATTGTTATTAATATCATTTATATTTGTATATGTTTATTTTACTGCTGTTATAAAATCGGCAGTTATTTTCAGAAAGGCTTAGTCTGCCCAGCCCTCCTGGAATACAATGTATTTGAAACAATACCTAGTATTTACAGAAGGATCTCCTAAAATTTAATTTGAAGGAATGGGGGGGGGGGGGGGGGGGGGGTGGGAGTCAA
>VXBZ01000534.1:891479-951020 GCA_013399135.1 Heliornis fulica
CCACCTCCACCTTATGCTCACACTGACCATAATGCAGATTTACAGGGTTTCAGATACAGAATGTTTTGCTTGGATTTGCTGCAACTTTTCAAGCTTAGTCTCTGCCATTATCTTTTATTTTGACCAACTAAGAGAAAAATATAATTCCTTATATACCTCAGGAAACAAAGCTTAATTATGGTGCTATGCAATGAAGAATTGCATATGTCATATGCATATAAGATGAGCAGATTAAAGTACATGTGCTTACTCACAATTATTATTGTAATATAGTTAGTTATATCATAGAATCATAGAATAGCTAGAGTTGGAAGGGACTCCCAGAAGTCATCTAGTCCAACCCCCCTGCAAGAAGCAGGGATACCCCCAACTAGATCAGGTTGCCCAGGGCCTCATCCAACCTGGCCTTGCATGTCTCCAGGGATGGGGAATCTACCACCTATCTGAGCAACCTGTTCCAGTGCTGCACAACTCTCACAGTAAAGAACTTTTTTCTAATATCTAAATCTACCTCCCTCTATTTTAAAACCATTACCCCTTGTCCTATCACAACAGGCCCTACTGAACAGCCTCTCCCCAAATAATAGTAATTATATAGTAATATAATAATAGTAATATTATTGTGACTCAAGTAGACATACCTTTCTCACTTTGACACCATGAAAATATTTAAAAGACAGCACTTAAAAAGCATACTAAAAAATAAATTTACTTCTGACATTTCAGAAAACATGACCTAGAATAATTTATTTGAAATCTAATGACTGTGTATTTGGGGCAGGATGACAAGTCATCTTTTCTTAATGTATTATTCCTTTCAAATGGAATCCTGTGTCATCTTCGGTAACTAGGAGATGGTTAAGAATAATGTAACTGAAATCTGCTGAAAACACCAAATATTTCTTTCAATAAATTCTACTAAAATTTGCAGGACTTAATGTTAAAATAAAACTGAGGGTTTGCCCTAAACTATGAATATTTCTTAGACCTTCCTTTCCTCCTCCCTCAGAAAGCCTTGGGAGGAGGTAAAAAAGTCAGGTCAAACTCCTGATAAATAGCCTTTCCCACCAAAATATTTATCTAAACCAATGAAATGCACTCAGTATTTTTATAAATATATCGATTCTCTTGTGTCAGAAAGGCAGATACACCGTCTCACTCTCTGGATGTTTGTGTCCCTGTTGATGCATGTCAAGCCTAACAAACTATAAGTAGTGAGGGTATTGCACCTTAAGTAAGGAGAAGAAGTAGTTGGGGATTTGAGGAAATTTCCTGAAGTAAATACTGAATTGTCTGTATTTTTCAATTTGGGTCTTCTTAAATCCTCTTTTAATTCAAATGTTCTTATGTAGAATATTTTACATGTGTTTTCTGTTACCCTTGAAGCTTAGTCTCTGCCTCAGGTTTTTATTGTGACTGGGAGGAATTACACAGTTCTTCACTGATCCAAGGCCTGAGGTTCAGAGCCATGGTCCTCACTCAGCCTTTGACGGGCTCCTGAACATCTGGGCCAGTAAAATGCTGAGGGAAGCATCCTGCTTTGCTGAGCTCCGATTTTAAACTCCAAATTTCCTGCCGCTTCAGTAACAGTGGAGGAATGCAATGAGAACACACTGGTTGGGGCTGAGAACTGCTCTTCAGTATAATTTATGCAGATGAGGTGATGATTTTGTGTATTCTAGAAGCTGTTAGACTCCTTCTAAGTTACTTAAGTTCGCAGCGATTTTGTTCCACCATTATATTCCATAAAACTGTCCTGGAGGTCAGTTATATAAGTAAGTAAATCACACAATTGAACGAATAAGATCAATTTAACTATTTTTATTTAAATCTTTGTGATTTACTTACATTTCCATTTATATAAAATGGAATGCCCTTTTTTGTTGTAGGTACTAGGTGTCTAATGGCAGCTCTAGACCAGGTATCCATTACAAGTGCGATAATCTGATGGTTTTGGAATGATCATAGTTATCTAAACTTGTTACTACCAATTTGCCAACATGGAACCAATTTAAATTCGTTCTGTTTAATGTGAAACAAGAGAGCAGTGTTTATTTCCTCATGGACAATGCTGCTTAAACTCTGCAGGGCTGCTGCCGAGGAGCTTTATGAAATTCTTGCTAAGCCGTTTGCTTGCTTGCTTCTTCCCCTTGGTTTAACTTATTGTTACAAGTCTGACCTCTGACAGCAGAAGTGTCACCAGAAAGTTCAGTATTTAACTGATAAAGGTGTCACCTGTGCCATCTTGTCAAGTCTTGCATGCCCTGTATGTGGCATGTCATGTAAAGCTTCAATATGTGGAATCTTAAGAGGAGCCTAACCCAGGCTTGCCAGCACTGCTTATTCCTTTATTCCACCTGGAAATTAGCTTTGGCAGATGTTTGGAACTTGCTGCACGTATCTGTGTCCAGATCTGGGGCCCTCAATTCAGGAAAGATACAGAACAGTTGGAGGGGGTTCAGAGGAGGCCCACGAAGACGGTAAGGGGGCTGGAGCACCTCCCCTATGAGAACAGGCTGAGGGAGCTGGGCTTGTGCAGCCTGGAGAAGGCTGCGGTGGGAAACTCACTGCAGCTCCCAGTACTTAAAGGGAGCACATAGACAAGAGGGGAATTGGATTTTCACAAGGCTGGATAGTGGCAGGACAAGGGGGAATGCACGAAGCTAGAAGAGGGAAGGTTTAGGTTGGATATCTGGGGGAAGTTCTTCACAGAAAGAGTGGTGAGGTGCTGGAATGGGCTGCCCAGAGAGGTGGTGGATGCCCCAACCCTGGAGGTGTTCAAGGCCAGGTTGGATGGGGCTGTGGGCAACATTGTCTAGATGCAGGCTTGGAGGTTGGTGGCCCTGCCTGTGGCAGGGGGTTTGGAACTTGATGGTCCATGTGGTCCCTTTCAACCCAGATCAGTTTGTGATTCTGTGATTTGAATTGACCCTGCTCAGCACCAGGGGTTGGATGAGATGAGCTCCAGAGATCCTTACACATGTGGTTGTTCCGTGGGACAGTGCATTGTAATAGGCAGTACTTACTGAAGTATGAGCCAGGTGTTGTGGGGTACTTCAGTCTGAGCTATCCAAGAGAAAAAGAAGGTTGCTCTGTGATAGCCCTTCATTTTGTTGTCTGTTACTTAAAAAAAATAATATTCCAGCCTTGGAATTTCAACTATTTCCAGTTCATTAAGAAATGAACCTATAAAGCTCACAGCAAGGAAGCAAATAAATAATTGCTGGGTCATCCCTCCAGTTGTAATTTTGAACAAAATTTAATGATTCACGGGATGTCTGGGTATTCTGGTTTCATCTTGTTTTGGTTTTGGAGTGGGGTTTATGTAAATTTTTTTTTTGTTTGTTTGCTTTTTAAATTGACAAAGCTTCTCTGAGCCATTTTCATCTTTAGGAAGAAATTTTCAAAGCGATTTCCCTAACAGAAGCCTCTTGCATTGGAACAGCAGCTGTTTTGAATTCTTGAGCGTTGTCTTTCAAAAAAGTGAATCCAAGATTTAAGTTTCACCCAGTTTTATCTTGGTTCTGGGCCTAATCTTTTGGTCCAAATTCCTCCAAAAGCTGCAGAGTAAAAGAAGAAAAAGGGGGGGAAGGCTTTGCATGATAAAATCTTGAGCGAGCCTAGTGATTGTTTCGCTGAGAGGTGAATGGCCATAAGCCAGGTTCTGAGCTGCTTTATAACTGTGCAACTGGCTTTATAAATCCAAGCAGAATTTGGTTTCTTGAATTTCTGCTTGAAATACTTCTTGAATTAGAAAATAAAATTATTTTACTGTAAAATTCCCCACACATGGGTAATGCCGACCTGCGTGTGCCTCACAGCACCTGAAGTGAGGATTGAGGTGTCACGGACAGTTGGCTGCAGCTACCTCACTTCTCTTTACACCCTAAAATTGCAACATATGAACTCAACTGCAGATTTGGGGAATTGTTTGCTCTTTTCAAGGCATTTACTGATTTCTCCTGGGTGATCTTTGTGTAATAGGGGGTTTGTAACTGGTTCTGGCTTTGGCAAGTCAAACCTTGGGAGGCTGCTCTGATTTAGGAGCAGTTATCTAGCTATCACTCCACAAGATGTAAAAGGAGAAGAGGTCAGTTTCAAATAATGGATTGTGCTGCTCTGATACTTGCATAAAGATATTGCATGAATGCTGTTTGAATATTTAAATAATTGTTTGCATATTGTAATTGTAGTTTAGAATACAGTATAAGTAGGCCAGAATATATGAATAGGAAAGCAGAAGAATGTGTTTTAAAATTCTCATGCCTTGGATATTGTCCAAGAAGGCAACTTTATAAAAAATATCTAACAATGCAATCTAATATTCTTTGAATGGAAGGTACTTAGCATTTGAGAGTACGTGAATGACAGTAGCTTAATTTTTTTCTGAGTGTTTTTTTGAGTGATTTGTATTTGCATCATTTTCTAAATAATCTAGTAATTGCATGTACAATTTGAACATTTCCCAGACTTCAAGGGTGTTCTTTTCATTAGGGGGAAAACTGCTGCTGAAGCCACAGATGACATTGTTAATAACCATCTCCCTAAGCTCAAAGAACTCAAACTAAGTGGTGAAATACATGTTAACAATATAGACGTGTTCTGTGAGAAAGGAGTCTTTGATCTGGAGTCTACTAGGAGAATTCTTCAAGCTGGAAAAGAGATAGGGTTACAGATTAACTTCCATGGTGATGAGCTCCATCCGATGAAATCTGCTGAGGTATGTCTTTCCTGACATTCACTGGAGCCATTTTTGCTTTTCCTTTGCTTTTGTGAGAGACGAATCTTTGAAATAATTGCAGTTTTCAAAGCCAGGGATTTCTTTCCTGAGACTTTATAGAATAGGCCACTCACAAACATCTATTTATATCAGATGGTTGAAAGTGCAGCCCTTGTGCAGCTCTGGAGCCTTGACCTCTGGGACTAACATGCTCTGACTAATCAAACATTGACTTTGCTTATCTTCTGTATGGGATACAGATTGGGAAGGTAGATATCTGTGAACCTGAGAATGACAAAAACATGGTTTCTCTCTGACTTGAAAAACCTTTTTTCCTTAAATATCTTGTTGGCAGCGATGAGTCAGGTGTGCAGTGAGCACACACAGAGGGGTGGCTTATTCAACAGTAGGTTCCCAAATACCATGATGAAGAAAATGACTCTAAGATCATGTTTCACAATCATTTAAACATTGTGTCTATCTTGTGGGGTCTGCTGAAGTTATTTACTGCTTTATCAAAACCAAAACTTGATTGATCATAGAAGTCTTTTTGGTGCTTCACCATTGAAGGCAGCAGCTGCACTACTAGTTCTGCAACCAGCATTGATTTTCTCAACACTTGTCTACTGGTTACTTTGTGAACAGGACTTGATAATGGTTTTATGTGTAGCTGTCCCATAGTTTACTTGCTCATCTCTTAAAAACGCACTGAAGGTGCGCTTTCGCTCAGTGAGTGGTTAATACCTTGCTGTGATTAACTTTTTTTGCAGTAAATTAGCAAATGCTTTGTCTCTGCATTGCATTTGTTCTTTATGATTTTTCTTCTGGTAAATTTGGCATTAATAGTGAATTGTCTCTGCCAGAAATTTTAAAAATAGTACTGCTTTACTGAATTAATTGAGAACAGTGAGTAAATTCCTTGAAAATTTGCTTAGCTTGGAGCTGACCTAGGAGCTCGGGCTATCAGCCACCTGGAAGAAGTTAGTGATGAAGGTATCGTGGCGATGGCAAGAGCTAAGTGTGCTGCTGTCCTTTTACCAACTACTGCCTACATGCTAAGGTAAGGCTGCTAGGTTGGAGGAAAGCTTTAGTAAGAGCAAAGCCGTGTTTGTGGTTGCAGAGTCTTTCAGATACAAGTGTGAGCTTGTTTTGGTGCCTGAAGGATCTGGCTGGGTTGTTGAGAATGATGATGAATAGAAAGAGTTGACTGAGCCTCCCATATCTTGTTCCTGGTGGAGATCCTCAAAAATGAGGCAGTGCCCTACTTCTCAGGAGAGAAGTCTTGCGGTGTATTTGGAGTGAGTGGTTCAGCCAACTTTACCCTCATGACAGGCTAGGGTGATAGTCAGGCATTTGTTTCAGAAGAAAACTAGAGAGGTTTTTGTTAATCCCTTTAGACTTTGAAAACCGCATTGGCTTTGTTTCAGGCAAATCACATCTGCAGTACGTGCATTTGCTCTCCTGCAGAAGGTTTTGCTGGGAAATGAACCCTTCAGTTATCTAAAGAACTGAGAGACCATGGGTAGCAATTTAAAAATCTCTCTCTGGATTTCACCCAGGCAACACTGAGCAGAATCACTTACGATTTATCACTTACTGTCACTTGCAAACACTTTTCCGATGTGCAGATATTCCCAAAGAGCATAGCTGGATCTCCTGCTTACCCCTAATGACAAAAATAAGCCAGCTATCTGCTGAGAACCATGACCCAGTGATACCTCCCTTCCTGTGAAAAGAAGGTCCTTGAGCCGACCGTTTTATTTTCAGCATCCTGCTGTCGGGGGGGATTCAGGCTTGTGCGATTCCCACCCGTGCTCTGGCAGGGAGGTAAAATTGAGATGCAGCCACCTCTAGAAAAGACTGCGGCTGTATCTCATGTGTTACTCCAGAGACTCCGTGCGGTGGAAACGTTATAACCTCAGGATAAGCCTACGACAGGGATAATAACAAGCTGTAGGAAATGAGGCCTCATTTGTTGCAGTGTCTGGTGCGCTATTTACTGAGCAAGGGGGTCCCAGTCTAACGCACTCTAAAAATGAAGAAGAGATAAGATTGGTTAGAAAAGCATTGGAGGGCTGAAAGCTGTGTGATGTTTGAGAAGGTGCTGCATGCTGATGCAGTGCCTCCTCTGCTGCTCTCCTCAGCTCCTTCAGCACACACGGTGAGAGCTTGGACCTCGAGAGGTCCTGCCCCTACACTGTCCCCTGGTTTTTAAGAAAAGCAGTAACGGCCAGGGCTTTGCCTGATGGCCAGAGCCTGCAGCTGCAGAGCTGCAGAACGGTCAGCACGCTGCTGTTTTGACCTTCACTAACCATTGCCTGCAGTACTTGGAAGGGGCACAGCAGGGATGCAGAGGCTGGAGGGAAGGACATGTGAGGGTGGGGAACAGCCCTTTGGGCAAATCTTTTTAATCATGATAAACTCCTGGAGATTGGCGTTATGCAGGAGCAGGTGGTATTTTTTCATAAATCTGCTAGGAGGTCTCTGTAGGAAGAGGATTTTCTTATACCAAGCGTAATCACTTATTTGAGATCTCATTTGTTATTCCTTTCTGTTAACTGCAGTGCTTTTAATACTGCATTTTGATCAGCAGATGCTCTAACACTTCGTTCTTATTGTTACAATGGCTTAATTTCAGACATGATGTTTGGTGCCATTGGCTTTGCAGCAACTCTGGTTAAAACTTCTTAGAGAGTGTGTTTCCCAGTGCCCGCCCTTGTGAACACCTAGTGGGGATTATTCCAGTGGCCGAATTTTGAAATGGCTAATCCAGATATTGAAATAATTGAAGAGATCTTATTGCATTAGCAGCGCAAAGTGAGAAAGTCCTGTCATGTATACAAATTATATATATGTATACAAATTAAATATATTTAATGACAAATCAAATTCACAGCCTCAACCTAGTATTTCAAATTGCCAATGGCTTCGAGAAGGGACTGTTACATTGTTCGTGCTGCTGCTCATGCTTGGGAGTCTGTCTGTCTTTGAAACTGCAAGGACTAGAAAATGACTTTTTTGAGAAATGAAGATTTTTCACCTTGTCAATCCTTACGTGTTGGAAGTCTGTATAAATACCAGAATTTAAATGGCCTGGAGCCTGATGCTCCATACTGGCTGCTGCCCACGTGCTGTTGGTGGAAAAGCAGGGGATCCGCAGTTCCCATTTATAATGTCCATAGAGTGATAGGTGGGGTGCCAAGAGGGTCTGGTATTTTGTCTCCAAAAGGCTTGGTGCAACGAAAGCATGAATGTAGCCAGCCTGATGACTTATGCTCTGGTAATTCATCATGTAATGACTAAGCAGATCATACTGACAAGTGTCTCTTTCCCACCAGACTGAAGCAACCTCAGGCTAGAAAAATGCTAGAAGAAGGAGTTATAGTTGCTCTTGGCAGTGACTTTAACCCTAATGCATACTGCTTTTCGATGGTAAGCCATTCCCCAGACTTGGGACAACAAAAAATGTTGAAATCTCTTACCAGCACAACTTGCATAGAGGTATCTCCCACTGAAAACAGCCTGTGTGTCTGCCAAGAGAGCTGTATGCCCAGCTTAGACAACTGACATGCTTATTTATGTGGGTTGGTAGTTTTTGCCAGAAGTTCTTGAAACCAGAAGGGCTTCTGTTTTTTCACATGCACCAAAAGGCTTATGAAAAAGGCTCTCAAAGTTCCTGATTTTAGAGCTCTCATTTAGGAGTTGTTAAGATTTACATCATGCAGGACAGCTCCTGTTCCTCAAGTGGGGGTGGGGGTGGGGGTGTGTGGGGTGGGGAGGGTATGGGTGTTTGGGAGTGCTTAGGGCTTTGAGGCACCAACACCTTCCTTTGTGTTACTGGTAACACCCATTTTCCACTTAACTTACCTGCTAGCCTATGGTGATGCATCTGGCCTGTGTAAACATGAAGATGTCAATGAACGAAGCGCTGGCGGCCGCCACCATTAACGCAGCTTATGCTCTGGGAAAATCAGACACGCACGGCTCCATAGAGACGGGCAAGCAGGGGGATCTTCTTGTCATAAATGCATCGAGGTTTGTTCTTCCATTGTTGTTTGAAGTGTGATTTAATACAGGAGACTTTGTTCTTTGCCATATTGTAGATAGTGTAGAGGTTGGTGAGATACTTGTCCTTAAGAAGTTACCCTCATCTGAAATAAGGGACACTAGCATTTTAAGGAAAATAGATTTTCCTTAATCACTCCAGTGGAAAACAAAGCTTGGAACTTTTGAGGCTAATATTACAAACATGAACTATCTAAAGATAATATCTGCTTATTTTCTGAGAGGAGTTATCTACTGGGACTGCATCTGGAATATTGTGTCCCGTTCTGGGCCTCAGTTCCAGAAGGACATACAACTTGAAAGAGTCCAGCACAGGACCAGCAAGATGATGGAGTGGAACATCTTCCTTATGAGGACAGGCTGAGGGAGTTGGGTCTCTTCAGCTTGGAGAAGAGGAGACTGAGGGGTGACCTCATTAATGTTTATAAACATGTAAAGGGTGAGTGTCAGGAGGATGGAGCCAGGCCTTTCTCAGTGATGGCCAGTGATAGGACAAGGGACAATGGGTCCAAGCTGGAGCATAGGAAGTTCCATGTGAATGTAAGGAAAAACTTTTTCACGGTGATGGTGATGGATTACTGGAACAGGTTGCTCAGAGAGATTGTGGAGTCTCCTTCTCTGGAGACAGCGACAGCATCCTGACTTGTATCAGAAACGGCATGGCCAGCAGGTCTAGTGTGGTGATTGTACCCCTATAGTGACAGGTGATAGGACAAGGGGAAATGGCCTCAAGCTGTGCCAGGGCAGGTTCAGATTTGATGTCAAGAAGAAATTCTTCACCGAAAGAGTTGTTGGGATGTGGAGCAGGGTGCCCAGGGAGGTGGCTGAGTCACCATCCCTGGATGTGTTTAACAGACGGGTAGATGAGGTGCTCAGGGATATGGTTTAGGAGAAGACAGGTACGGTTGGAATCGATGATCTTAAATGTCTTTTCCAACCTTGTCATTCTGTGATTCCGTATGTTAAATCATTGTAATAATGCAACAAGAGATTAACCTGTAAATACAGGATGGTGTTTTCTGATGGCTCAAGCAAGTCTTTTATAACTGCCAGGGACAGTTGGTGTGTGACCTGCTTTTATGCAAGTCTGGGTATTCTTAAACATCTTCTTGTCTTTTTTAGGTGGGAGCACTTGATTTACCAGTTTGGGGGACATGAAGCATTGATTGACTCTGTTATAGTTAAAGGAAAAGTCATCTATCAAAACGAGAGGAGTGGGACAATGAACAGTTACTGAGGGAAGACAGTCATTAAGCAATTTACTACAGTCAGATCAGTGTGGAACAGACAGATCAGATTTGTACTTGCTGGTAAATTGCTGTCCTGTCACCTCACCAGCCCTCTTCAATAAATGTTACCCAGCATGACCCATCTGGTGCATCTTCACGTCTGTTGTTCACCGCACGGAAACAATTTCTAATTGTATCCATTTGAAGTAAGGTAGTTCCAAATATGGTTCCCTATACATTTTAATCTATAAAACTTTTATATTTGAAAATAACCCCTCAAAGAACATCAATGAGCGAAGACGTTTAGATCCGGGTAAGATTTTGGGAAGAGTAATGCTAATTAACCTGTGATAGAAGGCCAGGGGCTCAGGCATGCACATTTGGAACTGCCCTTGGCGGTACTGGGAGGCATCCAGAGGACACCTTAGCTCCCATGTCTGCTCAGACTTAGTAGATACCTGGAACCACAGTTATGGGAGGAGACACAGTGTCTTTCCTCTCCAAAATACCAAGTCTGGTGTCTGAGGACTTGAAACTCCGTGGGAACCAACAGCCGTGAGCCCAGCAATGTACCGCTGTCAGCAGCGTAGAGGCATCAAGAACTTGACATAAAAAAAAAAATTACTGATATTAGCAGGTGACCTAATCTGTGGGACAGAGCAGAGCTCTTCAGTGAACTAGACCCCTGAGGAAGGACAACAGTCTCATGCTGATTAAATGGATATTTGAAAGCCATCGCAAGCACGTGTGAGCTGAGCTCCCTCAGCCTTAGGCATATCTGTTGACATATCCAAAACATGCAAGACACCCTGTCAGGTACCTCTGTTCAGGTTTTGGATAGCACTTGAGCCAAGCTACCTAACTGAATCAGTGTTTGGGACCGTTTGGTGGCGTTCCTGCCACTAGACATGTTTTCCCGCAAGCAGATGCGGCACCAGATGTGGGCGTGGACCCTTTATCTAACAGAGCTTGGAAAAAAACCTGAAATACATGACTGCATGGTCCATTCTGCCCAAGACAGCCTTAAGCAGGTAACATTCATTCCAGCAGCTGGGGGAAGCTGTCAGGGTACGATCACAGGCACTTCTGAACTGCAGCATGCCGCTGGCACAGCGCCTCTTGGCAGAGCTGAGCCGCAACGCTGCAGTGTGTGCTGGCACTGCCTGGGACCCAGGCAGCCAAAAGCAGAGGTGAGCTGGAAGCAGTGCCCAACTCGCCATCCTCGAAGTGCCCGAGGCATCTTGGGTCCCAAGGGTCCCTAAGGAAGAGCTCGGATTTTCTCTTGCTGGAGAGTAGGCATTCATGGCCTGACACCACTGGCGTGAGGGGATCCTGCTCTCATGCATGACCTCTGATGAGGACATCAAGCCTGTCCAGCTTGGCTAAACCCAGTGACCATTTGGGAGTAAGGCCCAAGGCTGTAATTAGTGGCACGTTTGCAGTTAGAAGATGTGGTTATACTTCAGTGGGACAGCTGGCTCAAGTGGCTCCTGATGGCCATCTACATTGTCCTGCCTGTGCAGTTTGCAGCACCGCTGCCATCACGGCTGCCAGAGGGACACACCATGCTGAAATGGAGGAACGTTTTTCTCGGATTGACTTAACGTGACTTCAGTGATGACATTTCACCTGTTCCAGTATCTCATCACACTCATTAGAAATGTATTCTATCTTATGTCAAACCAAAATATTCCCACTTTTATTTTAACACTGTCACTTCTTGTCCTCTTGCTAAATGTCCTGGTAAAAAGTCTTGTTCATCTATTGAAAAAATTACTATATTGAAAGTATGCTATAAGGTCTTCCTGGAGCCTTATTCTAATAGCCTTTGGATATTAGAAAAAAAGTTCTTTACTGTGAGAGTGGTGGAGCACTGGAACAGGTTGCCCAGATAGGTGGTAGATGCCCCATCCCTGGAGATGTTCAAGGCCAGGTTGGATGAGGCCCTGAGCAACCTGATCTAGTTGGGCGTGTCCCTGCTGCTTGCAGGGGCATTGGACTAGATGACCTCTGGGAGTCCCTTCCAACTCTAATCATTCTATGATTCTATGATTCTCTAGGCTACAAGACCTTATCCTCACAGGACATCTGTTCCATGATACATATAAAAAAAAAAAAAAAACCAACAACAAAAAAAAAATCTAGTTAGTTTGGTTTAGTTCTGTTGGTTTTTTTTTTTCTTATTTTTTTGCAAGTAAATATTCTGGGACAATACGGTATTTGGAAAACAACGGTTTCACCAGTTCATTTGACTGATTTTTTTTTCTCTTTAATTAGCTTCCAACTGAAATGTGACCACTGAGTCTCTAGAAAGCCAACAGAGCTCTTAATTTTCAGATTTTCAGTGGAAAATATTTCACAATTAGTTGTAGCGCTGTCATGCTGCCTCTGTTCATAAAGTTGTTTCTTTCTCTTCTCCTCATGTCCAGATAAAGCTTTTGCGTTACCTTTTCATCATCGCATAGCAGAGGAAAACAGATTGCTGCGTGAAGCCTCAGTTTATTTATTGGAGGTACAAGCCCATAGCTCTTGGAGAGGTGCACCCAGTGTAGTCCAGCAGCAGAACACAATTGATTTGTTTTGAAGCAGTGACCTCCATAACACACTTTCATGCACACAGTGCCTCTGGCTTGTGAAGCACCTGTTCCAGAAGTGCTGTTGTTGAACAGGAACCTGTACCTTATCTATAATCCGTAAAGGATCCGTAACTGTAAAGATAAATTTGCTTGTGGCAGAATGAAGGGGAGCACAGAAGTCAACCCTTTGGGTTAAAATAAAAGAAAAAAAATAGAGGTGAGAATATCAAACTTAGACTGTTTGGCATCTGTGGTACAGATGAAGAGAAAACAAGCAAAGAGCTGATAAAACCAGTACAGGAGGCCCTGTATAAAACTTCCACTGGTTTCAGCAGAACTCTGAATGTTTTCTGGTTGGAAACTCAGGAGGAAAATCAGTGAAACCCACACTATCAGGACAAGGCTGTCTTTCACATGCAAGGAAACTAGTGAGCCATTTCTCTTCTATCTGTGTGCACCTCTGAGGTCCTCTGGGTCACCTGGAGAAACCATGTTGAGTTTGAGTGGAACAGCTAACCCTCGGACTCGGTCCTCCTGGAAATGGAGCCAAGTCCAGAAGGCAGCAACTCTTAAAGTTCATCCTGATGCCTGTGGTGGTCATGACCAACACCAGAATTCGTTTCCAGCAAACCCAGGGAGAAAGCTGTTGGTGAAATGGGTCTCGATTCAGGGATGTGTTCCCTCCTGTACTTTTCAATGTAGGGTCTGGCCACTTCCCACACCTGCAAAACAAGGTAGTGAAACAGCAGAGTCAGAGGCAAGACAAATGGTCAGTTAAGAAAGACATCAATGCACAAGTTTAGAAAACCTTGTAGAAAAGTTATTGGGGAGGTCTTGAGAGTGACAGACCTACACAGATATGCTGCATGCAATCAGCAGAACCAGAGGCAGCCAGTGCAGGGAAAAGTGGATGGGACAGGGGATGGGAGAAGACACAGCTCCAGAAAGGAAACAAGGCAGAAGCATTGAGTCTTGCCTCGTTACCAGGTTAATGCTCTGGGTGTGGTAGTTGGGAGAGGGTCACTGTCACTTGCTCCAAAATCAGTGGCAGTTGGAGTGGACAAAGAAGGGAAGGGATGGTGGCTTGGGTTTAAGGAGGCTGTTCTCCAGTCTCCTTTGTCTCTCATCCTGTAAGGGCTGCAAGTTAAAAAAAAAAGGGGGGGGGGGGGATTTTCTTCTCCCATTTGCTCGTTCTCTTCAATTCCTCTGTTACATTTTACAAACAAATAAAGTAGATCCTATATCTGTAAAAACACTTGGCCCAGGTGAACTCATTTCACGACCACTGTTCCCTTATCTATGACCCCTTATTGCTTCCAGACCATGGCCAAGGGCCTCAAGGCCCCTGGAATGAGGATCACTGTCTGGAGAGACTGCTGATTCCTCTGGACATCTGTGGGGTTACAGGACCCTGTCCTCAAATGATTAAAGTTGGACCTATATCTGGACTCTGCCAGATTCAATAATGTAAGTTATGTATTTCACAGGGCAAGCTTATAAACCGATTTCTAAATCTATGCACTAAAACTAAGGAAACTCAGATCTCAGAAAATCTGGCGGATTCACCCCAGTCAGGGGAGTGTTTTCACCATCCAAGGAACTGTGGAGGGGTACAGTTCCAAAGCAGAGCTGCAAGCGTGCTCCTCAAGACAGCCCTACTGCACGTGCCTTCTGCTCCACGAGCAGCCTGTGAGCTGCTTCGATGTCTGGGGCCATGAAGCGATCCTTCATCCAAGGCCTGTAACGAGAACATTGGCCAAACATTAACCACCACCACTGGCAGCTGGTCACTGGACAGGCAAACTTTGGGGAGGTGTTTATCTGATCTTACCTCACAACGGAGCGCACAAGGTCATAGACCTTCTCCAATGGGGTGGTTGTTCTCAGAGGGCGTAGGAATTCAATCCCCTGGCAAGCTGCAAGCAGCTCAATAGCCAGAACTGCAAAATCAGAACAGCGAAAGGGAATTGATGATCATGAGGCTGAGAGAGTTGGGCTTGTTCTGCCTGGAGAAGAGAAGGTTCTGGGGAGACCTTATAGCAGCCTTCTAGTACCTGAAGGCAGCCTACCAGAAGGCTGGAGAGGGAAAGTTTACAAGGGCATGGAGTGTTAGGACATGGGGTAATGGCTTTAAGCTGAAGGTAGATATTAGGAAGAAATTCTTCACCATGAAGGTGGTGAGTCCCTGGCACAGGCTTCCCAGAGAAGCTGTGGCTGCCCCTCCCTGGCCGTGTTCAAGGCCAGGCTGGATGGGCTTTGGGCAACCTGGGCTAGTGGAGGGTGTCCCTGCCCATAGCAGTGGGTTGGGGCTAGATGGGCTTTGAGCTCCCTGCCAACCCCACCAGTCTGTGATTCTATGTGTCTGATTTTTCAGCAGGCGCAGCTGAAGGCTGCATAATAAAGCTACCACTGGCATTTGTTCTGGACTGTATAACATAGTTTCAGGCAATGCAAAAAAGACCGGTGGATCCACGCAGCCCAGCAGCAAAACCACTTTATGGATGGTGTTGGGGGGAGTACCCAGAATTTTGAGAAACAGATTTTGAGTGCTCTCCCATACAGTCTCTTCATTGTGCCCCTTTAACACCAGACTCTTAAATCCATAAGAATCTCTTCCAGGATATCATGAGTACTTAAATTAATGGCCATCAGAAATTAGAAGACTGTTTCAGGAGAAGTAAGGGGCCTGACCTATAAAAGCAAACTCTACCTAGGAAGCTTGCAAGAGTGGAAGTATCAGTCAAATTACAGAGCTCTGGGAGTCTTCTGTTTGGTGAGGTTTGCACTGCAGCTGCCCATCTCACACCCCATTATTATTTGCATTAGTTCCTCATTTTCACGATCCAATCTGCCCAAGGAACTGAGTGAACCAACTGGATCCAAGACATACAGTTTCTCAGCACGTTGTTGAAAGACAGGGTTTCTCAAAGTCATTTATCTAAGTCTTCAGAGCACTCAAAACAATCAAGATAAATAAATAGAAAGCAAGAGAGTAATCTGCCCCTGTAAGCAAGACAGGAAAGTTTTGCTGAGTGTCCTGTGGAAAGCAGTTTTCTTTCACAATAAACTGTGCTAGATTTACCTAATTTCTGCTACAAATACCCAAATGCTTGTCAAAGTATGCATTTAATATATTTTTAGATAGTTCTTTCAGATGCATTAACTCCCTTTTCTCGTAAAATACACCCATAAAGAATGGCAATAATATCTAATGACATACATAAGGTCTGTCTGGAAATCAGTGTTTTAATTTTACCTTGCTCCACGTGTTCGATAACTCTCAAAGCTTTTCGTGCAGCCCATCCTCCCATGGACACATGATCCTCTGTAGCAGCACTAGTTGAGAGAGAATCCACAGAAGAGGGGTGGCACAAGGCTTTGTTCTCAGAAACTGCAAAAATCCATCACAATGAGTGTAGGGCAGAATGGGCATGAGACAGCAGAAGCAATGGCCAACCTGGAGCAAAGAGCCTGTCCACCCCCTCAGGTCCAACTACTGTTCCTCTTCTGACAGCACACCAATGTTCTACCTAGACCAAGTAATTTGTAACAAACATTTGAAAACTACCATTGCCTGTGAGAACAGTAACTGGTATCAGTCTTTAGATGCAAACATTAACCAGATATGGAATCACACAGAAAGACTCCTTCTCCTTCCCCTTCTCTGGGGTTGGGTTGCTTTGGCTCAAAGGCCTGACAGACACTGAAGAAAAAGAGCAGCATAACTAAAACACAAGCCTAGTCTTGCCTGCTCCTCTAAGGCAACCCTTTGTAAAAAGCATTGTCTCTGGTTTTAGTCCCAGATACTGCCCCTCCCCTGGTTTCAAGGGGCGAACATCAGCATCCGGTCTCTCTCATCAGAGGCGAGGCACTCGCAGAACTTGCTCCAGGAGGATGTGGGGGTGAGGTACGAATCCTCCCGCATCCTCCTTGCCTCTCTAAGAGGCTGCCCATGTCCCTTCTCCAGACATGTACACACCAGAGGCTGGGAGTGCTCAGGCTTGGAAAGCCAGGTGTGAGACCTGGAGTAAGTCTCTCAAGCAGCACCTGAAAGCAAGTGGAATTTGGCTGCTGCAGGCACCAGCCAACACCAATCTGAGGTTGAGACTTGCTCTTTAGAGGAGAGGAAGAGATGAAGCCTCCATTCACAGTGCTCTGGACACACGCAGACCTTTTCTTTCTGAAGCCCAGCAGGATGCTGCTTAATGCCCTCGGCAAATTAGGAGCTTCAGAAAAGCAACAAGAGCAACAGAGAGGTGATGACACCAATTGCAAACAGGCTGGAGTGACGCAGTCCTGGGCCAAAGCCCAGCTGGCACACTTGGGCAGGCAACACAGGTCCAGAAGAGGCTGCATGTGGCTTCTGCAGACATTTTGGTCTGGCAGGTACAACACTACCAGAGAAGAAGGGAGAGATGCATTCAGTGGCATTGCAAAATGTCTGCAAATTTGTCTCAGCTTTATCTATTAACTGTAGGAGAGAACAGTGCTGGCTGGACAAAAACACCTCAGAAACCGGCAGAGTGACTTAAAAAATATCAGTAATATCTTGTTAAGAAAAAAAAAAGCAAAAGAGCTCAAACTTCACTTTTAGATAAATTCATAGCTATTTTGACCAGAGAAAGATGGTCAAACCACGGACTGCTGGTGTCAGCACAGTGATAAGTTAGGAGGCAGGGCTGTCATTTTCAGTCCTCATGGTAGAGTCCAGGAACACCCCAGAATCTGAAGCCAAGCAACAGCTGAGGCCTGGAGCCATCAAACCCCACCCAGCTGAAAGGAAAAGTTTCCAGAGCATTTCAGCTCCTTTTCTAGCCCCACCTCCCAAAACTGGCCTCTGGGCAGGGTTCCTTTATTACATCAATTTACTTAATTGACTTGGTTTTTTTTTTTCTTCGCTGCAGGATGCTTAGCTACACATTTATCTGGTATCCCCTGCTTCTTTGTCTGTTTGCATGTCTTATAATTTACCCTTTACTCATAGCATGTTTATATTGGCTCCTGCTTCCCTGAACCTATGAACTGTAATACCTCAGTGGCCAGTGGGCTTCTTGTTGCCTTAGTCACAAGTATTACAGGAAAAAAAATTCTCATGGTTATTTGTAGTGTGTGAATCCAACAACCAGCCCTGGGAACTCCAGTCTCCTGAGGACTACTCTCCTCCATAGCCTTACTGTTTCTTTGGCTGCAGGTGGGCTATCATGGGAGGTTTCAAGGCCACTAGCATTTGTCTTGGCAGCACCTTTGGTCTGGGAGCTAGGGCTGGACTTGGAGCATTTTGGTCCATGCGCAGTCCTAGGGAGGTGGTTGAGTCACCATCCCTGGATGTATTTAAAAGACAGGTAGATGAGGTGCTCAGGGATATGGTTTAGGAGAGGACAGGTGCAGTTGGACTTGATGATCTTAATGGTCTTTTCCAAACTTGTGATACTATCAAATTACAACTGTCTTGATGTAAACTGGTCCTTCTAGCTCAGTCTCTTGAGGATTTTGCTCAGGCACTCACCCAGGGCAGCTGCAGTGCAGTGTGCAATCATGAAGCCAGAGTTCAGCCCTCCTTCAGTCACTAGAAATGCAGGCAGCTCACTGAGTGAGGGGTTGCAGAGCCTCTCAATTCTTCTTTCACTAATAGCAGCGAGTTCGTGCACACCAATTGCCAAATAGTCTAGAGCCTACAAAAAGAGATCTCATCAAACCAGATGACAGAAACAAACACACAAAATACCAAAACAGAAGCTGTGTTTTTTTCCCCTTTCTCCAAATGCTTAATTACCTTTGCAGGATATTCACCATGAAAATTCCCTCCAGAAATGGTCTCTGCTCTTTCAGCAAACACCATCTTTAAGGAGAAGTTAAGGCACAAACATGAGTGACATACCGTTTACATGACGGATATCAGCCAGTAATCAGAATATCTTAACCAAAGGAAGGTTTGTACTAATAGAGTTCCCTTTGCAAGCATATTCCATCATACCTGCACATTCACTTTTCAGAAAAGGAAGACCCAATCTCAGTTCTATTTTTTCAAATGGATTGTGTGAAATTAGGTCTTCAATCAGGGGTGGGGAGTGGTGCAAAGAAACACACGTGTTCAGACCCTGCATAATTTCTCAGTTTCCAAGTAGACTCTCTCCATGGCAGATACAATTTTAGACAGGTTCCAAGCAATAACATCCATATTGCATCACTGAGGGGAGTCCAGCCTTGCTCAGTGCCTGTGCACAGTTTACAGGCTGAGCCACAATGAGGCTTACCCACCACATCGCTCTACAGTGCAGGTTTCACTCACGCTGCCTGACAGATATTTTATAAAAGTCACCATCTGTCTATATCCCTTTGGATACCAAGTCCCATTGTCCTGGTTCTGGCCAGGACAGAGCTGACTTCCCGCTTGGGGAAGCTTGGGGAAGTCATCTCTGTCCTGGCCAGAACCAGGACACCCATGTAGCTACTTATTTGATATAAGCACATAGAATCTCATCTAGGAAGCATTTAACATGAGCTAAACTGCATGTGCATGCAGCTTCCTTGACCAGGCACATACTTGCATGCATCAATTATGTTGATGCATGCAATGATGGAAGAGAGGTTGCTGTTGCAACCAATGGAAGCAAAATTATGACTTTTACCTTCTATGCATATAATTATATAGAAGAAAAAAGATAAAAAAGGCAAAGAAAACATTTACATAGAAATAAAGTCATCAAAAAGATACAGGATTGTCCGTGGCACTATTGATTTCAGTCGTCATGATGTCCTTCACAAAAGCAATTGTATCATTTACAACTCCATGGACCTAGAACACAAGGCATTAGCACCTGTACTTAGTATTGACACTTAATTAATCTTCAGGATGCTGACTGAGCTGCAGACACATTCATTCCCATAATCCCAGTTGCAACATCTACATGTAAAGATGGTCTTGCATTTGCTCTTCAAATCAGAAGCATCACTGGGACATTGCCTGTCCTAGACACCCAAAAGGCTGAATTTGCTATTATGACATTACTGCTAAAATGGTAATTGGGTATGTCATTCTTTACTTGTCTGGGTTGGTTTACCCTAAATGGAAGATAAAGATACTTATTGGGTGGCAGAAGTGCTGCCCTGCCACCCCCACCCCAAAACCTCTGATTAATTAACTTTCATTAATTCCACTGATGAGCTTTGCTCATGTTAAAACAGAGTCAAGCTCTTCTAGTATTTTAGAGATACCACAGGTAGATGAACAACCTACCACTCTATCTGCTTCTGGAGACACCTTTCCCTAGAACATGATCTTTGCATCAATACAGAATAAATGCCCTACAAAGCCTGCCAGAGTAGAAGCCAGCAGCTTTCCCCTGCTTCTGACACCTGGCCTCTTTTGGAGCTAAGCACAGCTTCGTTAGACACTGCCTGACGGGTGCGTGCATGGGACCAGCGAATTGCATGTCTCCAATAATGCCAGCTTTGAAGTGAAGGAGAAGCAAAATAAACCAGCTTCCTCTGGTGGAGTCAGGCAGTGCTCAGTTGACAGTATTTCTGATGCGAGGAACTTCATCATCGTCATTCATCTACTGCTATGAAAGGAAAGTCAGTTTTTACCTGAGGGCAGCAGCGCATCGTGTACGCGTCCTGAACCCGGTCACAGAACCTATGGCTCTCTAGAAGGAACAAGGGAAGAAAACCCCAAATACTCCTCACATGAAAGCATAGAGGCTACTGCTGAAAGACCCAGCTGGGCCTGGGCAACCTGAAAGGGTGAAGGCTAAGATCTTTCACCTGCTATTTCTGATGGATGATGGTCAGAATCTAGAAGGGACCTGAATCGAAATGCCACTTCAGCCTGCCCTCGATGCGGGCGCACTGCGTGGATATCTGGTAAAACAAGTTAGACTGATGGGTTTGGCTTCTCTTGTCGGCGGCTGTTAAGCAAACAGACAGGAAAGGTGCAGTACCCACCAGTGTCAAAGGCCCTTGTTGTACCCTTCAAGACTTCAAGTGTGAGGGCAGCGATTATGTCAGCTTGTCTAGTAATAGCACCGGCTCTTTCCACCGCTTCGCATCCCAGAGAGGTGATCATTTGTGTCCCGTTGATGAGAGCCAGACCCTTCAAAGAGAGGGCAGATGTTAAGCAAATTCATTGCAGCTATTCCACACGCTCTGATAATTTCCCATCTCTGTGATAATTCTCCTTCTCATATGAAGGACTCAAAGACCTTTGCTTCAGCTTCCTAGATCATCCTGAAATCATAAAATGCATGGCTTGGCTGGGAATCTTTGCTACATAAATTGTCAATGGCTATGATCCTACTAAGTCATTATAGACACCTTGGAGCTCCAGTAGTTCCAAGCAAGAGGTTTATTTCATGCTATTTCAAGCTTAAGCAAGAAAAGTACAGGAGATCTGTGTTGTTTTCCAGTTCTTTGGAAGTGGAATGATATTTTTGTTCATTTCTTTTTGAGTTATTAGTTAAGAAGTTGTGAGCAGGGGCAGGGGGGTGGGGTAGGGGTGGTGGTACTCAAACTCCTACTAAGGAAGTGGAGAATTATAACAGCATTTAGAAGTTATAACTGCTTTTAAAAGTTTGTTGAGTTCAGTTAAAACTAGCTTCATATTGTTCTAAACAAACACAAGGCCCATGGGAGTCTTCCATTTGCCTTTAGGAGAAACTGGATTTGGCTTCTTGCTCCTGGTGCTGTTTTATGGGATAAAACACAGCCCTCAAATCTGTTGTAAACAGATGGGCCCATGTAAACTTTAATAATTGGAACAAGATTAATCTCACCTAGTTTTAATCATCTAGAAGTCAGATACATCGTTCAGGTCAGTCATCTGAACCCCTGTTATAGTCAGAGGGTGGAAGCCCTCAAGATGCCTTCTTAGACAGCTGTTTCGGGATGATGTAAAGCATTTTCTGAAGATATCCCTCTCCACCAGCCACAGAGCCAATCTAAACATCAAACTTGGGTCTGACATTTTAAGTCAGGTAGTAGAGGTGAATCCAAATCCTGACAATACTTCATTAACATTTATCTGGATCCTCACTTAAAATAACAATTAATTTCAGGCTTAAATTGTTAAGTATATAGCAAATAGTGGTTGACTGTGCTTGCTTTTTCATCACTTAACATCATTATCCTTCATTACCTCTTTTGGTTTCAGGGTAATTGGTCTGAGACCATGGGCTTCCAGGACCTAGGAAGGAGTTTAATGACAAGGTAATTAGTGAAAAATTTTTGTTTGGTAATTCAACCACCAGAACTTTTAAATCTTAAATGTTGCTATAAATAAAAATTTTAACAAATTCCTTAAGTGAAGGGAGAAAAAGAGCTTTATACCACAAACATTTCTGCTGGGCTAAATAAAGGACAGCATTATTGGGCTTCCAAACTAGCACCTCATTTCCCAGTGCCAGTAAAAGGAGGTGACAGGAGTGTGAAGTGAGATACCGTCACAGTCCATTAATATCTACCATGTATTAGCTGACAGGAAAGAAGGATAGGAGAGAAGGCTGGAAACATCTTGAGAAGATAGTTCTGCACCCACCCTGCCCCATAGCAGGTTTGGCTTGGCATAAACTACTCTTTTGTAAAGATACTCTAACCCTTCCTATAGAAAATCTTCAATGACACAGAGTCCTACTCAGTTTGTTGTATGCATCTCTGCTCCATAGGGCAATCACTCCTGTGGGAAATGGAAGGAAGGCAAAATCTTGATTCTGATCAGTGTCCTCTCAGCCTTTCCAACTGAAGAGGTAGCACATCTCAGAGGTGTACAACTGTAACTGGTTCCAAAGGTCCAGGACACTCTGGCTTCTTCCTTACTCCTCTCCCTGTGTATTTCTCAGTACTCTCCAGTCCACAGTGACAGTACAGCTAACAATCCGTGAACAAGTCTGGTGTTCAGATATTCACAGACATAGGTGATAGATGTAGCAGAACAAACTACCATGAAAGACTCCAGTGGGGCCAGACGTGGAGAGATTCAACATTAGATCAATCTGCTGATGTATTAGTGACAAAATAACTGTTAATTAAAAATTAATTCCATTGTAAAGCTTCCATCTTGTGAAGGAGGATGCTATAAAGGTTCTCTATGACACTAATCTATCAAAAATGAAGTGTCCAAACCTGTGTATTCACTTAAAGCCATTATAAAATCAAGCCAGTAGAACTTGTACCGCTAAGTTCTTGCCTCCAATAAATACCCAGTTACTCAGAGAATTTGAAGTTTTGAATTTGAGAGATATCTTGGGTTTGTTGGAACAGTGTTGATGTTCATGGAGCTGAAGATGTAGGAACAGTTCCTTCAAAGCTGACACCACATCCTGTTCCTCTCTCCACACCCTGACCGATGTCACTGCAGCATCTTGCATTGCAATGCTATGGCAGGATATTTCTTGAGGGCTTAATAACGTGCTGCATATTCACATCTGCTACAGTGACATGTGGGTCAGGTATTTGATTCTCATGGATCCACCGGCAACCCGGTTCCAATTCAAACTGGTACAAATAATCCAAAGACTCACCTGTTCTTCATCTGAGCAAAAGCTCCGTTTCTCTCAAGGCTACAGACAGTCTGGCAAATGAGCCAGCAAGCAGAAAGAAAAGCAATTGGCCACATGAGTCTTACGTATTTAGCATCAGCCCAGCCACTCTTCGGGGACCACATCTTTCCCTCTCCAATTAATCCCAGAGCAAGATGAGAGAGGGGGGCCAAATCTCCACTGGCTCCAACTGTCCCTTTCTCGGGGATGTAAGGAAGGCAGGATGCTAGAAAGAGAAGAAAACCAACTCCAGTTAGTGTTTCCCCTCAATACACTCCTTGGAAAATAGAGAAGGCAGCACTTGAGCATGGTCACAGTAACATCCTGCCATCACGGTCCATGGCACCAACAGGACCTCTGTGTCTGCAGGCTGGGATTTGCTCCTGCTCACAAGGTTTAGTTTCTGCGTTCGGAGTGTGTGTGTGTGTGTGTGTGTGTGTGTGTGGGAGGGTGGTGGTGGAACACCACAGACCAGGGTGATTGCATCTACAGCCACACAGCCAGGTAGGTAGAACATCTCTCTCAGCTCTCCATCGCAGGGTGACCCCTCAGATGTGGACAAAGCTACCTGTTTCTCACTCCACTAAACATTGGGTAACTCCTACAAGCCATCTTTGAGCCCCTTTCCCCCCACTCCAGCCCTCTGAGTGCTGAATATGTGGAAATGGAGAAATGAGGCACAGGGAACTGCACAGAAAACAGGGAAGGGACCAGTCAGTTCCTTTTTTGTTTTGATTTTAGATTCTCCCCTCCCCGCCCCTCACCAGTATAAACACTGAATTTCAGATCCTTCAAACACTATGGGAGGAGGAGGGAGTAACCAAGGGCAATCTGTCACAGAAAGAGAAGGTTCTCTTTGCTCATCACAGCCAGTCTGGCATGCCTTACCAGAGGGATTGTTAACGGACATCAGCTAACGAACAGCACAGCCACCCCTTTGGTTTCCCTGCCACAGCATGCAGCAAGGCTGCCCAGCTTTAAGGGCCACGGCAGTTGCATGTTTCTGTGGTGCTGCCTTGTAGCCCTTAGTCATCAACACTTGTGTACATCTCAGGGGTCTACTCACAGAACCAGGTGCTAGTCAAGCAGGTCTGCTTGGCAAACACCACATGTGCGCTTGTCTATGTGGTAGCAGCCCCACCCCAGAATCCTGGCATCCCAAAAGATGGTGGCACACATAACAGAGACCAGAGGCTTTGTAAAAGTGCTTGCCCAGTCAGTCATGCTCTCAGTCAAGCTTAGTCTTGAGCTAATTACTTGACCTTTCAGATGCTCATTTCCCAAACTTCTACTTGTTGCATCCCTTTCTCTCAGCCTTTCCTGTCACTTCTGCTCAACCCCATGTCCTTTAACAGAGGAACCTTTTCCAGTCACGATCTTCCATAGGATGATCACAGCTGAGCTTTGGTCTCACAACTACCAAGTTAAAAGACCAACATCCATAACTCGATCCATTGAGCTACAACCTGCAATAAAACAGTTAAAAGAATAAAAAGGCAGGAGGGGAAGAGAAGGGGGAGTTTCTTTAAACATTGTTTTACCATTAAAAGCTTCAATAACTTGCTGGAGCGTTTCTAGAGATATTCCACTGTATCCTTTTGCTAGGACATTGATTCTCAGTGCCAACAGCATGCGAGATCTCTCTGGGCTCAAAGGTTTCCCCACTCCTGAAAGAGTAACCCTCTCAGTTACTAACCCAGTGCCCACAGAGGCAGAAAAGGGAAACATCAAGCAGTCTCTCATTACCTGCAGAGTGTGAACGAACCAAGTTCACTTGGAGCTCCCTATGGAGAAAAAAACAAAGAAGTAAAACCCAGATCAGCCTTGTCAGGTTTTATTTTGCACAAAAGAGAGAAACACTGGAGTAGCCCTCTCATCTGTCCACAGAGTATAAACACACAGGGCTGAACTGCTCCCTCCGCTTTCATTCCTGGAAAGGACAGAGGAAGCCACACACACACACAACTTACCTCAGCTTATTGTTTGGGATGACGGTCCTGGCAAACTTCCCAAACCCCGTGGTGATCCCATAAACAACTGCAAGAAAGGTACACTGCTGGTTAAGGGGAGAACCTGATAAAGTTTTTTAAACAATTAATAGAGATTAAAATATTTACCCGTCTGTTCCTTTACAATCCTTTCAATCACTTCTCGTGATTGCTTGACTTTAGCTTCAGCTTCAGGTGTGAGCTACAACATAATTTAAATGTAAGTTTATATAGTTATTTAAGTTGAATCACAGAAAGTTAAATGTGTAATTTTTAGCCTCGTTTGTTTGGGATCTTTACCTTTATCTTGTAGAGCCCCTTTCCTAAGTTGACCAAGTCCTCCGTTGTTAAGCTGTTGCCATCTAAAGAAATATACTACACCAAAGAACCACATTTTAGTTTGGGATGTTTACAGAGCTGCTTGGTAATCAGAGTAAGACAAAAAATACAGTCAAAGCTCAGCAATGACAGGAAGCTCACTCACACTCATTTGTAAGACAGGAACTTGCTAACAAGAAGAGAGTAAACACATTGCAATTTAGAGTCCCAGACCCAGCCAATCTAACAGCCCCTGCTCTCTGAATGCTGCAGCGGCTGAACTCTCGGCACGCTGTGCTGTGTTACCGGGTTGTAAAGTCACTGGTGATTCTCACCTGTTCTGGTTCTCGGTATTTGCTGTACCTGAAAGTTCTGTGAAGGAAAAATAAAGGGCAGACAGGATTTCACAGGTAGTGACCATTCAATTGCAGCTGGCAGTGTGTTTTAGGAATGAAGGAATGCTAAACTAGGGGGAAATCTAGGAAATTATAATCCTGGCATTATAAAAAAGTCGACAAAGCACTCAAAAAAAAAAAAAAGGATACAAATGAACTCCTTCCGGCTGAGATGGTATGAAATCTGGAGACATTATATCTCCTTCGATAACTGGAGGAAATAGGCACATAAGCACAAAGAGGATTACATTGTGTTGTACACTTGTTATTCATCGCAACACACACCAGTAAGAATTCTAATTTATGGGTATCAGCCCCGAGTAGGTCCACATGTTTCCAAGAAACTGCAAGGGACAATGTAGTTTATTCAAGGTACTCTAAAGGCAAAAGGGCTGCCCAACCCTTGGAACCCAGGCTCCCTACCCCACAGAGCCACATAACGTATCATACACAAATTGTGCTTATAGAATCCTGTAGCTTCTATACTTCACAGAATTCTGTATTTAAAAACTAAAGGAGCACGTGGGCATTCTCTCATAAAAACCACAGTCTCTCAGACACAATTTTAGCTAAAGCAGGTCACAGTTTGCTGACTCAGAAGCCAACATGGTCACTCTGACACGTTGCTTAAGGTTTTGCTTACCAACTTCAACAAATTCATTATCCTCTAGAGCATCCTCCACCGTATCATCAAGATCCAGCAAGCCAAGCCCCTTACACCTTCGAATGTAAAATTTTACTTCTTCCACGGAGGCAAATCCGCCATTGTCAGGTTTGTTCTTCATGTATCGCCTCACAGCTTCCCTTCCCAGCCACCCGACGGTGTTCATGCGGTTTAGGCACGGCACCGCCAGCCACTCTCCTCGGACGTGCACCGTGTATCTCGGCATGCTTTCTCTCTAAACCGTCCCAGAGTGAGAAGGGCTACAGGGCGCAGCAGCCTTACTTTTACCGTGCAGCAGGCTGAAGAGCAGCGCTTAAACGGAGCCCGGTGTTGTAATCTGATAGAGGCAAAGAACCCACCCCCAAAATCCCCACCTTCGTAAATAAGTGAGATCAATATATACAGATGACTTCACCCAATCAAACCATGCCCAGGGCGCACACCCTTTCCATGGAAAGGCAAAACACATAGGATTTTATTTTTCCAGAGATCACCTCCACCCATCCCTATCCAGGCCAGGGTGAGAGCAGGCAGTGCAGGAAGCAAGCCTACTTGGCTCCATCCAACCTGAGATTAGAGGATGCAGTTTTGTATTGTAGGGTAGGGGGAGATGGAGTACTCTGTCCTTGCTTCCACTCAGGGAAGATGTTGCTAGAACAGGTAGCACAAAGATTGGGCCACATTTGGCACTACAGAGCCTGGTGCTTCCACACTGTGCCAAATCACTGTATGTGATATATAGGATTTTATGACAAAAATGTTACCCCAAAATTAGTAACAGGAAATATTTATGAAACAAAGGTCAGGAGTTTCCACTGCAAGATGATTTACCAGGAAGGTGTTAACACCAGCTACTCTCACCTGCCTGAGAGGAGAGACTCTCCTCAGGAGAGTCCCTGTTTTACAGCATCAGTCGAACAGAAGCAGCATAATTAGATTTTGGAAGGAGTGAATTAAAGGGACTGCTTACATTTCTAACCTGAAATACAGAAAAAAAAAATCCAGGAGTTTTCTAGCAGAAGTTCTCATTCAGAGGAGCAGCAAGAGAAGAACAAACAGGTCATTAGGTCCCAAACACAAGAAACCCTGCAAGTTCTGTACACCAAACAGAACTACACTGGTCCAGTTCCAAAAAAGGTGGTAGTTTGTGTTAATTAAAATCTGACTGGCACAAACTTCTAGTATTTAATTTACAAGCCTTGGTCAGTCAGGAGTTAATTCTTCTCTTTTTTTAGTAGGCTAAAGTTGAATGAAAGAACATGGGGTGGCTTCAACCAATAAAATGCAACAGGATGTGTTCACTCCTTACTTCACATCAGAGCCACTAGCATGGAAAGATGCATCTCCTAGCGAAGAATGTAACTAAGCAGAAAACTTCCTTTCTGATCTGAGTTTTGGTCAGTGTAAGGGATTGATGGACTCCCCCCTCCCACTTGATATAGAGGAAACTAAAAGTTATTGGGTGTCCTACGTTTTAGCCAGTGCAGGGTTAGGTTCCCAAAGTAAAGGCCAGGTTGGCCTGTAAAAACAGGGATATCTTGGTTGGGAAAAGGGGAGTTGAGCTAGAGAAGCTGATGTGTAACCTTGGAGTGATTTTCATAGACACAGCTGCGCCTGAACAACAAGAGAACATCCCTAGGATGTGAAAACAGAATGACCTTGAAGATAAAGCAGGAATGAGCTGGTGCACCTGGGAAGAAAAACAGTTTGAGCTTCTCATGGTTACATAAAGCAGTCAGGGACGAAGTTTAAAGCCGAGGAAGACTACAAGCCTTCACCAAAAGGCCACCAGCGACCATCCAGAGACTGAAATATGCATGGGACAGTAGGTGGGGGGAACCTGTGATAATGACTCCTCGGAAAGGTGCTGAATATGCAACCAACTTACGAGGAATATACTGAATATATACACAGCTTAACAGTATAAGCCTGCTCCTTCTAACCCTTGGGGTGTGTATCAGGTGGAGGAATCCCCTATACACCCGGTGGTGCCAATAAAGAAAACCTGCTTAATAACTCTGGTTATTGAGTTTTCACAGTGTCAGTCTCTACGTGCTGTTCTTAAACCCAAGCCTTCTGCCATGATCCGGTATCTCCACCCTTAGAACCACCACTTGTTTCTTTCCCCCTTTGTTACTCTCCACATGTGGTTGCCTCTTCCAAGATTTAACTGTCGCTAAGCGATCATTTCCAGGAAAAGCAGTTCCTCTCAAACTGGCTTCAAAAAACCCACCTTTAGAGGACAGCAGTTACAGGAGTTCCCCCTAAACCATCCTGGCCCGCGGAAGTGCTGCAACATGTAGAAGGAACACAGCCCTCTGATCTCTTTCTTACCTTATTTCATAGCTGTTACTCTAGTGTAAGGGATAGTGCCCACAACTGGATAAGAAATGGATTATTAAAAGAGTCCAGTGGGGGAAAAGACTTGGGGTTTAGTTCCCCCCCTGTGATAATGACATGTTTTGATAACAAATACTGCACTGAAATAATTTCAGTTACTAAAAGGATAGCAAGATACTAAATCTAAAGCTTGGTACAAATCCCACGTTTGTGAAACACAAGAAAACAAAGCAGTATTTCAGTCAACTGTCAGAGCACAGCACAGGACCCAGAAGGAGTAACTGTGTAAACCCCTCACATTTTGATTAGCGTGAAGAACTGACCAACATAACGAAGCCATGACATTCTGCTCCAACACCAGAACACTGTGATCCATTTTAGGTCTTCACAGTTCTCCTGGACCCATAAGAAAAATTCCTCCCACAACAAAAGAAAAATAGATGAAACAAAACTATTACTTCAAAGCTTCTCGTACAGATCACTACACAGACAAGCAGACAACAAGATTTATTTTTAGTCTTCAAATATTTGAAGTTTCAACTATGTTGCTATGAAAAAGCTGTGCACAAAGAGCCATACCATCGACCAATCCATTTTCTATGTTTTTAAATTCCATGATTAACAAATGACTACATCTCACATTGGCTTTTCTATGTGTTCTAAAAATTGCTGGTAACAAAACCATTCTCTCTTTTGCTGTTTTACTTGGAGGTGCAAAATAGAAAGTACTGAACTTGATCTGAAAAGTTCATTTGAAGCTAAATTAGTACCAAAGCAGCAGTATGTCATGGCATAGTCAAGCACGCATATCAGCAGTTTGTGGAACAGTCTCTTCTTTCAGCAAGAAGATATTAGTAAATTTGTCATTGATTCTGTTGCAAGTCTTTGCCCACAAGCATTGAAGTGACCGGGTGCATAGAGGCTCTATGCTCCAGAAATGTCTTGACAGCCAGATCTCGGCACTTGTCAAAATTGTAAAGGTCCCTGTAAAAGAAGGAAAAAAAAAAAAAAAAAAAAGACAAACATACCATTATGAAATCTATTAAATTATCACAGTGGGGATTTTCTCAAGCTTTTACTCTGCCCTTGAAAGCTTCACATTAAATCACACAGGGAAAAAACTAAACTTTCTTCTATTAAAAAGCTGTCAGCAAGTGACAAGCTCTGATAAGCTTGCTCGCAGTATACAGAAGGTTTTATATTACATCACTTCAAAGCGTGACATGAAGACATGTACAAGCTCATGCATTACACATTCCATTACACTAAAAAAGCCAACAGCATGAGCTCTTACAATTTGGAGGTTACTTTTACCTGAACAAGGGTCGAGTAAACTTCATCCTGCCCTGATCTGTTGCCATTTTCAGAGCCAGAGGAATTGCTTCCTCCCACCTGGACTTGATGCAGAGGCGCAGCCACCTAGAAATAAAACAGAAACAAATGAAACAAACTGCCCATTTTCTCTGTAGTAGTCAGTTAGCTTGTGCTTCTGTTCCTATAAACACTCTGGGCAGGGATATCCCTGAATGAGATTTGATCTAAGTTGAACATAGTATCTGACTAGTTTGTTCCAGAAGTGGACTTTTATAGAAAATACTATTTTTAAAAAATTATTTCAAAGTTTCTCCACAATGGTCTAATCACATTCCACCACCACATGTTTCTTCTGCATTAGTGTCCAGTTGCATCACTCAGAATTACAGCTGAAGTATACAGCACCTGTCACATTTAACCCAGTGATTAAGAAACCCCACACAACAACACCCCTCACTCTCCCTCCTCTCCCCAATAAAACAGCACTGGGAACTGGCAAGTGCTTGCTTTGTCTTTAAATAAGAAGAAATTGAATTTTTTATAAGAAGCAGAAACTATACTGTATGTTAGTTAAGGCAGAATAACCATCACTATAACTGTATCCAAATATGCAAAAATACACGATACTTGAAGATGCTTATAAAGATTAATGTCCTTAACAACACTTATTTTTAATAAGTGACAATGTGTAAATACAAAATAGAAGAAATCAGGATGCCATGAGTCAAGCCATCTAGCCTGAAGCATTTCCTCCTTCTTTAGGAACTTCCTTTGATATTTACTTTTTTAGGGGGTTTTGGAATGAGCCAAAAGCTTTGTGATAGCGAACATTAGAATGTGACAAAAACATTACCAAGCTGTACTGAAAAAAACCCCACTGGCTCATCAGTAGCACCACCTGTTAGGCAAGTCCAGAAGAACTGTTTCTGATTAAATTGTTTGGAAAGATTTCTTGGGCAAGTTTGTGTCAGAGAGACTTGCTATGGTATGATCCAGTACAACTACCAAACCCAAAAGTTATCAGGTCAGCAGGTTCCTTTGCTAGCAAGGAAGATGAAAACAAAACACATCTAATCAGCAGCTCACTTCCAGTTCTTCTACTAGACTATACTTACCTAATTCCTAAGTAAGTGACACTGCTCTGGTAACCACGCTTACACATGCACTTTGGAAATACCCACCCAAATCCCTGTGCCAGCTCTATACATACACCATGATGTCTCAGACCACTTAGGAAGCAGGACAATTTGTTTTATGAAAGTGTTTAAGATTAGAAAAATGCCCATAACATAACAAACCTGAATCTTATTTCAGAATTGTTTATAGCGTTGAAGTCATAGACTTGCTGCATTCGTTGGACATGCGACACCGGAAGAGGAGCCTGAAAAAGGACACTGCATAATCAGGAAAAGCCAGAGGCACTCTTCAAGCCCCATAGTTCAGAAATAAACAGCTTCATTCAGGAAGACTGATGCTACAAAGGAATTAAAAGCTTACCATCACAAATACTTGTATTTGTTTCTTTCAACTTCTCAAGAGTATTAGGGAAGAGGCAAGGAACAAACATTAGCAAATTTCCACAAGTACTACTGCAGTATTCAAAACTTGAAGTATTTGCTATCAGTTTTATTTATAGCTTATTTAGTATAACATCAAATACAGACTCATACACTGTATGGTTTTGGTTTTTATCTCTCAATCCAAAACAGGCCATGTGTTACTTATTAGCTGAAGAGCCAGATAGAAATCAAGGAGGCTAAAGAGTTTAGTAACTATGTATGTTGAGAGGGTTATTTTAGCAAAACTAAAACCAGGTAACAGTTCCAAAGCCACAAGGGGTTCTGTGTCTGCTTTTGCGATATCAGAGCCAAGTTACCCCAGGTGAGAGTTTACCTCCAGAAGCAACAGTGCCAGGAACTCAATCAACTGATGAGATGACATTTCCTTCAGGTCTGCTGAGCTGAATGAGCCCAAATCACACTCTTTTGCCTAGAAGGGAATAGTTCCTTCAGTTTTTAGTGGGGTTTTCAAAATAAAAGAGTAAGTTTTTGTTTGGACATCTGCATTTACTATGAGCCATACCACATAAAATAGATGCTGATTTACATTTGTATAAGATGTTACAGGAAGGGAAAGGTAGAGACAAACTATTGTCTGATGTCTCAATTTTCACTCCATCTGTTAATGTCTACTGTGTTTCTGCTAAGTGAAAAATCAAATACTTTTTCTATAAAACGTAACAATGAGAAGACCGTCAAGGATTACTAGCCACAGAGCTAAAAAAATAAAGTTATGCTTCTATTCTAATTATCTTTAGCTGTATGGATTTTATGGTTAAATTTATGAGAAAACTCTATGATGGCGTTACTTCTTATTACAATTCATGTGTTTCAGTTTTGAAGAGAAATGCATACTAATTTTAGTATAATGTAAGCATTTATTGCTAATGCAAAATAATCAGTAATGTGAAGATGCTTTGGCATTGTTTTTAAATCAGGCCATAATATCAGGGTTTCAAACAGAATATTCTCAGTTTGGTCACTACATATATAGAACAAAAAGCTGTCTGTGTGCCTTGTTAAAATATGTGCAGCACTTCATGTGTAGAACCCACAGCAAATCCACAGACTGTGACTAAAGGTTATTCTACAAAATGCAAAATCCCGTGCAGCTGTACTATCAACCATAAATACATTCATTCTCAGCAAACAACAGATTTCAGAGGAGAACAGCTCACTCTATATAAACAGAAAGAGCTTTTCAAGATACAGACACCTCAGTGTACTTTCACTACTCACTTTGATCCATCTTTGGCTCAAGGCAACACAAGCATCAGCTAGTGTCGTATCATACCTGTCAAATACCAAAACAAAGGATCACACTTTGGAAACACAAAAAACTTCCTTTGGTATTTTTATGAAAATGGTTAGAAATTATTTTCAAATGGCTCTTCATTTGTTCATTGCAGGCTGTAACTCAAAATGGCTACACAATTTACAAAAAGATCTATTATAATGAAATGTATCTCAGTTTTAGTTAGCAGCACTTTGTGCAGAGGTGACGCTATCCCTTGATCCCCTACACTCCTAAAACACTCGATATGTCTCAGCATTGGTATGCTCATACATTTATTTTAGATTTTAGCTGAGAACAGCAAACTGTCAAAAAAAAAAAACCCAAAGGAAACTTTCCCTTCAACTTTCAAAGAAAAATGAATTTTCATCAGAATAAAAACATGAAACTGTTAATGGTGACATTTTTTCCTCCTATATACACATATAGCAATTTCTACATAGTACCAGGACACTTTCTAATAAAAAGATTTGCAGGAAAACTTTTATTCTGTTTACGAACTGCTTTAGTGATCGCCTGGAAGTTCGCATGCGATCTGGAGAAGGAAAAGATGAAGTATTAAAGAATACAGCTTACGTAGGCTTCGCTGGTGGCATTCCTGGAGCATAAAACCAGGCGTTCCAATCAACTTTATCAAGAACATCTACCTACAAAGCAACAGAAATTCTTACTCAATTTTAAATGTAATTTTAGAGAAAACCATACTCTACAGAAACCAGTTTCAATCCCACCAATTACCATGGAGAATCCTATGCAGATTACTTCAAAAGAAAATATTCCCTTCTAGAGGAGAAAAAAAAAAAAGAAAAAGAAGAGGAAAAAAAGGGAAAATCAAGACAAAGAGAAGAAAGAGATGGTCCTTAAGGAAAGTAATTCATGTGCTATATCATAGTTTCACATAATTAAAATGTTTCCAGCAATTAGTTTTAAATAGTACCCAACCTTGTCCTTGAAGTAAGAGTATAAGAACTTCTTCCATTCCTCCGTTACTATGCTCTTATAAGCAAACTCCTGAATGTAAGCCTTCAAGAAACCAATGAAGACATCTAAGATTAAAAAACACACTGTTTCAGTGACTGAAGTTAAAATCGGAAACAATTATGTATAAAGTCATAGTAACACTTACCTGGTCCTCCAAGAAGTTGTTCAAGGTAAAAAAGCAAAGCAAAGCCTTTCTCATACGGAACAGATGAATAGGCATCATCAGGATCTACTTCACTAAGATTAGGGACGAGGTTAGTTACAGGATTTTTATCTCCAAGAGTATTTATCTGTGACAAAGATATGAGACAATATTAATCTAGTAAAACCAGCACTCTAATATAAAGGTATAATCCATCCAAAACTAAGACAGACTCATTGCAAAGCATTCTTTCTCATTCTTTTTCCTAGAATTCTAAATCAGAATTCAGAACCAAATAATTAATGGTTTTCCTCTTATGTCAGCATCTGATCCCGTATCAAACGAAGGTGTTAGGATTGATCATGCTGTGCTCTAGCTGTCTCAAAGCACACAATTATTACCACATCTGTCAATCACAAGCACCTAATACAATCTCCCTATTTATCTCTTAACAACCTACTATTTAAACTACTTTATGTAAATGGGTGGCATCAAGAATAAAATACAGTGAGGAAACATTCACAGTAAACTAGGTAAACTGTGTCACCAAATCAAATGAGAGGGCTGGAAAATATCACAGGCTGGAAATGTAAAAACTGAAGTTTAAATATACTACCTAAACACACAACCAAAAAACCCTCCTAGGTGGTTAACAGATTAGGAACATGCGCAATTATAATGCATTACACGGGGGAAAACAACAACAACAACAACAAAAAAAAAAACAGTTACTTGCACGAGGCATTGGAAATTCTGGTGTCTATGCTTGCAGACAATTTTGACAGATTTGCAGCTGCTTACCACTAGGCTGATATGCAATTTTGCAATTTAGCCATCCCTAGAACAACCAAGAGAGTCTAACAATGTCCATCCTTACAGGACATTTAAAGCAGTTCAAAGGTTTTGTCTAAACTGAACATAATAATCCATTACCTTGGGAAGAGATAGAATCAAAGCTGGAATCAAAGTTGTTCATCCTCTTACATGAAGGCATTAGGAAAGCTGACTAGACAAGTCTTCTTTGTAGGAAACACGTGAAATTTGCTTTATTTTACTTAGGTACATGCTTGATCATAAAGTTGCCATAACTTTGAAAGTATTTACCGTATTCTGCAGTTCTCTCCAACCTCCTAGGGCTTTGAAGTGCCTGAACTGCTCACCAAACAACCGACCACCAATCCTGCGCTCCAGGTACACAGTATGTCCCTCATTCAGCCTGGAAATGCATCGATAAAGTCAGCACTGGTAGGATGGCAAAATTAATTTACCCCGTGCCTTTACAGATTAATTTTAAAATGTGACACAGCACTGCACATCACACCTACCAAAAATGCTCCCATGTTTTGTTTGTTACCAAGTTTCCTGTCCAGCTGTGAGAGATTTCATGAGCGATGACCTAAAACGCAGGAAACAATGACAATCTACCATTTAGACTCCTCCTGGAAATCAAACATCAAATCCTAACAGAAGGAAAAAAATCCTAACGGGATATTGTTTACTGCACTGCATTCCCAAAGCCAGCTACCATTCACAGGTCTGTAAACTTAACCATATATATTTTATTTAGGGGACTACCACTACCCTACCAAACATTCTCAATAAAGAATTTTGAATGTTCTGCCTGCTTTTTCATAGAGCTGCTCCTCTGGCAGCACAGCACAGGTACTTGCAAGTCATGTATGAAATCACATCTCAGAAGACTAGATACATACCAAGTGACAGACTAGCACTACTTTACCACTTAAGTAACTTCTGCAGTGCTGGGATGTTCTAAAACATCAAACAGGAAAAAAATAGTCACACCATGAAGGGTAATGATGCATGACATTAAAAGTATCCATGTGAAATATTTCATTATTCTTGGGATGAGACAAATGTCTTGTATGCCTTTCTACTAGATTGATATTCTTCTAAAAGACAAAACAGCATCCATAGCACTCAACTTCCCAGAAAAAAACCCACAGAATTTACTCAAATCATAGTAATTATTTCCACTTTAAAAGCATAGTGTACACTGTGTGAGCTTGAGTGCAGAGACACACACGGAGGAAGAAGTTCCCTACAAATAGTTTTGATGATGCAATGCAGTTGTGATACAATACCTACAAAGATCCTGGCTCAGGTCAGGAAAAGAGCTACTGAGCAGCTAAGTTCAGGCAGCCCCCTAAGCATACAGGCACCCATGTTACTTCTGTTCATTATACAGAGGAGATATGTCTCCATTTTTTTAGAGTTTACTTAGAACTAGAGCTCACTTTGTAAAAGTTCTTGAGTTACTGTCTTAACTTTTAATTCCCCCAATGAAAAAGAGACCAAGCTTTCGGGTGTCTACTAAAAAGAAGACACAACTTCAAGAGGTGTTCTACTTGAAGACATGAACCTATTTTTTTCCACTTACATTTGACAAAGATCGATCACCTGCCTAAAAGAAAAAACAAAAAAGGCAGTTGTCAGTTCAAATAAATCTCAAAATGCAGTTGTAGTAAACCTCAAAATATACCATTTAATGCAGTTTTATGTACAATCCCTAACTCCAAAGGGGGTGGGAACATTTACAGATCTCTCTAGGGGGAAGGTTAATCCAATTTGTGGATAAATATCCGTCATTTGATGGGTAAGCAAGCCATAAGGCAAAGCTGACTTTCATCAGTGTTACACTTACCAATAGTGTTGGAGTCACAAAAGTTAGACAAGGATTCTCCATACCACCGTAAGGAAAAGAAGGCGGTAAGACTAACAGATCATACTGTCCCCATACATAGGGTCCTGCTAAATCTTCTGCTGTTTTCAGCATAGCTTCAGTCTGAAACAACAATTCACATTAGTTTCTAACATGACTTCTGGTGACAGACACTGAACAAGTAACACGTTATGCATCCCATACTTCATTCTCTTGACATATCCCATGTGCAAAACTAGTACAAGACTGTATTCAATACTTATTTTCTGAGGTAGTTTTGCGCTGCAATAAATGGAAGCATTGTTGGGGCTGAGAGGCAGAGAAAGGAGAGCTACAGATGGACAAAGCACTGAACTACAGTCTGTGCCTTTTCCAACACTGCGGAACAAACTTGTAGCTTACAGAACATTTTTTGGGAACTACTCACCTCAGTAAATTCATAGGCTGATTTATCCACTAGCTCCTTTTCAGCCCATACCAGGGTCCTTGGGCCAATCTTCCTGTTGGAAGTAAAAATGCCACTCAGACACAATGAGCTGGAAATAATTCTATGGGAGACTAACACAGACAGAGCACCTTCAGCTGTGCTTCTGAGTAACCCATGTTGATGAAGAAAATCATTAGAGAGTCTGTCTTTTTCCTCTCCACTGCTAAAGAGAAGCTTTAGAAAACAAACCCCACACTCATCCACTGGTCAGGACAAATAAATAGGAAACACATTTACAGATTTTAAAATATTGTGAAGCCCTAACATAAAAGCTTTATTATGGCCTAAACTGACATGTGGTTGTGCAGATCAACAATGAAGCTGAAGCTATTATTTTCTGCCTTTTGTACATGACAAAGCTTATTTATTACCTAAGGAAAAATATATTAATCCCTGAGCTAAAAAAAGCCCTCAGTGGTTCCAAACAATTCCAAACTATTCAAGGTATTTCTTCAACTTACAGCGAAAGTATAATCTATAGAAAAAATTATGCATGAGGCAATCTAGATCTATGCAGTTTGATACAAATAAACAGGTTCATTGAACCTCTAAGACCTTTTAAAACTAGAAACAAGACCAAGAAACAAACAAACGATAACTCTGAAGATTCATTATTAATATTCATACCTTGCACAGATTCACTCACCGGCTTTCTAATGCTCCAACCACCAAAGCAACCAAGTAGCAAGGTATGGGAACCTAGTGGAGAACATTACAAATAAGCTTTCTGGTTTTGTTATGTGAGTTATCACCACCACTGATCCAAAGAAAAACAAAGGTATGTAATAAAGAAGCACGCATATTTTCTCCATACTGCCTTATGTTGCAATAAAGGCATTGTTTTTTCTCCCCAAATTACATTCCTTTATCTGCAAGAAACACTTCTTTTCACAGAAGGTTTCATACAATTTTGTGTCCTTTGCAAGAATTATCTCTGCATGAAAAAATATCTGTATATCTAAGAGCGTACAAAAATGCAGCTGTTTTGGTTTAACCGCTCAAAAGGAAGATGGATTTTTATATTAATTTTATATATATTAAATTTACTGCTCTGGTAAAGGGCAGTTACATCACACAAAAAGATGCAGGAAGATATTTAAGAAATCCAAGTAAACAGAAGTATTTATAGATACAAAAGAGTCAGAAAAAAATCACTTCTATGTTCGGAATTGAAATAAATTCTAAATTTTTGTTATTTTAATGAAAAAAAAAATCCAAACCCCTTTCTTCTACTGCTCTGTAAATGAAAGAGGCTAAATACAGCCAGCTGTCCTTGTAAAAGTTGCATTTTACCTGACTAAAGAGTGCCAAGGAAGTAAGATTTAAAGTCATAATTACTTTGGGACAACATTTCCAAAAGTTTTATTCCACCATCATCCCCAATTATCACTTATTAAAATAGCCATTTATTCACGTCTGGTTTAATTTTACATATTATATGTATTCTTTATAAGATTTGACTCCAGTGACTTTTGTTATAAAAAGACTGTCAGTATATCCCTACATTTGGATATCACATTTGGTCATCTGAAATTACTTCAAATCTCAGCAGCTGCTGGGTTACAAATTCATGGTTAGAGGTTGCTCTCCACTACGCTTCTTACCAGCCTGGCCATGCAGGAGCAAAATACCCCCATAGTTCTAGGTAAGCTCAGCACAATCGTCCAAGAGTTTGATGCATTTCTCTGTTTTGTCTAAGGAAACACACGCCTTTCCTAACAAATCAGTCCCATGTTTTATATGTTAGATGATATTTAATTTTTAATGCAGTGTTTAATGTATTTGGCTTTTTTAATGACACACATGCCTTTTCTAATAAATTAGTCTAATGGTTTTCTGTATTAGAAGGTGTAATGTGATTTCCATTACGCTAAATGTTGCTCTTTGCACAGGTCCACCAAGCTTATCAACAGAGTATTTCTAGGTTATATGCAGCTGTGTCACATCCAGCATTGAAACCTTAGGCACCGTTTGTAGTAGCAAATGGTTTTGGCTCCACGGAGAAGGTAGAACACTGCATTTTGAAGAGCTCAGAGATAAGAGAACACTTTTTGTCTCTTTCTGCCCCCCACACCTCCCTTCCCCCATCCTTGCCTCTCAGGTTTCACCTAGCAGCCAAACCAACCCAACAGCTGTTGCCATTCGGGGCAAGTTCCCCTCCTCTCCACCACTCACACAATCCCATCCCTCCTTGCAGTCATTCACTCCCTCAACAGCCCAGATTGCCTTACTAAAACAATTTCCTTTCTAAATTTATGTTAATTTTAATCTGCTTGTTCAGGAAAATGAACTCTGCTAACCAAGAGATCCCATAAACATGAGAACTATAACCCCAAAAGTTGTTAGACCAAAAATGCCAGAGAGTAAATTGAGACTGCCACTTTAGGAACAGTGAAACCATTAAACTAGCTGCACCACTTCAGAAAAGTTCATCCTGAGAATGGTAATTTTAATGAACTGGAGATCTTTGGCATTCATGGAAAGTTTTTCACCATTACAAAAAAAACAAACCCAGTTATCAGAATTTGCCTAATTTTGAGTTACAAATTTGTTCCAAGTCTTTGGTAAGCTTAAAATTCACAGGATCTGTTCTCCAAAATTCACTCCCATGTTATTCAAGCACACACACTGTTTCCCAAGAATTGGTGCTGCCTGAAAGAGTTTGGATGTTATTAGCCCTGAGTATACTAAGCACTTTCAAAACTCGGATTTGGCTTTTCTGGGAATGCCAAAATGATCAGTAAACATCAGCAGCACCTGCTGGTTGACTTCTCAGGGTTGGAGATTCATAATACCTCATATTTCCATAGCAGCAAACACCCAATGTTATATCAATGACATCAAGCCATACATTGAAGGGATTGTCAGCTGCATGAATTAGGAATGAGACCTTAGGCATGTTTACTAGCCAAGAGCACTTACGTTCTGACTGAAACAGTATATCTTCCGACTACAGTCCTCTGGGTCAGGCAGCTCTCCATCACGATTAGCACTCATAAGAGCCACCAGCTCTTTAGGAACAGACACCTGAAAGGTTACCAGACTATAAGGAACTCAGTTGGCACACAGGATTACACAATATACTAGCAACAGCGATAACAAAAGAGTAGCCCAGTTTGTTCTCTTGTTGACTTCTCTCTGTGAAGCAGAATATAAGGCATACAGAAAATTTGGTCTTGAAGGGTGGTAATAATATATAACTAACCAGACTACTGAACTGTCATGTCACATTGCAGATCTTGCTTTCTGCTTCCTCAAAACAACTGGACTACTTATGCCAGGACCACAGAGATCCCTTATGCACCACAATATATTGCTTAAGGCATATATGAGAGTCATTTCAAGTATTTTTCCTTTACAGCACTCTTTGTTGTCTTACTGTCAGTCTTTCCTGATTCAATAACATATTACTTTTCTACTATAACACTTTTATTTTTATTTCTGGAAATAAAGATATATGTCAATGGAAAAAAAGGAGGTGATATATGTAAAATAGTAAAGCTACAAAGAGGATAAGCAGGTTTTGGTTCTTGCATTAAACTAAAAGTCAACAGTCTCTCTTTTTATTTTAGCCCACAGGCTTGCAGCTACAAAAAAAAAAGAATCCCTCAAACTTTCACCTATTGTAGTAATCATCTTTAGTAAGACACACATGATTTAAGCTCACCTACCTCCGCATAGTAGGTTAGTTTCACAGCAGGCGTGTCTTGGCATGGGAAGATGGCTCTGCAGTGGGTGGCCTGGAAAAGCGAACAACAGAAAAATAAGCTAAGCCATAGCAATCTTTATAATGCAGAAGTTTAGAAATAAATCAAACCAATATATTATATTGGAAATCTATACAGCTCCTCCAGAGAATTTTATCTACAAACCAATACTTCCATCATTTACAGTTTATAGTAATTTTCATAGTTAAAGGTTTTCTACAAGAAATAATGGTAGGCAAGACAGATCAATAACCACATATATTGATTGCAAAGGACTACATGTTCTTCAACAAGAATACTGCAGAGGGTAAAGCAGTTCTGGAATTATTAAACTGCAAACATATAATAAAATCTCAGCAACATCTGAACTTAGTGTTTTCATTTAGGACCTCTGAAACACATGATTAGAAGTTACAGGCTACCACACCTTCCCTCACTAGCCTTACTCTCCAACTCTTTGGAAACCAGGGAGAATTACAGTGGTATGTTAAGAACAAGGCTATTTAAAAAATCTACTCAACCTGACACTGGCTGAAGAGAAATGGGTGTTTCTTTCCCGAAGTTTGCTCTGGAGTAAACCACTGGAGAGCTGAAGACTTTGGAGAGCTTTCAAAACAGATTTCAACAATTGCTTCTTGTCCCCTGTGCAATAAAGAAAAAAGTCAGGCTGTTTTGACACAACTCCTGATTATTACTGAAATTCCTCTACAGTTTCTGGGAAATAGGTCTGCAGCACTGTCCCAAAAGCACTAACAATAAGAACAGTTAGCATATTCAAAACAACTTTTCTCTCTCAGTTATGACAGTAAAAATTAACTAGTTTATTTAAATTATAATGTCTCAAGACATACTTCTATTATTGTTTTTACTAACCAGAAACATTTCCTCTCCTCTCTTCAAGGAGAACATGAACATTTCCTTTAAACCATTTGGACCAGCTAGCTACATACAGTTTTATTTTATCTACCATTGCACAATTGTATAAAGAACCCATTACAATAGGTAAACAAAAATGCACATACAGCCTATATAAGAACACATATGCCTCAGTAACACAGGATTTGTAAACAAAATTGTATTCAGAATACAATTTGTATTCTGTAAACAAAAGGTTTAGATTTTGCAGTTGATGTTCTGCAAGTATGATCCTTAAGCAGAACTGCTCACACCTCAAAAGCAGTAATTACTGGAACACCCAATTAAAAGTAGAAGAATAAAAAGCATTCAGAAATTACTCAGGGTTTCAGAACTGGGGTAAGTAAGAACTAACTGTTCTGTGGAAGACAAGTACCACCTTGCTAACAACAGAACACACACAAACTGGGCACATTCCTACTCTTTTTTTTTTTTGAAAACGTTATCAGAACTATCACCAACTCCAACAGCACACAGAAGTACTTGCTTTTGTTATGGAAAAAATCCAGGTTATATGTGCAACTCCCTGGAATTAACAACTCTGCCATAACTCAAACTTCAGCTATTCAGAGGAGTTATACACCAGATAAGCTGACTGGGTATACATAACTGGTTTACAACCAGTATTCCAAAGTACATTTTTTTACAAGAGAAAATAATTTGTATTACCATAAGGTACATTGCTTATTAAACACTTTCAGTTGTAACTCTGACCCTTTCCTATCACTGTCTTATTGATATTTACATGGGAGACTGTATCTCACACAAGATTGTAAGAATTTATAATCACGACTTGATTATAAATCACAAGTAGCTTTTTTTCTTCAAGGAAATCTAGTGATGATGATAATAAAAAAAAAGCTGGAAGTCAAACAATCAGCCCTAGGTTTCTGCTGTGGCTGGTCTGCTCAAGTATTTAGTTTGATCAGTTTCATATCAGATCATAAGCTTTTCCTCCAGAAGGAACTGCTATTATAAGATATTCTTCCATTATATGCATTTCTAAATTGCACCAATTCAGAGAACACTGACAAAAATAATTAGAAGCCAGACATGAGTCTGTAGAGGTGGTAACCAGTTTTGAAAACAAAACATTAAGAAGCAACTTAGTATATAATTTTGTTCAAACAAGCCATTATACAGCCATGCCTTTTAAGTTTGGCACATGAGATACCACGGAGTTACAACATACAAGCAAATTGCCAAAAAACGTATTATAATTTCTCAAACACTTTTAAATTTATGCAATCTGAGAGGAAGATTACAGTTAGTTCATTCTCCATCATGCTGCCAGAACTCAAGTTCTGGTATTTAAGAGCTTGTGTTAGTGTAGCCAGTCCAGTAAAACTTTTTATTATTTGAAAACATGTTTATCATAGTGGTAACCTGCAGTTCTACAGAAATGCAGAGGATAAACCCTCTTATAAAAGAAAGGCAAAGAGGGTCTGTAAGTCTGCATACTGTAGCAATTGTGAACATGACAAAATTCAGGTGCAGAAAAAATACTACTGATGAGAAACACTGGAAAAAAAAGTGGTACATTACATACCAGTTTGCTACTTACTTCAGCAAGTAATTTTGTACATAAGACCTGGGGATGGGCACAAAGACTCCCAAAGTTTTGTCCACGTAATGAAAGCGATAACATTAAATTAATCTGGGGGAATCGCACCAAATAAATGGAACACCCTAATTTATAAGTCCCTTTCCAAGCTTTACACAAAGACCCTGTAGGCAGGCAAGCAGCTTATACAGTGCGTTTTGGAAACCACCTAAATGAACAGGCAAAAAGCACATACCTCCTCAGTTCAAAAGGAAGCGTGATTTCCAGGGGGGTCCCTTTGAAACTGTGCTTTTCTCCAAAACCAAATTCTGCATCCTGGCCATTTACAGTCACTTTGAATACCTGTACGTCCTTTGTGTCCAAGACCTGTAATGAAGCAAATATTACATACTTGTAAAATGGCATAGTAACTAACAGCACTTATCAAATATTAAGCACAAGTGTTTCCAAAGGAAAAAGTATTTCTTAAGTAAAGCCAGAAAAATCGACTAATTGTTGAGTATTGGGAAGCAGAATTTTAAGAAAGCAGCACTAAACTTACAAAACTGGAGGTGGAAGAAATAAAATCAACTTCTGACTAAGGAAGGGGAAAAAGGACCTTACTAAGTGAGCTGCAAAGGTAAAGGATTTCCCAGTGGTGCTGCAAAAGGAAGAGAATGATAGTACCCCCCCACCAAGGCTTCTGTCCTGGAAATAACTATTATGAATCCCGACCTCCATGCAACAGGAGATGAATTAAGTAACACAGAACTCCCATACGTAGCGCAAGTGACCCTTTGCTCTGCAGCACTGGCTGCACAAATTTGGGGTTTTTTTTTCCCTTTTTCAAAAAAGTAAGTGCCAACCAGAACAGGGATTTAGGGAGGCAGCAGGAAAAAAAAAGGAGCTCACAACTCCCAAAACTCACGTCTGAAGGGGTTTATCCGTTTACTGGGACAGCGAACCGAGAAAGCCGCTGGCACAGTAAAACACGCGCGGGAGGAGGGACCCAAAGGCCTCTACCTTCCAGTGGTTTATTCCCATCTTTTCGGCAACAGACTGGTCGCCATTTGAACGGGAGGGCACGTTCTCCTACCCCGTACTGCCCCGCTTGAGCGGGAGCCCTGAGCCGTCCGGGGACAGCGAGGCGCTGGTAGCCCGTGGGTGGCGAGCGCGCCCGGGCCGCAGGCGAGCCCGGTCGGCGCGGAGGCTCCAGCCGAGCAGGCGGCGGGGCCGGCGGAGCCCCAGGGCGTGAGGTGGAGGCACCGAATGGAGGCGACGCCGAGGCGGGAGACCCAGCGGCCGACACGCCGCCGCTCCCCCTCACCCGGGAGGCTTCGGGCTCGCGCCCTCACAAGTCACGAGCAGCGAGAGGGTCGCGCTCCCCCTCCGCCCCTCACACCCTCCGCCCCGGCCCCCGCTGTTACCAGGCGACGCAGCGCATCGCGCTCAGCGCGCACGGTGAAAGCCGCCGTGCCCCGCAGCGCCTGCGCGCCGAAGTCCGCGCGACAGCGCAGGTAGAGGTGCCGCGTTAGGCAACAGGACGGCGAAGCGAACGAGCACGGGTCCTGCGTCTCCGCCATCACTCGCACACTGTCTGCCCCGCTCACGCGCGGGGAAGGCCACGACCGTCCCGCCCGCCGTGGGGAAGGGGGGGCGGCCCGCGCGCGGCCTCCTGGGAGGTGTAGTTCCTACCGCCGCGGAAAGGCCGAGGGCAGAGCGCGGAAGGACTACAACCCTCGTGATGCATTGCGGGAGGAGGAGGAGGAGGAGGAGGGGGTGCGAGGCCAGCCGGGAAACGCGATTGGCACCGATGGGTAAGGGGTGGGGCAAGGCGGTGGGCTGTGAGCATCTGGAAACGATGTGATGGCTATCGGGCCACGTTATCGTGTACAGTTCCTCGTTAGTATAGTGGTAAGTATCCCCGCCTGTCACGCGGGAGACCGGGGTTCGATTCCCCGACGGGGAGGTACGAAGCTTTTACTTTTTTTTTTTCCCCCTTCCTCCCCAAAGAGAGCAGAAAGCCGTTCTTAGCGGTTACAAAGCCGCTGCCAGACTGCACTTGGAGGAGTACCGTAGCTTTAACACAGGTATCTCGGAAGAAAAACACGGCCAGGGCCTGCCTGCCTACCAGAAGCAGCGGGGCTGGGGGGCTGGAGGGTGGCTGCAGGGTCTCACAACCCCAGCTGCTTTACGGAAAGAACGAGCGAGCAAAGATTTTCCTACGTAGGGGGCTCAAACAGCTGAGCAGAGAGGTTGATCAAGGCTTCTAAGAACGCTCGCCTTTTTGTCTTAAACCAAATAGGGGAAAAGTCACCCAGCCTCACCCCAACCCGAGGCAGGAACCAGGGGAAGTGGGACGTGACAGGCTGAGCCGACATGGCAGAGGAGGGCGGGTGGGAGGCTGCCGGTTGTCTCCTGGCTTCAGGTGATGCAGCCCCTTGTTTTAATCCTGAAAGCGAGAATTTGGGAGACCGGGAAGCCCCAAGGTTGTGCCGGGCAATGGCCCCAGCTTGCAGTCCCAGCCACCCGCAGCACTAGCTGAGTATGTTGACAGCAACTGTAACACTCAGAGTCCCTGCTTGAATTTACTGGGTAGCGTAAGAAACCGTCTTTTCGGCACCTTCCCCCCACCTTTTTAATTTCTCAATCCTTTTGCCAAAAGGCATTATTCTTATATTTATGTATTAACATTTCAGCACAGGGATAGTAAAGGAGATCTCTTCCCTTCTGTGGGAGGTTGTCAGATGCCGAGTAGAAAATGCAATTACACAAATTTCTCTTTCTCCAAGCCAGGCGTCAGCACTGCAGCTGATCATGTGTAAAAGGGGTAAGGAGCCAGGACCTAAGGCAAAAGGCCAAGGCACCTGCCCATCAGGGGTGCTGGCTGCATGTCCCCACCACTCAGTATGAGAGGCCTGGAGAGCCCTGCTCTGGTCCAGCTTAGTGCACTCGGGCAGTTTCATTTACAAGAAGGGTTGGAGGGAGGATCAGTGACCTGGATGAAGGGATAGAATGTTCCCTCAGTAAGTTTGCAGATGACACTAAACTGGGAGGAAGTGTCAATTTGCTTGAGCGTAGGGAGGCTCTTCAAAGGGACCTGAACAGGTTGGATGAGATTCAATAAGGCCAAGTACAGAGTCCTGCACTGGGACATAACAATCCCAGGCAGCTCTACAGGCTTAGGGAAGAGTGGCTGGACAGCTGTCAGGCTGAGAAGGATCTGGGGGTGTTGGTTGACTGCAAACTGAATATGAGCCAGCAGTGTGCTCAGGTGGCCAAGGAGCCAACAGCATCTTGGCTTGTATGAGAAACAGTGTGGCCAGCAGGTCTAGTGTGGTGATTGCGCCCTGTACTCAGCACTGGCAAGACTGCACCTGGAGTACTGTGTTCAGTTCTGAGGCACTCATTACAAGAAGGACATTGAGGTCCTGGAACAGATCCAGAGAAGAGCAACCAGACTGGTGAAGGGTCTGGAGAACAAACCTTATGAGGAGTGGCTGAGGGAGCTGGGGCCGTTTAGTCTGGAGAAGAGGAGGCTGAGGGGAGACCTTATCACTGCCTACAATAACCTGAAAGGAGGTTGTAGAGAGGTGGGCGATGGTTTCTTCTGCCAGTGACAGGTGATAGGATTAGATTAGATTAGATTAGATCTATATTAGATTAGATTAGATTAGATGTTAGGAAAGAATTCTTTACTGAAAGAGTTGTTGGGATGTGGAACAGACTGCCCAGGGAGGTGGTTGGGTGTATTTAAAAGATGTGTAGATGAGGTGCTCAGGGATATGGTTTAGGAGAGGACAGGTACTGTTGGACTTGATGATCTAAATGGTATTTTCCAGCCTAGTTATTCTGTGATTGATTTGATGCCCTGATCGAAGCACTGAAAGCAAGTTGTTTTGTTATGTTATTATGAATGACCTTGCATCAGCAGCAAGCACTCAAGTGAGGACATGCATATGAAAAATTTGCTTTGTGGAAGCTAAGCTCCAATCTGACAGGAAAATTTGGCATCAAAGGTCCATTATTCTTGACAAAAAGTTTCTGAAAGCCATGGACATGTATAGTTGAATGCAGAACTTAACATTTGTCACCCTTAGAAAGCAGTTCCTTAAACAGCATGTCTTCAGTCTGTGTGCACACAGCCACAGGAGCAGAGCACCAGGAGCTGTGGGGGCCTGCAGACACAGAGGGGATGCAAGGTTTGAACTACAGTGCAGGACCAAGAAGTGCTTTCCATGGGATCACCAACTGATGACAGAGACCGTGGGCCTCCTGAGAGCATCCCAAGCCCTCTGCTGTCCCACCTGGATGTGACCCTGAGTTGGAAATCTGAGAAACACATGAAGAAGAGGGGCTGTGACATGTAGCGTCGTCCACAGCGACACCTTGGAGCTCTGTATAAACCAGCTGGATTAGAGCCACATGCAAGCAAAACCAGATAAGACCAAGCAGGAGAGGAAGGGAGTTTCTATAGGTCTATTGCTGAGTGCATGGTAGAAAAAAAAAAAGCACCAACATTTTTCCTTCTGCAGTTTCTGGATTTCCTCCCACACCTACTTCCCTTTCTCAAAATCCACATATATATTTCATCAGAAACAGAAGGAAAGTGATTTTGTTTAGTAGACAGTTTAATTTCAAAATAGGGAGGGGATGGACCATAAAGTAAGACGTAAGACCCATTTAGTATTTCATATGTGCTAGCATCCAGTCAGGCAATTTCAGCTCTCATAAACCAATAAAGGATTAGAAAAAGCAATTAATTCCAACCAGAATTATGCTGACAGTGCTTTGCAGGCATAAAAAAGAGTCTTCCAAGCAACTCCGTACCTGCTTAGTCAACATTCTTATTTTACGATTTGGCTTTCACAATGCACAAGCAAACTACCCAAGAGGCAAAGTTTTGCTATAGATATGTAAATTCCAGAGTCCTGGGAAGTCATTCTTATTTATACTCGGGTAAAGGTAAAAGGAAGGGGAACAAGGAACTCAGGGCATTGATCAGGATTTTATGAGGTCAGCCTTTCTGCCCGTGGGGTACTTTATTCTTGCTTACATTTCTCCCAGGTCACCTCAAACTCTTTTCCCTCCCCAGATCCTTCCTATATCATTGTTCCACCTAACAGTGTGGAGCCAGCACTGCTGGAACACCAGCGGCAATGCTGGCAAGCCCAGCCACAGCTGCCTGTGCTGCCTGGGACCACAGTGAGAAATCCAGTGTGGTCCAAGCTGGCTCCTCCGCAGGCAAAGTCCACAGAAGGTACAGGGTAAAGGAGGCCTGGCAAGAAGCCTCCTCCAGTGATTGCAGAAGGCGTATTTGATTAAGGGCTAGCACTAATGAAACATAGAGGAGCAAACACTGCCCTGATTTCTTTTGCAAATGCCTATTGAATTATCAACATGGAGCTTTCAGCTGCATCTCTTGTGGTGTTTCCAGTTGTCCCGCTTGGCTTGCCATCATGTGTGTGTTTTATGTACCCAGGGAAGGTCTAGCTAGGCTGGAGCTTCAGCCTCAACATGTGTCCTAGTTTTGTCTGGGATAGAATTAATTTTCTTTGTAGCAGCTGGTGTAGTGTTGTGCTTTGGATTTATGATGAAAATAACGTGGATAACATATTATGTTAGTGCTCATGCTAAGTCAAGGATGTCACAGCTTGTCCTACTACCCCACCAGCAAGGAGGCTGGGATTGCGCAAGGATCTGGGAGGGGACACAGCCAGGACAGCTGACCCAGACTGGCCAAAGTGTTATTCCATACTATGTGACATCATGCTGAACAAAAAAACTGGCAGGAGTTGGCTGGAGGAATGGCGGCTGCAGCTCAGGAATTGACGGGGTATGTGGGTGGTGAACAATTGTGCTGTGCCTCACTTCTTTTGTATATTCTATTCTTCTTATTATTACTCCTAATGCTACTATTACAACTACTGCAACATAATAATAATCTTCCTTTTCTGTCATATTAAGCTGCCTTTATCTCAACCCTTGAGTTTTACCTTTCTTTTTTCAATTCTCTCCCCTCCCTCCCCCATCTCATCGCAGTGGGGGTGGGGAGGTGTTTAGCTGCCCGCTGGGTTAAACCACAACAGTATGTTAACAGCCACCTGTTAAAGCGTCTCGTTCAAGCCCTGGGTACTGCGTAACTGTCCTCTGTGTTGTTTCCATATGTGTATTAACTAAGTATGGCTTATGTATACCCTGCCAAACTTTTAAATTAACCTTTGTCAAGAAGATTTTTGGAAAGCAGAGGATCGCAAACACTGGAAACTGCTTTCTGTCATTAGTAATGATGAAAGACAAACGAGCACTGAGAATCTTGGAAGTTTTATGTTACTGGTTGCTCTAAGGGCAAGGAATAGAAGAGGGCCCCCTTTCTCTACTTAATAAATATAGCAATAAATTAATGCTTTAAGCCTAGTAACAATAAGCTCTCGGCATTTGTTCTAGGCAGTTCCAATGGGGAAACATAAACAGAACCAGCTACTTAAAATATGCTAATTGTGTTCTCACTTAGAAGGAACAAGGGAGTCAAGAAACAGGGAGATCAGGTAGAGCATAGTAAAATGTTGTCACTGTAAGCTGTCAGCAAGGGCTAATAGCAGGGACAGACAACGGCAAATTGTTCACAAGCTTTCTTGCAGATCAGTACCTCTAACATGAGTGTGATGAACCCACAATTTAGGAGGATACAAACCCTTTACTCCACCTTGATTCTTCTACAGCAGAAGGTGCTGCAACAATTTGCACCAGCAGCTGCTGCAAGCTTGTGGTCCCTCACGTGGTGACCCTGCTGACCATATAATACAAAAAGTATCCTTGAAGAATTTAATCTTCATTCAAGAAGTTCCATCTTATCATCATTTGTATCCACAAAATGTTGGTCCCAAGGACCCCAATGAGCTCTGCAGTCTTCTTCCTGCACTGGAAATCCTGGCTGCTGCTGTCCACGACCAGTTCTGTTATGCTGCCAACTCTGCATCAGCTCCTGGGAAAAGAGCTGTGTGAGGGTGACAGCAGAGCTATGGCTATCCCCAGTCTCTGCCACTGTCCTCATCCTGATTTAGCTTGTGCTGGTGCTGCAGGGTTGTGCCTGTGATGGTGGCAGCCCCCGAGGAGCAGCCCGCTCCTGCAACTCCATGGCACAGCAGTCTTCGTGGAGCAGGGTGCAGGTCTGCAAGCACAGTGTGTCAACAAGGAGCGTGAGTCTTTTAGTTGAAAATTTCCAAAGCCTTTACTCAGCTCTGGGTCTTCAGGAGCTGCACATTGCTTGGGTCAGTGGAGCAATGCTAATTGAAGCTAGATGGGACACCAACTTACTGTTAATTAAAAAAGAGCCAGGCCACCATCAGGCATTCCATCCCAGTGCATGCTGTGGTTTCACAACTCCTCCAGACTAGTTTGGCACCTTTCCATGTTAGCTTATAATGACAACAAATTAGATGTCCACCTTTTCTCCAGTAGCTCTTAACATATTGAGTACTTAATACTCAAGCACAGTGATTTACAAGGAACTGTTCAGCTTTGTATGTGAATGACCAGTAATGGATCCAGTTTCCTGGAACATAAAAGGCGGAAAATATTTTAAACCAACAACTTATTGATAGTTTATCTTGCATTTATTTTTTATCAGCTTTAGAGCATCTATTCTATTTCTGTTTTTCTGAGAGTTTCCCAGTCTTGTCTTCCTTGCAGAAGCCAACAACCATTTCATTCAGCTGCATTTCTGCATGTTAGATGGTCTGTTAAATATATTTTCCATTGTCCTTCTTTTCATTTGGAGGGAATCTGCTTTGTATTTTTTCAGTTCCTCCTTTCTTCTGATTTTTTAAAAAATTTTGCACAAGCAATATTTTTTTAACTTCCATGTTGCTAGACATGCACACAGCTTACTTCACCAGAATCAGTAGCCTCAGCTTTTACATACTGACTCCAAGGTACCCGATGTTCAGAGTCACTATGTCAAAATTAGCACACCCATAAATCACAATGCACACTGGAAATGGGGATACAATTTGGCATCCGTTATTAAGGAACAAACTTTAAAATTTCCACTTGAACTGCCTGTATTTGCAGTTATGACACAATTCGGTTTTGCCACTTCAACGTGTGCCCTGTGTTTTCTTCTCCAGAGTATGTTATTTAACTGTACACAGAGATCTGGCAACCTCGAGGTGTTGTCATGACAGCCTCAGGTAGGGAGGATTCCTTCCTCAGAAACAAAAACCCAGATGATGCAGAGTTAACTCTTCTGTTAATTTCATGCCAAACATCTGTTACACCACTTAGCCTGCTCAGCATTTTGGGTTTTCTCTGAGATATTTTCTTTCTTAAACTTTTGAAATCTGGATGGCAACACTTCCTTTTTCTTGTCATGTTATTCACATTTACCAACAGTGGGTTGCAGCATCCTTCTCCATCTTCTGAAAACCCTAGCGCACACAAAACTTTATTGTACAGACAGAATTGCAGCATGTGAAGGAACTATCTATGTTTTCTATGTATCTATAGCTATTACTAGTTTCATAATCTTCTCAATTATCAGTTTTAAAACCATCTGCTTCTGTCTGATTGGGTCCTTTCTGATCCAGGAGGTACTGAATAAGCAAGTTCATACTGAATTTTAAGCATTCATGGATCATCACTGAAATGAAAGGGATGGTATGTGTGTTCCACAGAAAACATGTTCATAAGCACTGTGCTTGAACTGGATGCAGGTGCTCATCTTCTGGCAGAATAAGCTCCATGATCACAAAAGGAATTTTTTCCTCTGTCATTTAATATCTAAAGGTTTTTCAAGTTGAGGTTTCATGTCTGTTTTCATAAGATTCAGCTTTAAGCAACCTATCTGTCTGAGATAATACAAACTGACCTCGGGATAAACTTGGGGCACTGCTTTAGGGGCGGGAGTGCTATTGAATTGCACCTAAATCTGGTGCTGCACAGGAATACATCCTTCAGCTCCTGCTTCTGTGGGAGGGAATTGCTTCTGATCAGTGTGACATGCAGTGCTGTTTGTGAGCTCATTGTGAGCTCATTGTGAGGCCAGTAGTTATGTTTGTAGATCAGTAGGCTGGATTTCCCTTAGTCAGACCTGATTTTTATTTTTTATTTTTTTAAATCAAGTATGATTTTTTTAAGCCTTTTCTCTTTTTTTTTATTTTTTTTATTTTATTTTATTATCCAGGGAGATAGTGCTGAGCTTTTGCATGTAATTATCTGGATATTTGTTCCTGACATCCAAGTGAAGAACAGGAATACAAACCAGAGCAAGAACAAAAGTAGAAACTAAATAACTGTGTGGGGAAAAACACCATATTACCCAAAAGCTGCAGCAAAAAGCATAAGTCTCATACATCTAATCTACAGATGTCTTTACTCAAGAATGGGAGCTGAGAATAAATATTTACTAAACAGCAAAACCTTCTATTACACTTATGGAAAAAACCAAAACCCTTAGTCATGTGCTTTCCTCTTTCCAGTCAGTATGATAGTATCTCTCTGTATGATTTTTGAGGTTGCAGAGGGCTTGCTTATTTCTTCTGCCTGGTCTACTACATTCACATCATTGCAGCATTCCGTTGTTAATGCAGCACCGAGCAATGGAAATTTTCACAAACCATTTGATTTTACACTTCTGCCCCCTCTTATGCATAGACCTGGAGTGTGACCTGAAGGCTTGGCATTAGAGCAATGTTTATATTACTGCATGTGCTTACATGGTGTTGCCAGTCCCTCCAAATTTCAAAGGGTTCATGTCTGGCACAGAATGATCTTGTGTTTTTAAATTGGAATTTGCCTTTGTGACTCTTCTGCTAGACTTTGCCTGGCAGCAGCATTGGCTTCAACTTGTAGAGGTCAAGCTGGCAAAATGGAGTTATTCCATGCCAGTATTTAACAAACTCCCCCTTTTCACAATCAGCAATGAAAGAGGTTAAATAAAACAATACTTTATTATAGAGAAGGGGGTGAAAAAAGGAGGAAGGAATCAAAAGAGCCAAAGATGAAGGTTTTCTCCAAAATCACCAGGTGGTAATGCAAGTCTTCATCACTTCTTAGTGAAGGGGTGTGAGGGTGTGAGCAGCGACCGCTTGTTCACTTTGTAGTCCTCCTTATTTCTCAAACCCAGGTGTGCCTTCACTTACCCTCACTTACTAGCTCACTTAAGCTACAAGTGCCACCATTTTCGCTGCAGTGATGAGCTGCTCACTCCAATGCTCTTCATTAGTGCTCTGTGTTTGCTATTCCTTTGCTCCAGAGATCTCAGTCCCCCTTGCGGGAATACACACAAAGCCTACGCAGTGTTTTTGCACTAAATGGAAGACTCCCTAAATGGCTGTACTGGCAAACTTCCCCCTCTGTCTGTAAAGGGGATGCCCCAAGCCTGAGAACAACCACAGACACTGTCAGCTTTTCACAACACAGGCAGTAACTTTTGTATTTCTCTCACACTGGTTTTTGCTATGGATGTTTCATAAGGCAGAAGGGCCTTCCTGCCTCTTCCCCAACTTCTTGCATAACATGCAACAAACACAACATGCAAACTGATCAAGCCTGCTATTCAGGTGGCACTGTCTTCACAAAAAAATATGGAGTACCCCATCCATTGTGGTTTCTGTGCCTGTGGTGCTCTCAACAGATGGATTAATCTTCTCCTCTTGGCCCACCAGGCATAACCTCAGTCAAGAGTTGTTGCTGCACCAGGATGACTGTAGCCTAGCTGTTTCTGTGCAGGGATAGCTCCAAAACAGTGAGGTAGGACCTTGGGAAAGGCCATGGACCCAGAGAAAAGGGCTCCCATGCAGGTTGGTGCAGAGCAGTTCTGGGCCATGAAGTGGTCCAGACCTTCCTCCTGCCACTCCACAGCTTCCCTGCTGAAATGGATAGGACACATCCCCAGCCTAAGGGAAGACCTTGAAGCTGAACCCTTATCACCTGAGACAGGTTGAGTTCAGATGGCTGAAGCTTGACTGAGACAATTTTTCGTTGTAGTCAGCATATGACCCGAAGGAAGGTTTGTACTGGGGACTATTTGGGCTTCTGTGAGGAATACACAAAATACCCCAGCGCCCCAGACTGGCACTTCACCTCCCCATTTGCCAGGGCTGGGCTGTGGGGAGCACTGTGTAGGGCTGGCAGGGGACACCCCAGCTGCCCTCCAAGGAGCTCACAGCCCCACTAAGCATTGCCACCCCATCCCAGAGGTGGGTTTCAGGAGCAGTGCAGACAGAAAATGGGTGGTCTTGTGCCAAAACCAGGTATAACCCTTAAAGACTCCTCAGCACCCCTCCCCACCTGTGTTTTACAAAGCACAACACAAAGCCTTCTCAGCATCCTTCCACTCCCACAATATAAAACCCAGTATTTCTATTAAGAGACCAGGCATTTCTCTTTCAAGTGGTGGGGGTTTTTTTTCCTCCTTTTTTTTTCCCTTTTTCTTCTGGCAGATTCCCCTCATTACCTTACCAACACCTCCTTGCAGGGTAGATTTGACACCAATGTATGGGCTGACAGAGGGAGGATAAAAGTCTCCCAAATACCTCAAAGAAATGAACAAACGAGCAGGCACAGACATGCTGGACAGACTTTGTTTCTTCTGGGACAACATATGTCTTATCAAAAGAAAATCCAAAATTTATTATAAGTAAGCAGCTACACCCGGGTTTGACTCCAGCTTGCACGTGACATAGAACTGCACCTTGTGCCTATTCCTAGCTGGAATTCCCAGCAAACCCCAAACTATGGGGTGAATCCCTGCACACACAAAGAGGCGCTGAAAGTAAATTGCCCTTCTGGGGCTCGTACCCACTGGCAGGCGAGATTTTTCAGCCGTCAGTCGAGCTCATGGCATGGCGCACGCAGTGCTTGCCTGTCTTATGCTGCCAATATATATCCAACAGAATCCATAGCCCCCTACACCCCCCACCCCCTCCCTAGATTTTCCTCCAGTTAAGCTCTGGGGTACCCTGAGTGCCTGAGGTGGTTGGATGAGGGAAGTATTTATCCACCCTTGCCTTTAAATAAATATTTCCTACCAAACCCTAAAAAGGAGGAAGCAACATTGCCAGGCAAATACACAAAACAATACAAGAGGCTCAGCTGGACATATTTACTCCTGTTGCTAAAATATGTAGCTGGACAACAGCCATGGTAGGTTTCAATACAAGTAATATAAAACAGGTTGTATATTTATGTGAAGACACTGATAAAAGCACAGGGAACGTATTTTAAAACATTTTGTAAAATAGATGTCTATAAAGTCACAAGTGGTCTGGAGAAGATGAACTGGGAATGGTTATTTATTGTTCCTCGTAAAAGGAGAACTAGGAGGCACACAATGAAATTTCTGGCAAGCAGGCACACAAAGGAAAGCACTTTTTCATGCAGTTAAATGAGTTAAATGCAGCCATGTAAACTATGAAACTCATTGTCACAGGATGTCATGGACACCAGGAGCATAAACAGCTTAAAAAGAGTTAAACAGTTGTGAGCCTAGATCTAACAGTGCCTTTAAAACATTTTTGAGTGGATGCAGCTTTCAACTCTTCAGATCATTAAAGTGTGGATTTCTCTAACCTGGGAGATTATACCAGATGAAAACAATCACTCCTTTATTTTTCTTATGCTGTTCTCCTTAAATAGGGAAAAGACACATAGTGAGGTGGGCCCTTGGCTTGGCCTGCACCTGGAAGCTCTTCATCAATTATGTTTTTAGATATAGATATATTAGTTTTGTCCTTGCTGGGCTGAATATCCTATGAGGTGCTCGTTCGGCCTCAGAAGCGTAGCGCTGGCTGGAAGGACACAGGGCTGCTCAATGTGGGTCTTGTCACTGACACCGTCTGGGATTTTAGAGAACTTTCTACACATCCAGGCTCTGCCACAGACTCCTCCTGTGGCTCATTTTGAAATTTTTGTTCAATTGGAGTAGTTTCCCCTTTGTTATCTCATGATCTTGACTACAAAGCCTTGTGAGGAAGGCGTATGGACTACAGGCAGAACCTGACATTGTGGGGACTCTGCAGCCTCTTTGGATACAACCAATGTAAGAAGCAAGAGAACATTGAAAGGAAAGAAACCACTCCCGCTTCCTTTCCTGTTGGGAGGAGGGCAGAAGGATGGAAGAGAAGACCATTACCATGCAGTCCTCACACTTTGTTACATCTGTGCTGCTTTCCACTTTTTACAGAAGTGGTTGCCACATCAGAAAAATGAGTCTGCACAGTTTCAGGCCAAAATGAGCTTGTTGGCAGCAGTTAGCGTGACAGACTGCTCACCCACCAACAAAGATCATGAATTTTCTTAATTTCGCATTGTGACTCATGTTCTGTCCTTCACAGAACCACAGACTGTCAGGAGTTGGAAGGGACCTTGAAAGATCATCTAGTCCAACCCCCCTGCCTGAGCAGGATCACCTAGATTAAATCACACAGGAACATGCCCAGATTGGTCTTGGATGTCTCCAGAGTAGGAGACTCCACAACCATTCTAGGCAGCCTGTTCCAGTGCTCTGTCACCCTCAGGGTGAAAAAGTTCTTCCTTATATTCAGATGGAACTTCCTATGTTCCAGCTTGGAACCATTGCCCCTCTCTTCTCACGGGGAGTCTGTAGAGCATTATGGTTCCTGAGACAAAGAAGAGAGAACACATTTTGAGCTGCATTTTCCTCAGGAAACAAAATTAGCCACATTAACCCCACTGTCACTTTAGGCCACATGAATCCACAGGTAGGCTAGTGGTCTGTCAGACAAGTGCAGACGATGGGAAGCAATGTTGTACCATATGCAGGCTGATCCTCCATCCAGGGTGATGTCAAAGGCTCAGTCCCAGCCACGTGTGGAAGATGAGCCAAGGATCAAGGCAAGAGAGGCACTCTGAAGGCCAGGCTGGACCTTTGCTTTGCAGTGTTGAGACTGAATATACCCAGAAGTTGGTATTCTTAGAAGTCGGTATTCTCAGAAGTTGGTAACCTCAAAATTAAGAGCTTGAAACCAAACCATTCCAGCAATACTGGGGGCTTCTGGGATCTGCTCAGTCTCTTCCAGTGCCACTCTTGCTGTCTGATGCAGTAGCTTAGCTTGCTACCCAAGAAAATCCTTTTGTAGCTGTAGCCTGGGACTCCTTGAGAAAGAAAGAGTGCATCTGCAATCTTAGGTGAGACTTTATAGACTTATGTCCTCAGACATTTACTGCTGTGGAGTGGTGACACCTAATGGCAGGGACAAAATGCAAGACATGGATACAGCAGGGGTGCAAGTGAGCCAAAAGAATCACCACTCTTCATGGATGCAAAGTAAATGCCAGCATTATCTTATATGACTTACACACCCAACTGTGCAGAATTTTAATGCAATGTCTCCTTTCCAGTCTTTTCTGTCTCAATGTGATGCATTATTAAGATCTGCTTATGGAGGCTTCATTTCCAGTCCTGACATTATAGTAGTCCTTTCCCCCTCCTGCCTTACCCTCTGCTCGGCTGACTCTTGCCTACCGTTTTTATTAAACCCTGCAATTTGTAGCTTGTCTCGGAGCAGCTTGTTCAGATTAGACTTGCCTAGGGGCTAGTTTAAATTGCTCACATGACTTCTTGTAAGAAACATTACACACATGTTAAATTCATGAGCCAAAGTAGGGTTGTGTGTGGAGCGCTCTCCATTTCCTTTTGCCCTTTCCAGGTGGCTTTTTCTTCATCTTTCCTCACCTTTCCCACATTCCCCTCTGCCTCCCCCGACTGCATTTTCATGCCTTTGTATGGAAACAAAGAGAATCTCGTCTCTGTACAGTGAGATGCAGCAACCCAGTCTAACAATTTAAATACTCAGGACTGGAATCTCTCCCTATAAAACCCATGTGTAGATAGTTGCAAGACAGCACGCAAACACGGCTGAACTGAGGAAAGAGAGCAGAGGGAGCCATTCACACATCCAGTGCATTAACCCCCAAAGGAGGTGGTGTTGTCTCTGGTTCTGGAAGGCACAAAGAGCACTAGAGCACTACAGGGAAATCCCTGTACTGCTCTAGTGCATTGAAGAGCAGCTTTCTGCAATGCTGCTCTCAGTACAACCCCAAAATGCTTCCAGAGCTGAGAGCAGGACTCCCATCACTTTGGTTATTGGGGTACCTTTCCTGCAAAGATCATCCCTTGAGGGTCACAAACACACACTTACGGCTCTGTTTTCTATGTCAGGAACACATCTTTCTTCTAACTTCGGCTTCTTCTAGCTCCTAGATGGAAGGGTAGCAGGTGGTCAGTATGCTGGTGCAGGCAGACAGGTTGGTTTGGCTTTGCTGTGGTTTAACGTGGCAGGCAGCTAAAACAACCACACAAAGGTTGGGATGGGGGAAAGAACCAGAAGAAAGAAAAACTCATGGGTTGAGATACAGACAGTTTAATAAGACAGTGAATGATCATCATCGTCATCTTAGTAGAATAAACAAGTGATGCAGAGCACAATTACCACCCACAGACCACTGATGCCCAGCTAATTCCTGAGACACACTCTAACCCCCCAAGCAGCTTCCCTCAATAATATACTGACCATGAGGTCATGTGGCATGGAATATCCCTGTGGTCAGTTTGAGTCAGCTGTCCTAGCTGTGTCTCCTCCCAGTTTTTACACACCCCCAGCCTCTTCACTGTCAGGGCAGTATGAGAAGCTGTGACATCTCTGACCTCAGCAAAAATCAAAACATCAGTGTGTTATCAACATTATTATTTTCACACTAAATCCAAAGCACAGCACTACTAGGAAGAAAATTGACTCTATCCTAGCTGAAACCAGGACAGACTTAGACGTGAGCATCTGCAGAACATGATTCCTGGTGTGTCTGAGAATGGTCATAAATAGGGGGGTAACAACCACAGAATCACTAGGTTGGAAAAGACCATTAAGATCATCAGGGCCAACTGTACCTGTCCTCTCCTAAATCATATCCCTGAGCATCTCATCTACCCGTCTGTTAAATACATCCAGGGATGGTGACTCAACCCCCTCCCTGGGCAGCCTGTGCCACATCCCAACAACTCTTTCAGTAAAGAATTCTTTCCTAACATCTAATCTAATCTAATCTAATCTAATCTAATCTAATCTAATC
>VXBZ01000534.1:951348-983028 GCA_013399135.1 Heliornis fulica
CCTGCTGGCCACACTGTTCCTGACACAAGCCAGGATGCTGTTGACCTTCTTGGCCACCTGAGCACACTGCTGGCTCATATTCAGTTTGCAGTCAACCAACACCCCCAGGTGTTCCCTGGATCCTCCCTCCGACCCTTCTTGTAAATGGGTGTAACATTTCCTAGCTTCTTCAATATCCTCAGGTGGATCCCATCCTGCCCCATGACTTATGAATACCTAACTGACTGAGTAGGTCTCTAACCATTTCCTCATGGATTGTGGGAGCTTTGTTCTGCCCTCTCTGCTGGCTGAATACCCAGGGAACATCCTACCTTACTATTAAAGACTGAGGCAAAGGAGGAGTTAAGTACCTCAGCGTTATACTTATCCTTTGTCACTACTATTCCCCGTGGATCCAGTGAGGTCTGGAGATTCTTCTTGACCCTTCTTTTACTGTTAATGTATCTGTAGAAAGATTTTTTGTTGCCTTTCACAGAATTGGCCAGTCTGAGTTCTAGTTGGGCTTTAGCCCTTCTGACTTTCTCTCCACGTGATCTTACTTCATCCCTGTAGTTTTCCTGAGATACTTGCCCCTTCTTCCAAAGCTTGTAGACTTTCCTCTTTCTTCTGATATCTGCCCAGATCTCTCCATTTATGCAAGCTGGTTTTCTGCCTCGCTAACTCCTTTTACAGCACACAGGGACAGCCTGTTCTTGAGCAGCCAGGAGTTCCTTCTTGAAGAGCATCCATCTCTCTTGGGTTCCTTTGCCCTTAGGGTTGTCTCCCATGGAACTTTGTCAAGCAGCCTTCTGAATAGTCCAATGTCTGCTCTATGGAAGTCCAAGGTGACTGTTCTGCTGACCTTCCTCCTTACTTTTCCTAGAACTAAGAATTCTATCATCATCTCACAGTCATTATGTCCCAGGCATCCTCAACCTTCACATCTCCCACAAGGCCTTCTCTGTTCACAAACAACAAGTCCAACAGAGCACCTTCTCTAGCCAGCTCACTCACCAGTTGAGTCAGGAAGTTGTCTTCCAGACACTCCAGGAACCCACTAGACTGTTTGCTCTCTGCCATATTGTACTTCCAGAAGACATTTGGTAAGTTGAAGTCTCCAAGGACAAGGGCTAGTGATCGTGACACTTCTCCCAGTTATTTGTAATATATCTCCTCCTCCTCCTCCTGGCTAGGTAGTCTATAGCCATCCCACCAGCCATGCTTAGGCCAGGTACTGTGAGCTGAAGAAATGATGCTCAGTAGAGTGAAATGAAAAGAAGTAGCTGGGAAGAAAAATCCTACTAAAGCCTGTATTGAGGGAAAGGTTGTGACATTTCACATCATGGAGGAGAACCAGCAAGAACCATTCTTCACAACAAAAGGAAGATCATCTGCTAGAGTGCACACCTCCTTAGATGCCAGTTCCAACACGAGACACTACCAGGCCTTCCTAGTTCCACCTCACATACAACTACTCCAGCTTAGAGTTCATGGCTATTTTGAGTGCAAGTGGCAATGCAGCAATGCAATTAAGGCAGTTGTCCCTTTGAGCTATCAGAGCATGGGCAGACCATTTCCATGGTGGGGAGAGCTGGATGAAGGAATGACGTAGCCACACCGTCTTCTCATCTGGATGCAATATAAACTGTTAGCGCTATGTCAAACTGGATGGTAAATTGATTAGAAGCTGGTCAGAAGGATCACGTCTCCTTTCATAGACCTCTATAGAAACTTTAATAATTGGCAGCATTTTTTTCCTAGAGGTCTATAAATGTGCCCTGGACATGAGTAATTTTCAGCAGAAGCAACCTCCTCTCAGCAGTCTGCTGGACCTTACTGGTCTGCAGTTACACTCGCCTAGCTGGTATTGTGTCTTCATTCCCCATCTGAATCAGCTGACCTGAATAGGCTGGAAAGCTGCTGTTGTGCTTTTTGGCCTTCTGGTTTAAAGCTCTTCCAAAATGAAAATTCAATTGCAGGGAGTTTCCCTCCTGGGAATCTTCCTGCCCTATTCCCAGGGCTGAAAGTCGTCTTCTAGCCTCAGACCCAGACCCTCTCAGTCCCTTGTAACATGTATTCTCCTGCTCTTCCAGCCTCCTTCCTGACCCAGGGTATTTCCCCAGCACCTGTGTAGGTGTAGGAAATGTAGTCCAGAAGAGATTCCCATCCTACAACAGATTGCTGCCTGTGCGGTGCCAAACTGCAGGCTGCTTGCCTTCACTCCACACCTCTCTTCACTTCCCACGGCCTCTTCCTCTGCAGACTTCTCTGTGATCTTTCCAGTAACCCCATTGGGGCCAAATGCTTCCCTTTAGTGGGCTGTGGAAAAAAACCCACCAGTTCTGAAAACTGTTCCCATAAATGATGCAACGAATGACTACTCATTCCCTCAGCACCTCCCCCCACTCCAACACTGCTTTCCACTGTAATGAGCATCTCCATTTAAATTAATTACTGGGAATTACTAGGAATTATGGAAAGTTCTTTTTTCATACAACCAGAAAATGACAAACATGACCCAAAACAACCTACCATCAAAGACCAGGCCCTCTTGGTTCAGGGCAGCAAAGGTTCTTCCTAGAGGTTTTTTGGTGCTTGGTTACACAGGTACTTGTGCTAGAACAGTAAAGTTGTGAGTGCTTTCCTTAGATCATATGTGATGTCATTGGGCGATGAGGACCCAGGTATGAACATAACTGCTGGCAGCAGCACCTACTTACTGTTAGTGTCCCTTAAATCCATAGTTACTTGCTTTGCTTGCACATCCACCGAGGTCCTGGGCAGCGACAGCAGAGCAGTGGGTTGGACTGACTGCATGGCAGGTAGAGCTACTGGATGTACAGAACAATTTGATGTAAGGATTCAAAGCTGTTATAATTTTAACCTAAACCACACCAAAGATATTCACTATGATTTTTATCATTTATTCATTCATGGGACATTATTTTGTTCAGGATTATGCATAAGCAATAGCTTAATGCAGCCAAGGCAGTTGAGCACGTGCTTTCCTGGCATGCTTGGTTGTAAAAGCGACCTGGTGTATTGCACTGTGATGTGCTCAGAAATGTCTTTATTATTTATTGTTGCATTGGTCATTCTGTAATTGGACTGCAAAAAGCTACAAAACTATACAGAGGAGACCAACATCTCTGTTAATGATATAAATCATGTTAGAACACAATCATTGCCATCTACTAACATCCTGCCCGGTCCAGACTCAACTCAGACTTCCTGATGACAGGCAAATGAGACCATGTAGATGTAGTACTTTCAGGCTGTATTTGGTGTTAGATAGTTGAATATTACACAGAAAATTGTGACTGAATTTGCAAAGTGTCAGAAAGTACTTTTTTAAGAGCTTAGGTTTCCAGGTGAAACACAAAAACTGACTGAGAATTCACAAATACAGCCAGTGTCTGTGTGGAAAGAAGATGGTCTCCAATGAGCCATACATCTTGTACTGAAGTACAGGCAAAACCATTCTTAATGTCTTTACAGTGGTTGTATTAGGTGCCCCTTTTATTCACACTCATTATCACAATCTAAGGTATTTTACTTAGATTTTTTTATTTACTGAATGACTATTACAGAACCTGCACACCACCCCTCCCCCCCCTTTAGTCTTCTTTATGGATGTCCCTCTGGAGAGAAATACTGTTATAATTGCCAATGCGGTACATATTTTGAGTACATCCAAAAGATTTATGACCTATCACCTTTTTATTGGATATGCTGACTTACTCAGCTTTGATGATGTGTTCTGGATAAAAGAGGGGGTTTGTATTTGGATGTCCTGATGGTGGCGGTAGGAGATTTTACAACGCAGTTTGCAGAAATCAACGAGCCAGCCGTAAACAGCCTCACGATGGCTTCAGGAGGAAAGGCTGCCTAACACATCCTACCATTGCTTATTTCGTTCTCTCCGCCCAAACACAGCCCAAGTGAGACATTCTCGTTTACACGTCAGATAAATAACCATGAACGGTGAGCTCTTCAAGAAGCACCGATAAAAGAGTTGTTCCCTGAAACACCAACATTCCCCTACTTAAAAGTTTTCTGGAGAAAGGAAGAAGCGTAACGAAGAGGAACAGAGGACACCCTATGCGTGCCCTTCGGATAGCAGAATACACCATGCACCAACCATCTCCACAAGCATTCTGTCGCCTGTGTCAGGGTATTCATCCTGCCCTTTTGTGAGGAATGAAAGGAGATGATAACTGTGGTGATGAGGGGTTCTTTGTTGGTGACAGCAGATGAGCTGTGACTGCACCCAGTTTGTGCAGGAGACGGAAGCAAACCCACTGTGTTGCAGACATGCAGAACTGAGCGCATGATCTCCCAGCGTTCTCACCCACTTCACAGCTTGCGGCAGCTGGGCAGTGTGGAAACAAGACCTTTCTTGCCCTCTGTCTCCTCTTGCTATGTGCCCTGTGCTCTGGCACTATGTCTAACTGCTCATTTAACACCCCATCCATCGGGGACATGAGATGGTGGGGACCTGCATAGCATGGATGAGGTCAGCCCCAGTGCCCTAGCTGGGCATCCTCAGCAGCACCAGCCCTGCTGAGATGGAAGAGATGCATTGGGTCCTTCACCACACAGAAGGCTCTGACCTGTGCTGGCAACCTTGGCAGTGTGAGGATCACAGGAGCACAGCTGGCCATAGTGGGGCTACCATGAGACAGAACATATCTTGGTCCTGCAGAACTTACAGTGCCGGTGTATCCATGACACAACTGGAGAAGGGCTGAGAGGACAAAAAAGCAGGAAGTACAGGTACAAACACGTCACAGAAGGACACAAGTGGAGAGATGCACTATCCCTGCCTCTGCTGCCCTCCCTCCTATGGTTTGCAGCTGACACAGTGGTTGTGTTAACCAGGAGTGATTAACAAGGGACTTAAGCAGCTCAAGAAGTCTGCCAGATTTGTTTGTCCTTAAAAATTAAACAGTGGTAATTAAAAGTAGTAATAGGCCTTTAATAGAGATTTAAAAAAAAATCTCTTTCCACTGAACTGCCAGAGCCTTCTTAAAATTATGTTAGAGGAAATGAATGGCTGGAAGTGGAGCAGAATGGATATATTCACTACACATATCGCAGAGGCGGACTCTGGTGCATGAATCCTTGGGAAGAGAAGCTGCAAATGCCAACAGCCTGATCCTCATCCTGCACTTACCCTGATGTAAAGGAGAAACAGCTCCACAGGGAGCTCAGGGAGTTAAATCCACTCTAAAACTGATAATCTCGAGACCTGAATCACCCCATCTTGTGCCCAACCCAGTGAATTGGGATTGACAGAGCTGTTCCCATGACTGTTGTTAAAAAGGTGACCTCAAACAAAACTGGGATACTACCAAAAATTAAACAAAAACAAATGTAGTAGGACCTTGATAACTGGGAACATGCACCAGCTATAGTTTCAAAGACTGAAATCATGAACCTGTATTAAGGCCATCAGAAAATGAATTTGGAGCATTAAAAATTGATAAAGCCTTTTGAGTCCCTAGAAAGATCATTACTAGGCAACATATTGCTGTAGTTCCCGTCACAAGGCACTGAGATAGTACAGACTTCGTATGAGCTGAATTCCCTCCACCCTCACAGTGCAGAAGAGGGAGCCTACCAAACACTCCAGGGCCATAAAGTGCCTTTGTGCGAGAAGATCTTCCCCATTGAGAGGATCGGCAAGTCAGCTGAGGCACACGGGGCGGGCGGGCTGAGGTCTCCAGTTATCAGCATTGCATGGGTTGAACCACAGCCTGGTTATTTCCCAGATTTGTTCATCAGCGCAGCACTGACCTTTCCCTTAAGGCGAGTTAGAACTTTTCCCCTTTAGTTACCAGGTTGGGTCTGACTCAAAATGCCCCACGGGAAACACTTCAAACGAACAGGTTTCATACAAGTTCTTTGCCTCTGCGATGACTTAGCATCTCAGAGATACCGCTGCTGACTTCACTCGGTGGCACGACCCTTGTCACGGCGCATGCAGTTTTCTCTGCTGCTGACGGGTGGTTTTGCGGCAGAAGCGCTCAAGGGGCTCGTGGTCTCCTCAAGGCTCTGCCTTTCTCTTTCAGCCGTAACACTGAACGTGACACTTTCTCTGCAACAGCCTCTGTTGCTTTGAACAGGGAAAATGATACGCCACTTCTCGGAAGTGTTAAAAAGATCCATTCCTCATATTTATGAAAGGCTTTGAGTTTTCAAGAGAAAGTACAGTGTGCTGCAAATGCAAATTATTGCATGTAAATAAAGGGATTTTTATTCTGCAGGTCCACAGATGAAGTGGAACAGTCACATCAAATATGTGCTGTGTTAGTAACAGACAGGTCAAAGGAAAACCAAGACCCCAAACTCTCGGGGTTCCAATCGAATCTACGGAGCCAATGTATTGGCAGCGTCCGGCTTGAGGTCTAAGGCTCTGCTAAATGTTACATACTATTACTAGGTTGCTGCTCTCCCAGCAGGATTTATCACCAAAAGGTTGTTTTATTTCTCAGGTCCTTATATCCATTGCTTTATATTGTGTCAGTTGTTTAAATATTTGTGTGCATTCAGGGTCCTCAATTTAATCTTTCTAACAGAAAAACGTTGCAGCTGGCAGTGGCTCTGGGCCAATAATACACAGGATGTTAGAGCAGCCCTGTGCGCAGTGGTTCTCTGCCTCAGCAATCTGGAGTATGTTTTTGTAAGTTTATTTGATCATGGCACTCATGAAAATTACAAATTAACTTCAGTAAATAGGAGCTGACATGGTCTCAGTGTACCTCGGGTAATCTTTGCCGTAGCTCTTCTGTTCAGCCCAGTCCTGACCTGCTGCACTCTTTCCTTTCTCCAGGTCATTACACTCCTTCCGGGACTGACACAGGTGGTGCAGCACAGAAACTTCAGGTGCTAAGAGAACAGAGAGAGGATGGCAAACCTTATGTAATTTGAGACTAGCATAAAACCCAGTCATAACGAGAGGAAAGTGAAACAATACTGATTCAGTGCTGGAGTAACTGACCAACAATGAGGATTTACCCTAAACCCTGAGCATTTAGGAACATACTTTGCTACATCCCTACTTTGCAACGCATTCCACTGTTGGTTTAACCTCCCTTGTTCGCACAAACTTATTGGTTACCTTTGTTTATGCTTTAAGTAAACAGTTACTCTTGAATGTGATTGTTAGATTTGGTCCTCAGATGAAGAGAGCGTTAGCAGCTGGAGACTGAGGCAGGGTGGCAAAGTGAGGCTGTGTAAACCAGCAGTACTGATTTCACACACACCCCACTTCACTCTGGTTTTTAACCACTTTAAATAGCAACTCACTTCTGCACTGGGGGAAAAAATTAGTCATCATCAGGGATTTTCACAATACTGCAAGACACGAACAACAGTAATTTAGCATCATATAGCCAGCTATCCACTCTCTACCTTCGTGAAGACAGCATCCCAAATATGCCCCAGGAGGGAGGCAGGCAAACGTGAAGTTGCCTCAGTGAAGCCATTTACAGGAGCAGATCATTACCCCACAGCATCTAACTCCAGATGAAGCTCATGTACCAAACCTGAGGAAAACAGTCACTTGTCCACCGAAGTACTGTTCAGTAGGTTAGAGCAAAGGAGATCAATAGAATCAGCTTTTTCCTGCATTTTCATCATGAGAGCCTACAGGAAATTAAATGGAATTTAATGTAACACCGTAATACTGTACTGCCATTTAGTCGCACGGTGATATATCATGCAAAGCATTCCCTGAAGTTCAGCCTGTTCATTCAGTTGGTTAATTGAACATTTAGCACTTCCCCTGTCTCCCTACTCTGTTACCTCCTTTCTGAAAGAAAAAATGATCGATTCATTCATTATTGGCTCCTGCTGCGGAGTAATTCACTCTCCAGTGTCAGCATCCAAGTGTCCTTGCCCGTTTGAAAAAAAATGATGAGAGGGTGAAGGAGAGAGGTTTTTTAAAGGAGATCACAAACTAAACCCTCTAACACTTGCAGACCCCAGCACACTTCCAAATTTAACCTTAGTCTCTATTTCTGTGACAAGCTAAACAAATCCATGACATCTGAGCATCCCTGCACTCGGAGCTCAGGCTCACCTTCACTACACAATTAATGTTCCAGAGGGTTTTAATGGTGTGGACAGTTGGTTTCATCACATCCACCTTTCCAGCAGCCAGGGAGGAAGGCAACCTGCCAGCATGCTCCCAGTGTGGGGCTGTTGCTGTCTCCTGTGAGATGCGAGCACTCAGCGCTGTGCCCAAGCCACCATGTTGGTCTCTGCGTCCCACTTCTGTGCTCCTGCTGACACTCTTTGGGCTGCTCCTTTCCATGCTCATGGGTGCCAGGGAGCAGCTTTGAACTTCTTCATCCCACTCCTCAGAAGTTGTCAGATAACTGGGTGCTCTACTCCAGGACAGGAAATTGGAAAATGAAAATTTCAGCAAAGTTCAGCTCACAATATTTTTCATTAGAAAAGCAGAAAATCAGGAGGAATGAGGGTTAATATGGATGGGTTTCCCCAGACACTTCTTCCCCCTTCTGCTCAGAAATTATGCTCAAATGAATGTTGAGATTTTTTTCACACTTATCCCAGACTTCCAGAGGTCTGATTCTGGAGCACTATCTCAGAGGTGGGACTTAGTCCCCACTATTGGAACGTTTGACCATCCAGAGGCAAGGTGCAGTCTCACCACCTGAGATGGGGATCAGACTTACTACTTCGCAGCATGTGCTTCTCTTGGGCTCCTTCCCATCAATGTCACCACCTGGGAAAAGACCCATGAAGAGATTCAGAGAACAGGGTAATTCACTGCACCATTCTGTACTGCACATTGCTACATCAGATCAGAGCTGCCCGAATGTTATCCCTTAACCCTTGTCAGGTGGCACAAGGGAATCAGGAGGAAAACAGAAAATATTGCAAAACTCAATTCAATACCATAAAATTTTTTTGCAAATTGTTAAAGAACGTAAAACCTGTATGCAATGTCTGCTACTTCTCATAACTCAAACTGCTCAGCTAGCAGGAGGCAGCAGATCCTGGAGTTTCCAAAACCTCCTCTGGGATTCTCCCTCAAATTGCTGCCAGCATAGCATTAAAAATCTTGTAAAATGTCAGAAAATTAGAAGGAATTTTCTACACAGAGGAACCATACCCAAAGTTGTTGGAGTGCTTGTTGCAGGTGGCAAGATGGGATAGTTGTGCAAGCTTCACAAAACACAACAGGCAAGCTGTCCGATTTCACGTGAGGGCACTGGTCCAGTCAGCAAGTAAAGACAGGCTTATAATAAAAAAGATATTGCCATGTTCCTCAGTGGCAGCTCAGGCTGTGAACAGCAACTCAGTTTTTCTTTTCCTAAAAAGACCACAATAGGTCTTGCGGAAATGTAAAAATCTGTTGTAGCTTAGATTTGGCCTCTCTTGGGAGCCTTGAAACAAGACAAATATGACTAGTTTGTCCACACAAAGCAGAGCAAAAACACACAACTGAAAAGTTGGAAGCTGTTCTTCCTGACTTCGGGGAGGAAACATGGAGCTCCTTCTAGCTTTGCGCTCACTTCCAGTTTTCACAGATTTTTCACCTCACGAAATCCTGTGGGAATCCCATCCTGTTGTGCCCAGGTGTCTCCAGAGAAGGGAGCGGAAGAAGCCACCAACATCACTGCAGAGGCTGCCGATGGAAGAGCCTGTGACACCAGGTCCAGAAGAGCCTCCCCAGAAGGAGAAATATGAGCTTCAGAAGAAAGTCAACCTGCTTTTCTCCTCTTCTCACATCTCTAAACTTTGGAACAGGGAATGAGATGTTAGTGCTTATGAATCTCTGCATGTGTGCAAAGAGCTGATAAGAAATGCCGAGTTGAAGAAATTGAGATAAGCCTTTGGTTTCCACTCACAAAGCCTGCAGTCATTCCTGTCTCTTCTGCGAGCAAGGGATATGGTTTAATCCATTCCTGTGGATTTCCTCCGAACGGTAATGACATCACTGCTCCGAGAGGACGCAAATGTTAAAGCAAGGTGCTGTCATGGAGAGAAAGGACTGACCTGTCTCGGGAAGGGCTTTCCGATCTGGAGATGTGGAGCTGGGCTTTGCATTTTTTGATGATGAGTGCCAAGGTGAGCGTCAGCGTGATGTGGCTGCACTGCCTCGCTCAGCAAGCAGAGAACCGTACTACAGGGGTTTTTTCCCCAGTGTGCAAGTACAGGTACACCCACAACACATTGCAGCTACTGGGTGAATCCCTGATGTGGAAGATGCTCTGTGTCCAGAAGTCCAGCTTGCAGGCTGTCATTCTCCCAGTAGCTACAAAGCAAAGATGATTTTTTTTTTTTTTAACATTCTTGAGTATTAGGGCTGTTCAGAAGCGTTCAGGTGTTTAAATAGGACAAAATCAATGAACAAGTCAAAACTCAGTAAATACTGTGGCTATATGTACAATATTTATCGGCACTGGGGCAGGAAGACATTATCAAGAATTTGGAGATGAGGTTGAATTTTTGTGCCTGGTATTCCAGAGAGGTTAAGTGATCACCAGCGCTCATGCAACAAGTTTGGTCTAAGAGGACACTCAATTCCTACCATTTCTCCTCACCCCAATGCCTCCTGAGGGAGACCCATACTGAACCTATACTGAACTCCCTGGAGACTTTCTGCAGGATGGACTTGGATGGAAACAACACAGAAGAGGTCATACATCAGTCTTACAAGTGCTGTCTCTGCAACATGATCTGGCTGGTAGAAATCCAGCAGTGACCTGGAGTACTGGAGAGATCTGTCAGAACTCCTGTTTGCAAAGCCCTTTCACAGGCATCTGCAAGCCAGAAAGGCAACAGATTTTAGTTGTCTCTGAAGGAGAGGGTATTTAATGCAATTTTTTTGCTTATTTAGTGCAATTTTCCACTCCCTCCCCACCCCTTTCCCCCAATGGGCAGAGATAAAATCTAATCAGAAATGGCCTATTGCTGTCTTTGTTTTCCTGTTGGAGTAAAATTTAGACCTCCAAAGGGTAATAGCCAAAAAATATAACTATCTCTTTCACGAGTTAAGTACTCAGAAGTAAGAGGAAGAAATACATAGATTAAAGCAGAGCTGATGACTGGCAGCAAGGAAACATTAAAAAGATGGAGCACACCGATGTTCAGCCGCGTTGGCTTGTTTGTCAGAACCAGTGGCTCTCTGATAAGAAAATGTCACATTGAAGGGTTTGTAAATCACTTTTTAAAGGGTCTGTTTCTTCTGTGCTGTGATAAACAGAATGCTGCGTAGCCTCTACATGTCAAAAGATTAAAATATGCAGAGTTTGAAGAACTGTATCACTTCTGTGTGTCAGCGTCATAGGTGTAATAAATGAAATAGATCTAGAAGTAGAGGTGGATAGACAAGAAAATGCTGCAGAATGACTTAGATGTGTCAGAAAAAAACCCTGATTGACAAACCAACAATGGGCAAATGCTGAGAAATTGTCAGATCAACAGTTGAGGAGCCTGAACTACCTCCCCACTTGAGATGAGTATCCAGCTGCAGAGCTGATGGAGATGCTAACCTGGCTTCTACCCTCACCAAATTAATTTAGTGGCTCATGAGAAAGTTTTGGTTTCCTTCAGGTGCTGGGAGGTTACACTACCGCAGGCACTCACACGTAGTTATAATGGGGGGAACAGCAAAAACCATTTGTTGAAAGGAACACTTACTGAATTTGACACATTGGCTGAGGCAGTTGCTCTGCTACTGTTAAGGAGATGAATTCCTTGCATGCTATGCTATTATTTTTAACCTTCTGCGGGGGATAAATTATTTGGGATTAGGAAACACAAACTATTGAGCAATTTTGCTGGTCTGAGCGCCTCTTTGCATTTAGAATGTCCTAATTTTTCTTCAGACTCTACTGTAGGGAGGGTCTCATTCACTGTGCCTAATCTAAAATGGCCCACGTTTACGTTTCCTGTAGCTTGAAAACAAAATGAGGAGGGGAAGAAAAAAAAAAAAGGCCAAGAAGAGAAACAAGGGAGAAGGAGTCAAAAAAAAAAACCAAAACCAAAACCATAGGAGAAATTTGCTTATATCATTCATGAACCTTTGACTTGCTACTTTTGATGATCACTTTTTGAGAAAAAAAAAAAGTAAAATGGGAGAACAAGAGAGATTCATTCATGCCTATTTCTAATATCTCTTACTGCCTCAGAAACCTATGCTGGGGATTCAGACATCTGTTCTGCAGGACAGATGTGCTATAAAATACAAATGATGATGTCTTTGTGGCAGAAGAGGTTAAGCCAAAACCTCTTAAAGTCAATAAAAAACTCCTGGTGTTTCCAGTGGGCTTCAGATCAGGTGCAAAGTAAGTGATAGGGAACTATGGAGTCCCTGCTCCCTGCCCAGCCCTACCACAGGGGTCCCAAGTGACCCAACCAACTACTTTTTGGTTTTATGCCTCAGTTTCCCTACTTTTCAGAGTCTTCTAAAATGCCTACCTGAAGGTATAATCAGGCTTAATGGCTCATAAGGTGACCGAAAAATCTAGCACTGAAAGTGCTATAGAGTTGTGAAGTATTCCTGGTACTCAGAAAATGTTTTCCTTTATGGCTGATTAAACACTTAATGTCTGAAGGGCTGGTGAACACAAGTGTTAATAGCAGGTTCCCATAGATCAGGCTTTTCTCCTGTGGGTCTACTTTGAACTTCATTCCCATGTTTATTTAGCTGTGTGTTTGTGTCTGCATGCCCCTGCATGTAGCAAAGGGCCAGAAGCACGGAGCCCCTCCCTGAGGAAGCTCTGACAGAGGATCTGTGCAAATGTGCTTCCTCTTCCTTTCACTCCCCAACCTTAAGGTCAGAGGATCTGGAAAATCCTCCTCCACCCTGTGACTTGATCTGATGATTGTAAGAGAACCACGGTTCCCCGTGCCTTCCGCTCCCCACCCTTCCGTCTCACAGCCTGGTAACCCTTTACAGCCTTCTCTGGATTGATGCCTATCCATCCTGGGCTCCGAGGAAGGATGTGGGGGCTTTGGGTGCTTGGGTTTGTATGGGCTGAGCAGCCCCAGGTGTCCCAGGTGGTCAGCTCTTTCTGTGACCCTCATGGGCCAAGGCAACATGTGAAAACGGTGTCTCAAAGGTGTCTCGGGGACATTGCTTTCTGCTCCCAGACAGATGGGAAGCAAGCCTGGAAAATGCATCAATTAGTAACTCAGTTGAAAAGAGTTAATGACTTTTTTATTTATTTCTTTTTTTCATTCTTAATCTCAGATATTTGGATTCAAGTCAGCCGAGACAGGAATTCCTGTCTTTGGCTTCCAGCTCTACTGTGGTGTGAGAGGCCCCCACAGCAGCCAGCAGCACTGTGACTGGTGTTGGTGGCCAACATTGGTGGGAGCCCTGGGGCTGCGAGGACGCTGTTTCAGGTGTCCCATTTGGGGCGGATCTCTCACATCAGGGTGGTTTCTTGGGGTGGATCTCTCCTATCAAGGTGGTTTCACAGTTACTGGCACTGCCCTTAAAACAGTTGCCTCAGAGACACTTAGAAAAGCCTGCAGAGATTACCAGGTGCAAATTACAGGAAAAGGGACAGTCAGCTAGAGGAGGGTCTCCATGGCCCACTTTGTCTTTGGAGAAATCATGAATCAGGCCTCTTTGAGCTGGAGATTCCTTGGGAAAAGAAACAAAAAAATAATGGTGGTTGGGGTCAGTTTTATCTGCCTTCTGGCTCACGAGCCTTTTACTCACACTGGGCATTTCTCTTCCCCCATCAGCGCTAGGAACTGACTTTTTATTTTCAGTGAAAGGCACAGTTTCCACAAAGAAGAGTGGAGGTGCGGTGACAAACATGCCTGCCACAGGCAGACAGTAAAACCATGAGCACATGCTGCATACTGGCCATGGCCCAGAGGCCCCCACTGTGGTCTGAGATGGAGATTGTCTCACCCAAATGTTGGCTGTGAGTTTGCTGAGGAGAGTGAGACTCAGCATGCCCCTTCCAGCCACCCAAAGCCTAGGGGCTTTCGGATGGTGAATTCCCCAGTACTTGGCCTTGTCTGCCATTTTTAATGTAACTCTAGCAAAATGGGGGGCTAGCTTCATGGCGGAGGGGATAGAATCATAGAATCACTTGGGTTGAAAGAGACCAATCGAATCCAATCACAGCCTGACCCTGCCTAGTCCATCTCTAGATCATGTCCTGCAGCACATCATCTACTCACCTTTTAAATACCTCCAGGGATGGTGACTCTACCACTTCCCTGGACAACCCATTCCAATGCCTGACAACTCTTTCAGTAAAGACATTTTTCCTGATATCTGACCTAAATCTGCCCTGGTGCAGTTTGTAACCATTTCCTCCTGTCCTATAGCTTGTTACCTGAGAGCAGAGACCAGCCCCCACCTCTCTACACTCTCCTTGCAGGTACTTGCAGAGAGGGATAAGGTCTCCCCTCAGCCTCCTCTTCTCCAGACTAAACAGCCCCAGCTCCCTCAGCCGCTCCTTGTAGGACTTGTGCTCCAGACCCTTCACCAGTTTCATCACCCTTCTCTGGACACACTCCAGCATCTCAATGTCCTTCTTGTAGTGAGGGGCCCAAAACCACACACAGCACTCAAGGTGCAGCCTCACCAGAGCTGAGTACAACGGGACAATCACTTCCCTGCTTCTGCTGGCCACACAGTCACAGCAGCCCAGCTCACAACAGAGCCCACAGGGCTTCGCCTCTCTGCCCCTGTCCTCTGGAGGAATGGGCTCATGTCCCTCCCCACAGCTGCCTGTCTGCAGGAAGAGACCTTGTGGCAGCAACATGATTGTAGGCTGCTGGTCCAGGCTGGGGTTGCTCTTCCTGCACCCCTGCCCTTGCAGGAGACGAGAGTGTAGGATTGGATGCCAGGGCCAGAGTGCCTCCAGACACAGTGTGGCATGACTCTGATGCCAGCCTTTGCAGCTCCCTGGCCTATTTCAGCCAGTGAAGGACCCCTCTAGGATGGGACGGGGAAGTGGCAGTGTCCCACATTCTGCTTCTCTTTGTGGGCGGTCAGTCAGCCCAGCACTTGGCAGAGATATGAAATCCACTCCCAAACTCTAAAAGTCCACATGCAAACCTGATTATTTTGTACGGATCTAAAAGATTTTAAAGGAACAGCCTTGGACTATTAGCATTTGTTTCTTCTGTACACAGTCTGATATTTCTGGTATCATGTGTAGACTTTGCCTCCTTAAAAAGAGCAGAAGGTGCTCCCCGAAGAGTAAATTCACTGTGCGCCTCCATTTCTCCACTCAGTCTAGACTGAGCAAACATTTTAGGTTCTATCAGTGTTTGTGGTCTGCAATTAAAAAAGCTGAGACAGATACATGTTAGTCTGGTTCTTCTGTAGAGTGATTTATTACGGACACGCCGGCCAGGGACTGCACACTGCAGCAATATGTCTGACCCACAGAGTAAGTGCTTACTAAGATTAGCACTGACCCAGGCAAATTACACAGAGATGCCTATGTAGTTATGTCTCTTTGACTAAACATATATATCTATAAAATGTCTTTCATTCGAAGAACACAAAGTGTTTTGCATCTTATTCCACTCCATTTACTCTTTGGTGCTATTACTGTTCCCTGGAAGTGTGTGGGGTTTCAGCCTGGGGCAAATCCCATTTTTGGGTGCCTACACTGACATTTGTAGAGGTAATCATGACATGAGTTACCACGGGGGCCACAAACCTGGCTATAAATATGTTCACAAATTTCATGTTTCCTGAAGCCGGAACTGTTATTTATTGTGTGCAGCACCTGACACAATGCAGTCTTGACCTGGTTAGGGTTTCTCTGCCATCCTGCAGTGAAATGGTAAATAAACCAGCTATAATGATGTTTTCTCCTTTCCTTCTCCACGGTGTTATTGCCGGGGTGTTTTTGTTTAGTGGGTCTAATTAGCAAACTTGCAGAGTTACTACTGAATGAAAAGGGTTTGGAAGAAGGCATGCTTTCGCCATCTGTGAATCCCATCTACTTTCAAACAGGGTTTCTTGAAATTTTGTGAGAAACAAACCCATGTTTTTTACAATACTAATGAATTCTGTGCAGTGCAGAAGGTCATGTAAAAAGCAGCAGGAAGACAGGATGCTGGGATAAAACACCGAGCAGATTTATTTCCTAAATTAACATTTTTTCTCTCTCTTTTTTTTTTTTTTACTCTCCCTGGGTCTTCGTGGAATAACAGCATCTTGTGCTAGACAAAGGATATAAAGGAGCATTAAGTACAGGTATACTGCAAACACAGTAGGCAAAATACTGGGACATTTCTAAAAAACAACAAGAGAACCTAACAAGGAATGCAGATTTAAGTGGAAACATGCAATCCAGCTTATGAGAAACTTTACATTTTATTCATTGTCAAATGTATTGGAAAGGTATAAAGTGGACAAGTATATGTGAAAGCTGTCAAATATGATCAACAAGAATGAAGTAATTGAATTTATGAGAAACTCATGTGCATCTGCTCATGCAGGTATGAAGGAGGGTTATTATACCTGGCTAGATTCTGATTCTGAAGAGACTGGACCAAATTCTTCTCTACCACAATTTCATCACAGTCTTCGGGCATTTATTAAGCTCGTACTTGTCTGGTGTAAGTGCCTGAAAATGTTATGTTCCAATAACACTTCAATCTAACAGATGTATAAAAGTTTGGCTTAATAAATGTAAGGGCCACAAATTGAAATATCTGAGATGTTTGAAAGAAGTTTTAGTTAAAGACAAGTTTAGCTCACTGCCACAGCTCAAGATTTTCTTGTACAAGGTGTTTGACTCACCAAGAAAAATCTATGACAAGACATAAAATGTCATGACACAGACTTTGAAAACCATGGTAAGTTTACGAGAAATGCCCATATACATTTGCCACTTTGCTTTACTAGCTGGGCCCTTCTGTATGCGCTGAGGTCTGAGGACGGCTCTGCACTCAGATGCCCCAGGCCAGGAGGGGCACTGGAACTAGTGGGACGGGACTAGATGATCTTGGAGGTCCTGTCCAACCCAAACCATTCTGTGATTCTATGACACTCTAGCAGTGAGACTTCCTCCCCAGGTCCTCACCCACTTGGGGAAGTGACGGTGGCGGGAGCGACTTACCTCACCATCCAGCCATACAGTCTGTCCAATGCAAGAAGAAGTCAGTGCCATTCCTTACTTTTCCCTGTCCTTCCACATACCAAGGACATGTACAAAGCACAGTCCTGACATCTCTGCTCATTCTTCTCTTGCAGCCACCTCCTCCACAGGACTGTTTCTAATTTCTTGTCTTGCTCTCACACTTGCTGGGCACACCCATTCATCCTCAGGTTCCCGTGGGATAAAGGGAGGATTAAGTTACCTGTTCTCTATTTTGGGCAAGAGTTTCAGTGCTCTTTCCTGTCCCAAGTCCACAGGATCCTGCAGGCCTCTCCAAGGAAAAGCTCTTGCAGAAGAAAGGAAGCAGAGAAGACTAGAATAACAGTACTCCTTCCTCCTATCTCTCTTCATCTTTCTGCATTCATCCTCTGGATTTTCATCTGCAGAATGGAGAAAGATAAGCTTTGCCCCATTTTCTTTTCCAATGGGCACTGGAAGATTACCAAGAGGGCTGAGAGGTATAATGAAGAAACCTATAAATATTAAGGAAAAAAAAAAAGAAAAAGGTGCAAGATAGGGAAATATGTAAGTAAAAGGAAGAAAATGATGAAATGAGAGCGAAGAAGAGGAAAGTCTAGAAAAGAAATCATGATGTCAAGTATCTGTGTAGCTGAGGCTTCCACTTCCATGGTAACGTGTGCTTCCTAGATTGACAGAATTGTTCAGGAGAATTTTTGTGCTTAGAAACTCTAAATTTCACACAGAATCTGAAGAAATGATCACAGAAACCCAGTCTTGTATGAAATATGCTGGAATAGCTATACCCAAGTTTCTGTTCCAGGGGACAGGGATAAAAAATCTATACAGCGTGGTGGACTACAACGTGCTTTCATGTTCTGCCTGGGATTTTCCCCCCACCTACCTCCTACTGGAATAATTTAAAACTGTGAACATTATGACCATTACATACAAATCGTATCCTCCTTTGCTTTTCGTTATCATCTTCCTCCCAACCTTCCTCTTAGTTCTTTGGGTCAAAAGGGCGTAACTTCCTGTCTGCCTCCTAAAACCATAGTCTTTTTAATCTGAAACAAGAACAAACTGAAGATTAATTTTATTTTGCAGATAGGTGAACATGAAAACATTTGAAATAAATGGGAACAGAATTTGAGTGTTTTTATAATGAAAAAAAAGGAAGAAAGTAAAGTGGTTCCATCAGAATACTTGCAAAAAAGAAACAGATGTGAAAAACAATTTAAATGTGAATAAAATCCAGACCTGTAAACCCTTCTTTTTTTTTTTTTTTTTGCAAAGAAATCTAGATTTATTGTGATATCCTTAAAATATGGAAACTACATATTTGAAAAAGTGAAAAATAAGCTGAAAATACAGCATCACAGGCCTTAAAAAGTCAGTGAAAAGAACTAGGTGAGTGAGGATTTTCAGAAGCCAAACAATTGCTGGTGTGACTTGAGGAGAGCAAATAAAATAATCCTAGCCAGCAAAAGAAAGTGTTGGTATCAAAGCTGAAAAAAATTAATGGAGAGATGACACTTCAGATGATAACCTATTATGTTCATTGAGAATTTCCTTGCTAAATTCTGGCCCTAACGAGGCTGTGGTATAACATCTCTGCAGCTGATCATCATGCTACATAAAAGGATGTTTATTTTTTATAAATCGGACTCTGAGGCTACCTGGAAGTTTCCATATACTAACATCCCATACACTCTGCTGCAGTGTATGGGATGTTTCCAGGCTGAAAGGTTTAGAAAAATGTACAGCTGGTCTGAAAAGCATAAAATTAATCCCAAATGAGATCTATAAGCTAATCAATTTAACATACATAATATAAAACCAGGTTGGTTTTATTTTCTCACTTTTCTGAGGAAAAACATAACAAAAGCCACACCTGAAAACCCACACAGAAAAAATGTGGGGTTAGAGGCTTCTTCCTTATCTGTTGAATACTGAGCACACATAGAGATACAATCTTTATTCCCACTAGAAAATTAATCCTCATTCTCAGTGACCTTTGATGTTCAAAATGCAGGCTCATTCAAAAAATCCCAAGTATGTATCTGACTAAAAACAGAGTTTGGGTTGCTACTTGATTTTTTTTCTTCACAATTTTAAGACATGTAAAATGTTACACACACAGATACAGATTATAATTCTTCAAGGCATTTGGCATACAATATACTTTCAAAACATTGGAAAGAAATTGTGACAATAGTTTTGGTCTTTTTTTTTTTCCTTTTTTTTTTCACCAGACATTTCATTAGTATCATTGACAAAAGTGAGTTCTTTGATTGGGACATCAGTGCAAGGTTTTTCTGAAAATTCTTAAGCAATGATGGCAGCCCAAAGCAGCAACTTCTAAACTTTCTTCAGTTGGTATCTGACAGACCAATAGTTCTTTGCACCCCTAATGCTGGGCCCACTAGTGTGCTCATACAGTAGCACAATCAGTACAGAGCAAACCTGTATGTAAACATTAATGTTAATGAACACATAGAATTTATGTTGGGTGTATAAGCCCACAAGCAGCTACATTTGAGGGTATAACTCATGGTTTAGGATATTGGTATATATACTATAAGCTGCCAAATGTAAGTGAACACAGTTTAAATCTCATCCTCTCCTCTCCCCTCCTCTCCTCTGCTGTTTGCTTTACAGCAGACCTTTTTCATTCCACCTACAAGGAAGCTGGAGGTGTTCTTTTGTGCCTTTTCCATCTTTAGTATTTTCTCTTCTATACCTTGAAAGAATCCCATCCTCATCTCACAGACAAATGAATCCTTGTCATCTCCAGACAGAATACTCTGTGTAAGTCTTGCATGAAGTCATTTAAATGGCATATACCTGTTACAGAGTGACATGGCAATTGGTATCTTAGCAGCAGAGATGGCCCTCCTTTATGAGGAATTTAATCAAAAAGGTTAGCAGATAATTCCAGAAGTCCTAACTTTGATGCTTGAGGTTCCACCTCCTTCTCATGGAAGTATGCATATGTATTTTCCAGGTAGATGACCTCCCCTTTTCTCCAGACCCAAGGACAGTGACAATACAGGAATTTGCAAATGACTGCAAGATAATATTCCGTTAAAGACATAAAATATTTTCAAGGTTCAGCAAAGACCTTGAAACAGCTAAACAAGTTGTCCACTCCCGAAGCAAAGCAACATTATCAATCATTGCTCCTTACTTCTGGGCACCCTTTGCTATGAGACCCAGAACATCTCATTTCCCCGTTTCACCCCACTCAACAGTTAAGCAAAACTTTGAAGAGAGGTGCTGAAACAACATGCATCTTGGAAAAAAGATACAGACTGCATTTTGGTAGAGCTCCATGAAAATTAAGCAGTCTTGTAAGCAGAGCAACTCATTAGGAAGGAGCAAAATGCTATAATTTTGGATTTTCTTTGTGCCTAGAGGTCTCTAAACTGTCAGACCTACCTTAAGAGAAGCTGGCAAAGCTGCAGTGAGGAAAGACAGAGGTGATTCTTGCTGGGAGAAAGACAGGCATCACAGAAGTTGCTGTTTCCTCTACTGTACCACACATCCTCAAGGGCATCTGTTTCTGGATTATTAAATTAATCTTTAGCCTGTGACTCATTTTTGTTTCTTCACAAACATAAACTCCCTTGACAGCTGTTCTGCTCTACTGAGGAAAGTATCAGGCCCCAAAGGAAGGTTTTTACATGTGGGAGAGAAATGGAAGTGGAGTCTGTGGAACCTGGAGGGGCAGATGCAGCCCTGCTCTAAATAGGACTTACAGCCGTGATTTAGTGATGTGACTGGCCCTTGAGTGTGTGGAGGTCTTGCAGACCATGTTAATTGGGGAAGTAGAGGGAAGAGGAAGGAAACCCTTTCAGCATCATCGTAAATGCCCAACTTGGTTACCTCCCACAGGAGATGCAACTTCACTGTTTCCAGAATTACACAGATCACTCATCTTTTTGGTGGGTCTTTGCCTCAATAAAATCATTATAGAAACACACAAATAGATATATTTTTTACAATTTAATCAAATTATCTAACAGTTTTTCTGGGGTGAATAAGTAGTTGTTTGAAGCTGCTTGTAATGAGGTTTAAGCAAAGCAACCAACCTGCAAATGCAAGCTCTGAAATAGCTGTTGAACTTTCAAGAGGTTGTTCTTTACCCTTAGTAAAAAGTCTTTCACAAGAGCATCCCCTGTCCACTTCCACAGAGCCCAGGTTCCCCTTGTGACATCATCAATCAATCACTTAGTGATGAAAGTGCACAAGCACGAGCATCACATGGAACCAACCACCTGTGTGTCTCATAACTCCACTTCTGGAAATGCTGCTTTGGAACACTTGTCCTAGAGGAAGCACTGAGTTTGCAGCCTTATGCCTATAGGTGATCGAGGAAACTAGTTCAGAGAGCCACAGGTTCAAATCTGTGCATTGGTCAGTGCAGCAAGAGAACCCTTTGGAGACTGAATGAAGAAAGCTGTTCGCCCAGCTACTTGCTTATATCATTTCCCTCTATAAAACTCACTGGAGTCTGTCTTATCTAACATAGCCAGTCAGAAGTGTAAGCGATAAATTAAGGTGAAACACACATTTCTTTTGTTTTCACTGTGTTTCCACCTTGTTTCAAGTAAGAGTTGTTCTTGTTAGGATCACTAGCACGTGTAATTTTACGCTGATGCCCTCAAGGAAAGAAGATTCCTGTGACCTTAGTGGGAAGGTATTGAAGAGTTTACACTGCTTTTGAGGGTAATCCAGAGAGCAGAACAGTAACCTATACCTTCTGAAATATGGTTTCATGAGGCTCTGACAGGCTAACCAAGATTATCTAAAGAACCAGAAAGACCAAAGAAGAAAGATATAAAGAAAGAGGAGCAGTTTGAAGACTGTTAAGTAATCTATGTTTAACTGGCATAATGCTGACCCTCAAGTTGAGACTTTCCTAGTAGCCTCTTGCATATGTTGAACAAAAAGAGAAGAGTTCATCTCTGTGTTTAGTAAGTGCAACCTCCACATGACTCTAATCACATGATGAAGGCACTTAATCAGTTTGTCATCACATGAACTCATTGTTGTCAGCAACTTGTTCAGTTCAGATACATTTCTTCCTGATGTAGCATTAACAGGGTCTTCTTTCCAAGTGCTAATTTTCACTGAATTTTCATGGATCTTAAAATAATGTTGGTTGGACCTTTGAGACCAGTTCTGTCAGTCTGGCTGAGATGGGAAAGCTGGGTTACCTGTTATCAGGGAGACACCGTGGCAATGCATAAAAGCATGCAAATCTACAGCTGCTCAGACATTGGTCCTCTCACCTGCGCTCACATAGTGTATGATCACAAAAAAGGACTAATTTCTTTCAAAAATAAGTTATTTCCATTTCTTTGGGACTGGGAAGACAATATTTAGTTCTGAAACACCAACAAGGGTTTGAAATTGTTCACAATTAGCCCAATGAAAACTCAGAGTAACACCAATGATTTCAGTCCAGCTCTGTTAATTTAGACAGGAGGGAGCCTGAGCAGAACAGGAATTGGAGTCAAATATATTAACCACAGAAGCAGAATGCCCTAACACAATCATAAATGTTTGGCACATGTGAAAGTATAGTTCCCCCTGCTAACCGTGAATTGTTTGGAAAAAACCTCTCTCATCAATTTACAGTGTCATTGTACCAGTTTTAAACACGGGGGAGTTCTGGGGACCATTCTTTGCCATGTGTTAGCCTTGTGCTAAATTACTTACTATGAAAGAAATAATTGTAATTGAAATAAAGGTCAGGCAGGAATACTGTAATATAAATAGGTATGAGAAATTAAATGTAAATAAAATTAAGGTTAAACTGATATACATTTCTTAATATGTTTGGTAACCATCAAAGGCACAAATCTTAAATAATGAATTTTTCTGGTTACATCCTTATTTTGTACTTCATACTTCCTATTTCCTACAAGTCAAAACATCACCCCTCACTCTGTTCGCCTATTGTAGTTAGTATGAAAAGAAAGATAAACAAGTCAATAAAATATATACATGATCAGAAAAGGTGGAGGGGAAATTGAAAGACTGGTAACTATAAAAAACTTTTAACTCAGCAGATCTCATCCATGCAGGGGGAGTTTTGTTCTGCATTATTTTAAAGGTAGATTTAAAAGCATATACTTTCTACCGGCTACATATTTCAACAAACTGCCTGAAACCTCTGCATATTTTTAAAAGTCTCTGCCTTTTTACGCTATTTTGTTTTGGCAGCCCTGTGAATAATTTATTATTTTCATGCATGAACTTAATTGAAATAAAGAATCCACTTGTTTCCTGTTCTTCACTGTCTGCCAGACTACAGAATAGTTCTCTTCCGTCTTGACCACCATCATGCCTTCTTGCTATCACTAGGGAAGAGCTGTTAAATGATCTAAACAAGAAACATACATCTGCATTTACATGTCTGCAGTGTTATAAAACAGGCTTCCAACATTCAGAGTAACAGTACAACGGTAAAAACCTTCACTGACTGCTCAGGAATAAGGTCTATTGACATGAATTAAGCTTTTAAAGTCCTGGTCCTTTATTTTATTCTAAGTATTGACTTTTAGAATGAATTAAGACTCAGATCAAAGGCCCTTACTAATTTCCTTATTTATTACTGTGAGTTAAGAAATTCACGTACAATTCCCACAAGGATGCAGACAGAGTCTGGACAGACAGACAAGTGAAAACTGGAAGCTAATGAATATTGCTCTAGTGTCAGACAGGTAAAGCACTCCCCTCTTCCTGTTAATTCAGTTGAAACAATGAAGAGAAAAACCCAACCCACCCTTGTCTTGTTTGGCTTAGACATGAACCCTTGATAAGACTCTGGAAAACAAGAAACTTTGTAATAGATTGCAGCTACCTTTGGCTGAGAAACTCATATGTCATAAAAATGTAAAAATAGTGGTGTACTTCTGCCACCAATATACAATTTGCTTGAAACATTGTAGATAACACAAAATGACTGAGATAAAGAATAATATAACATTTTTACTCGAGTATTATACACTTTACATTTCTGTACAGAAAGGATATCCCAGCAGGAAGGAGAAAGGTGGAGCACAATCCCCATAGCATTTCTTGTTCTGCATTGTACAAAACTTTGTAGGGACACAGGAAGAGGATACGGAAGTTTCTACAGGAAAACAGAGAAAATTTCAAACATAAACAGCATCCAAAAAAATTTACCAACAGTTTGTAACATTTCCTTTTTCTCTTAAAATGTTTAAAGACACTTACATTACAGCATAGTTTACTATACATTTCTGTGGGTATGTACCTTTGCAAATTCTCTCGCAATAATATCTCAAAGCAATTTTTAACATGAATTACACAAGCTATATTACATGGAGTAAAGTAAGTAATAATTTATTCTGTATAGCATCCTCCTTTCAGCAGAATGAGCAAGTGTTGGATAACAAGTTTATTTTACAATCTTGGTAGGATTTTGAGGAAACTTGGTATTACCCAAAGTCCTGAAGACTAGATCCACAACAAATCCCCGACTGAAACTCTGATTTTAAATTGAGGTTGAAAGAAACTTGGTCATAACCTCAATACCTTTTGCACGAGGATGTAAGGTCTTGCTTCAGCAAAGCTTGAGAATGTGCTTAAAACTGATGTTGCAAGCAGCTGAAATGTGGATGAGAAAGTTATAGCCGATGTCGTGTCCTCTCACCAGAAGCAGCTGTGCATCACTGGATGACCCCAATGGTGGCTACAGCTATGACAACTGTTCGTAGAGGTTTGTGGTTGCCTGGATTTTTTTGTGTTAAGCCAGCATAAAAGCACATGGTTAACACTTAAGGTCTTGTTTAGTACAAATGGACTTAGGCTTGTGTTTATGGTCTTTTGCTGAGTCTTGTTACAAAGGAGCCTACAATCTGTATCAAAAATCTTTCCATGTAAATGTGGCATCTCTTGATAACAGCCAATCAAGAGCACACAACAGCCAAAGCAATATTCATATAACCGTAGTTTAGAACTGTAACTTGTGCTAGTATGTGATAACAATTTTCAGACAGGCAAATGGCTATCACATTTTCAATGTGTGCACATTTAAGGTATAGGCAGGAGAGCAGTCCTCACCTAAAGCGGAGCAAACCAGTATATGAAATATGTACAAACCAGGAATTTTCAGAGGAACAAGTCTGCATTGCAAGCCTACATTACTCAAGTTCTCAGAAGGATCAAAACTCTGTCACTTTTAAATGACTTAGATGTGAGTATACCTACACTGAAAGCTTTTCATACTTGTAGTTCAACTGGATAGCAAAATCCCCCTGAATCAAACAGACATCCTCACAGGCAGCTGAAAAGTGATCCCACATTTTAGCTGTACTGAAGGCAGAATAGGAATTTAAGGGATATCTATGTCTTTTAACTCTAAGCACCTAATTCGGGTGGCTGAGTTAACAGGGGAGGTTTCCCAGGATTCTGGCACAGTGAGCAGAAAGAAGCAGGCGCATTCGCCTGATCTGTATCCAGGTCCTAACTTACATCCTTTGAATTGTTTTCTGAAGTCTCCCTCTGTTACCCTACATCAAGAAAAATGAGTGAACGTGCACGTGTAAGGTAACAGTATTAAGGCACATTCATTTTCTAACTTTTTGGTGTAATGTGAATGCAAAAAGATTTTCTAGCAAGCAAAAGGCAGCTGCAATTACGCCAATAGCAGTCATTTCCCATAAGAAACACATAATGCACATACCTCATCATCTACACCAATGAGTGGTTAAGGGGTTAGTTTTGACTTTAAAAACACAAAATATATTGTGAAGATTTCTTTGCATTTCCAAAGTGTCTTTTATATCAGGTTTATCATTATGGCTGTGGGGTATGAGAACAGGAAGGGCTCTAAGAAAACTTCAGTGATTTTATTAGAAAATGCACACCACCAAGAATTATTAATTAAACAAAGTAATTAACTTTGTAATGGCAAACATGATAACATAATCATTGGAAAGTGATAACCAAAGACACAGTATTTCTAAGAGAAGAAAACATTGTCATCTGCACCTAACAGAAAATTGTTAAGTAGAAATGTCTTTCAAAGCATATGTGTCATACTGGGAAACATAAAAGCTATAAGGTCACATGTTGAAGATAAAATCTGTGTTATTTCATTCCTCACCTAAAAATCTTAGAATTAATGTGGGCTGAGCAGGAGTGGCAGTGATTTGCACTCCATTTGACCAAAAGCATTTGAGAACAGTAAAAGCAAATTAATTTTATTCAGATGCTATGGTGATATTTGGCAGTGGTAACACCTTGGTTAAGTTATATTTGGACATTTGATTAGAACAAAATAGATAGATGGGAGATGGAAAAAACCCCTAATAAAACAGGCTGATAAAATGCAACTAAAGTTCTAGCTCAGACCTTTATTTAATTAGCCTGGTAAAGAATTGCAGTAGGACTGATCGAAAGATTTAAGAGGCATGCTGACCTCTGAAATAGTTAATCTTTGCAGTTAGATTAGACCTCATGGTTATTCAAGGATTCTTGGAATCCTCTTTCCCTGTTTTCCTGGGTTGCTCATTTAGGTGCTACAGGCTCTTTCAACACACAGCGACATGACATTCCTGAAATGACAAAAAAAAATATTTAAAATCATAGGCAATTACACCGCACATGGGAGGCAATTCCTTATAAAGCTTTCACTAAGAAGGCAAACTTAATGAAATCATACATGCAAGTGATGCTTTTAATCAAAACATGTTGGGTCATGTGCTTTCTTCCACAGCAACATACAGGGAAAGCAAAACATTCAGAAGAGCAAAAATGTGCCATGGTAGAGGAACATAAAAGCAGTAATTTCCCCCAAACATTCCTTCCTGATCAAGCACCACAGCCTTCTGTGGGTGTGTAGAGGAGAAGAAGACGACATCAGTGTCTCCAGAACATCATTCCCTTAAGACCGAAGGCAGATACCTATTTGCAAGTTAGCAGTAATTCTCATTCCCAGCCTATGTCATGAGGAACTGGAACATGCTCCCCGAGGGAAAAAGAAGTCCTTGGGAGGAGGGAAGAAGCTCCTGCTTCTTTGCCAAGGTCCTACCATCTGCACAACATACTTGTATCATGGTGTGAAGAAGTACTTAGTCCTTCTTCTGCCTGGAAAGATTTTAGGTTAAAAACTTGCAGAATTTCTTTGTTCCAGAAAACATAGCATGGGGTTTTGAACTTTTTGAAGATGATATGCAAATGTTTCTCCCACTAATCTGATCCAACTCCTAACAAGAGGTTTCTCGGCAGCACACCCAGCTCTGTTGATGTCTGCCATCTGAAACCTTTTCTAAAGGTCACCATTTTACTCTAGATAGCTCAGCAAAAAGTCCAGCAAGAAAGAGCGCTCTCCGAGGAACAATGTGAAGCATGATCTCTTGAGTTTCCATTGGTTTGGAGTCAGTGTTACACCCTGGAGGTAGCACTGGACAGCGTTATAGACAGCACTGTTCTTGCCAGTGAAGCTGCCTGTGAGATAAAACTGAGGACCTGACCACTTTGTGAGCGGTATGGATCCCCTGGGACTTTTTGCAGTAATGAAGTTTCTGGCTCTGAAGCCTCTGTTTGTCCAGCTACAGGAAAGTGTGAAAGAGAAAAACCAAACCTGCTAGGGAAACGTTCATCAATACTGATGCAACATTTGCAAGGCATCTAAATAGTATGTTGCGGAGAGCAACCAAGAATCCTACATGAATTGGTCTGTCATTCCAACTCAGGTAATTCATTTCTACATACCCACTTTCCAAAATCCCCTGGAAATCCCCCTGTACCCTGGCAAGTGGTTATTCAAGCTAGAATGACTAGGAAATAAGAGAGAAGAATGGTTGCGAGTGCTTTTCCCTCGGAACCTATTGTGTCGCTTGTCATACAGGCAGGCACAAATTTGAAGCCTCTTCACTACAGAAGCTGTAATCTAGAACAAAACACAAAATGTTTAGAGAAGGTGAAGCAATGTATACATTCATTAAATCTATTTGCAATTAAAATATTAAATGAAATTTAATTATTATTTAATTATTTAATTCACTTATTTCCAACAGCTTTCAACTTTGTTCTCAATAATTACACATGACTATAAGCGTCTATGTACATTTAAGAAAAATAGTGTACCACAAAGTGACATTACAATTATTTAATAAAGTAATTACAGTGGGACTCGAGGCTCAGCGTGAAATTACACTAAAACCTAAACCAACACAGGCGTGTTAGAACTTAAATGGAGATCTGGAGCCCAGCAAATCTACCTTCATATTTGTTCCCTCTTTCAGATTGGTTAATTACAGCAGCACATGTGATTTATGAACAGTTTAAAAATATGGTAGAAACAATCTGAAAGGACAGACAAAGCTTGGTTTCTTAATTGATGTAATCTAATAAAAATGAGGCAGAATTATAGTCACTATACTTAGGAATGCTTTGGGGCAATTTTTTCAACAGAAGGACAGGTTTATAAATACAGGCTCTTTCACAAACTGCACTATCGCTAGATAAACAGGAGACAGAGACATCCTGGGTGCATATGTTTGTTCAAGGATTGCCTGAACCCATCAGATTAGGACTTTCAGCATGGTAACCTGTCTTACTGGTTGAAGGGGAGCTGTCTCTAGTTACTCTTAGTTCTTTACGAGTGCAACAGCTGTTGTCTGGACCAACTCTGAGCAAAGAACAACAATTTCCAAAGCTAAAACCCCAAATCTTCACAGCTTGAGGGCAGGATTCGGGCTTTATGATTAACAGTTGTAATTATAATATGTGCCAATGAATGAATGTGAAGCAAGACACAGATGCTGACTAGTGATTCTGCTAAAAACATAACTAGCATTTTTTGAACTACATAAACAAATAGTTTTTCTGAGGTTTTTTTTTTTTCTTTTGCAGAAGAAAAAGGCTCCCACACAATACAAACCTGCAATTTTTGTCATTCATCATCTTGTATTTTGCATCAGGTAATCCTTAGGGATAACTATAAATCTTGATTGATTTAGGCAGAGCTTCATCAACCATCCCGTAAAGCACAGTGTTTTTATCAAGCACATACATGTAGTTCCGAATATTTCCTGGACGACATCCGTAGCACTAGAATCAGTAGCCCTGGCCAAAAGCTCCCATTTTCTTCCAGCAGAGCTTTCTTGATTCCTCATGTTTCCAACATATCCTGGTGTCTTTATTCCGTTAAGCAAGTTCTGCACTTCTCCAGCATCCGTAGGATAACGTGAAGAGCCTTCATCCAGTGGCCAATGAACCTCCAGCATGGCAGGTTTGTTTAGGTTTCTACCTCACTATCTAGATCAAAGAGGGACAGGTGCCCTAAAAGAATTTCTACAAGTCACAGCATAACAACTGAAAGAAACATTTTAAGACTTGGGTTGTTTTAAATGCCTAGTGTTATTTACTTTTTGAAAAAAAAAAAAAGAAAAAAAAGGTTATACTGGTGTTGAGCATTTGTTCTCTGAGATCTCCACACCAATAACTGGTCAAGGTGACTGAGGAGTGTCTCTGCTATTCGTCCTCAAAATTACAGTAAGGTACATGCAGAAGACGAATGCTGGTACCCCCAGCTCTCAGTCCATCATTGTGTACTGGTGTACACAACTAGAGTGCTTCCCTGGCTACCCTCGTCTTACAAATTTGGGTGTTCAGTTGTAGTTCCTAAACAAAGGTTGATTCCTACGTCCTAATGACTTAAAACTAACCCTTACAGCAAGGACTTTACCCACTGCATAGTTTAGTCCAGGAAATACACTATCTCAAGTTAAACACTGCAGTACAATACTTCTTTATTTGGGAAACACAAAATGAGGATCTAGCAGACCCCCCATTTGTATTCTAAAATTCAGAATGATTTCTAAAAGGGAATTATTTAGGGAAATTTAAGAAGTTACATAATTTGGTGTGCCAGTATAATGTTATTTTTTCTTCCCCATGGCATGTTAGAAGATGAGAAGTAAGCAACCTGACAGACATCCACAAGAGACTCGCAGTTTGCTCACCACCAGCTGTTTGGATGCTATTGAGTAATGGTTAGTGGCCAACTGTGACGAACTTTTTAATTCTGTCAAAGCATACTTTTGCTCTCAATGACATCATAAGCAACAACCCAATAGCGTGATAAAAAAAATAATCATAGCATCTCCTCTGTCACTGAATGTCAAGATCATTCTGAACTGCAGATGTGTTGGAATGATAAATCTTGTAACTGTTAAAAGAAATAGCAAAGCATCGATTTTAAAGTATTATTCATTGAACATCGCTGATGCACTAGGCAGACAGAAGATAATGTCAGTCACTCTTGGGGATTTCCAAGTAAAGTTAGAAATAGTCAGTACAATGCAGATGTATGAGACACAGGAAACTACATCAAGGATGTAACTCCAAATACTGACAAAGCGTCCCTTTCAATAAATCCAAACCAACAGTTCAGATCTGAGGTCTACAGCTTGAAGGTCAAAACCTAAATCCCAATCAGCAAAGTACCACTGGTGCCTCTCCAAGATACGATGTGGAGCTGGAAGCTACAGCTCAGATTTGGCAATTTGAGTGCCCCTTGGTTTTTACGATATCATTTCCCTCTATTCACGTTGTTGTGTGATGTTGCACCATTTCTGTGTTTTCAGAGTCACAGAATGACTAGGTTGGAGAAGACCATGTAGATCATCGAGTCCAACCATACTTGTCCTCTCCTAAACCATATCCCTGCGCACCTCATCTACACGTCTGTTAAATACATCCAGGGATGGTGACTCAACCCCCTCCCTGGGCAGCCTGTGCCACATCCCAACAACTCTTTGGTGAAGAACTTTTTTCTAACATCTAATCTGAACCTGCTCTGGTGCGGCTTGAGGCCATTTCCCTTTGTCCTATCACCTGTCACTTGGCAGAAGAGACCCTCACCCACCTCTCTACAACCTCCTTTCAGGTAACTGTAGGTGGTGATAAGATCTTCCCTTATTTTGCTATCTAGCTGAGGTCCAGCTCAGGAAGGCAGCCAGAGCATCCAACAAGCTACTGTACACCACCAGCCCCTCAGCTCCCACTGAAGCAACGCGAAGGTGCCCAACGCTTTGCTCCACCATCACCTGAACCCACAGGTGGGTGGGACAAGGGCAGACACCCCTCCCAGGGCCGGCGCCTCGTCTGGGCTCCCCCACGTTTCTCCAGGAGATCAAAGCGCCGCTCGTAAACTCTTCGTAAGCATCTCTCGGCAGCCACCCGGAGAACAGGGAGCGTGTTTGTGCCAAGGCACTTCAGCCGGCTGGTAACCGAGTGCCGCCGGTGGGCCAGCGCTGGGCCGGCGGGAAGCTCCTCCCCAGGGGTGTAGCACAGGAAGAGGTGGAGGTCGGGGGAGCCGGCGGAGCTCCCTGTGAGGCTGCGGAGTTACCGTTACCCGTTTTACTATGTGCGTGTCTTATGTTACAGCCATGCTGCACATCAGTGGCCAGAGCGAGGGGAGAGGGGAGGAAAAGCCTGTTTACACAGACTGCAAACCGCCTGGGGAATAATGCAGGAAAGGAAGTGAGCCGGCTCTCTGTCTGACTGCTCTGACTTCCTGCTCCCTCTCACACACACACACACACACACTCCCCGGCCGAGG